>VZTZ01044155.1:0-83042 GCA_013400955.1 Drymodes brunneopygia
TATCTCTGTGGCCTCCTCTGGATACTCTACAACAGGTCCACACCCTTCTTATGGTGGGGCCCCAGAGCTGGAGGCAGCACTCCATGTGGGGCCTCACAAAAACAGAACAGAGTGGCAGAACCACCTGCCTCAGCTTTCTTTTGATGCAGTCCAGGACAGGGTTGGTTTCTGGGCTGCAAGAGTCCATTGTTGACTCATTGTTCAGCCTCTCATCCAGCAGATTTCCCAACTCCAAGCAGTGGGATCAGGAATCTGATCAGTCACTGCCAAAGTGACAGTGGTGAAAAAGAGCTGTAAACCTGGATTTCTTTCAGACAGACATGACCAAGGAATCCTCTGCAGGTCAAAGCAGAAAGAAGGAGCTTGAGAGAAAAAGGGTGAGCTGAAGATGCCCTGAACATTATGAAAGTTTGGTTTGAGCTCTGAACTCAAATCTGCAAGCTCCAACCTGTTGTTCTCTTGAGCCAGAGTGCCCCACCACTCCCCTGAACGTGTGCTAATCAGGTGATCAATAGGCTAAAAGCAGGGCATTTCCCAGGGCCTGGGTTTCACACTCCTATTGCCATTTTCACAGCAGTCCTACAGCTATGTAATGATGATTACCACCCTTTCCACAGTGGAAGTGATTATGAATTCTGTTGTAGCTAATTGTAAATTAGCTAATTATCTTCTCTGTGGTACCTTGGTGGAAAATACATGAACCTTGTAAAATAAAGGTGTTTCAAAAACTAGGATGGGGGGAAAATCCAACAAGATTCAACCCTCTCTTGAAACAACAGAGACATACTGCTACCTAACTCCAAACAACAGCAAACAAACCCTCCTTCCACCTGCAGTGGCTCCTATTTGGCCCCTTTTCCCTCCTCCTCCCCATATCAAACAACACCCTCAAGGGGCTAATTCTGCTGCAGGCTTTAAAATGTTTGCTGAGTTCACCTCTTCCTTGCAGCTGAGTGTTGTGGGGCATCCCTAATCACATCTTAGCAGTACTGATTTCTTTGCACTGATCTCTCCCCCTCCTCCCTCCCTGGTTTGGTTTGACTTAACAGATCCTTTATATCCTGTACGTTAGCAGATATGATTGCACAGCTGCTGGTCTCCAACTGCTGGAGACAGAGGCTCTGAGACACCCGGGCTAGAGAGAATAACAGCTAATCTGAACAGCTGTGTGATGGGGACAAGCGCAAATGAATATAAGCCCAGGTGTGGGAGCACAATTCTCCCATGCAAAGAAGGAAGCTTCATCCCCCAGGTGTGTTATTCTCCACTGTTGCATGTCAAAAACTTAGTTTGAAGGATTTCTCTTACTTAATTGCTTGGCTGCACTCTGAGCCTTGACTTGGACATGGATCCTGTAAACAGAGTGAAAGAACAGCTGAACAAGAGATGGAGACTCTGCTGTCTCTGGCAGCAGCCAGTTCTGGATGTCTAGGGAAGAGTAAAAGAACAGGAAATTTTGTTAATCCCCCCAAATATTCTCCTAGAATTCAGTGCTCTGTATTTCAGGGAAATCCAGATTCTGCAGTGTTTTGTTTCTTTTGGTTTTTTTTTTTTTTCATATGTAGTAGTTTCTGAAGTGTCTTTCTTTGATGTAATTGTTCAGTGGACTTTTGAACCCGTGTGTGCTTGTAAGCATCCAACACATCCTGCAGCGAGACATTCTGCAGCCCAAGCACGCACTGAGTTAGGAAACTCTTCCTTCTGCTTATTTTGAACATGCCACAAACTATTTTCAATAGATAGAACCTAGATCTTGCTTTGGGGAAGAGTGGAAATCATTCCTGATCCTGTTATGGAAGAGTGGACCCATGAGGATGTTCAAAAGCTGGGCTGAAGCTCTTTTCTATACATTTCAGACTGGTTTTTGGGACTCCTGAGTCCCATCTCAAGCTGTGCTTTGGAAACTATGGAAGGCAAAACCACTTTTCTCTCAGAGTGATTTGTTATTCCTGGTACCAAAGAGATGGATGACTGTGCAGTTACTGTTATTTAATACTTACAATATATCTCTGCCAAGGGCAGCGGCCTCAGTGGAAATATGAGCTACATAAATTATCCAGTGAAAAAGGCAGCCTCAGTTTCCCCACCTGCAAAAAGACTAATTAGTGTTTGCAAAAGACTAATTGGTGGCTAAACTGGCCATTGGTGAGGTTTGCCATGCTCCAGGAGCGCAGGTAGCTTTGGCAGTAATAATGAAAGGTACCTGGCAGGCTGGGAGTCAGGTCTGTGGTTGAACCCTACGAGGGTTTCTATCAGATTTAAGTGGCTGGAGCTTTCCCAACTCCTTTTCATGCAAGAGCATAGGGGTAAGTCAAGGCAGGGTTTAGTCCTCAATAAAAGCCTACTTCTGTAAATTACAATGACTGTGAATCTTGGAGTCATCTTACAGGAAGAGATTTTCGTGTCCTGCAGTATTGTGGCTCCTAAAGACAGTGTCACAGTGATCAAGGTGCATCTGTCCAAGGGAAAAGAGATGTTGGCTGCTGTTGGTCCTGTGAGAAACTGGAAAGAAAATTAACTTTTTGCCACATGGTGAACCCAATGTCTAAGATTGTGTTTTTTACTCAAACACGACTGGGGCTATCCTCTACTTTGTGTCCTACTCTATATTACAGTCCTACCCTCCTGAGAAAAGACCTGCTATACAGGGAACTGGAAGAGGTCTTCATGTGCATCAGCTGCTAAACCACGTCCAGAGATTGTCTGGGAGAGCAAGTGTATGAGCAGGATGGAAAAAGTGCAGAGCCATGATGGAAAATGGAAGGAGATGGAGAAGAGGATTCAGAGCAGACAGTTGGGTGGATGTGGTTTGGGTTTGGCTACTCTGTGCTGCTGTGTACCTGCACTGAAGTACCAGCCGCAAACCAAGAGCCTCATCTGGGCAGCTCAGATGAAAACACACTCAGGTTTTCTTTGGGCACATAGAGCGTGGACAAAACTTTGGCCAGGGGCCAAGCAAACCCTGCCATGAAGACATAGCCTAAACGATTCTAACAGCAGAATTTTCTTGTACAGCTGCGAATATTATAACCCCAAGACAAATATCTGGAGTTCTGACTTGCTGAACAGCACCATCATAACTGTCCATTGCCAAGAGATGCTATTCCCTGTGCAGATCTTAAATGACAGGTTTTATGGTGTTTGATATTGAGCTGGGAAAACAACTTGCAAAGATCCATTTTATTTGTAGCCCTTGCTTAGGAAAGCTGTTGGTGAGAGAAGTCTAAAACCCCATGCCAGGCAAAGCATAAAGCCTCTGCCTCTGAACTGTGCCTGGCAGCTCATAATTATTCTTAGTCATTATCTGAAACACACAACTGGAATATTTTTGAGAATTGCTCCTGAGGCAATGCTTTTTAGGAAAAGACTTGGAAGTCAAAATCTGGTCTTTCTAAACCCAACCTGTAGCCTAAACACACACTTTCTTTTCACAGTCCTGCCACAACAGGAAGAATATCTGAATTCAAATCAACCTTCCAATCATGGAAAAAAAGGTAAAAATCAGACCTGTGTCCCTAGCTATTAGCAGCCTATTCTTACAGTTCCCATTTCCTGGGAACAGCCCTGGAAACATTCATGGGAGAAGGTACCTAAGGAGACCCAGCATGGCAGAGCAAATGTGTCCAGCTATGCTTTGACCAAACTTCGCAGGAATTTGCATGGCTGTTTAGGGTCCTTCCTCCTGTGAATCCACAAATATTACCCTGGCCCAGTTTGATGGATTTCCTGAAGAAGGAGATGAAGGAGAAGACTGCCTTGTACTATCAAATGACACCTCAAATGAACACTTAATCATGCTTTTGCACTCATCTTTCAGAGGCAGCTTAGATTTGAATACAACTCTTACTGCCTTTGGTTCTGGGGAATTTAACAGATCTTAATTCCTATGTGTAACATCCCCTTTTACTCTGTGGCCACACAAGGTTGAGGCTGAGCCCGTAGGGCCATTTGGTTTTCACACTCATTCAGAGCAAAGCTTAGAAGATTCTTGACAAACTCCGCAGGGTCAGTGGTGTCAAGACTGGTATGTCAGGAAAATAAGTTTCAGTTCCTAAACTCATCTCACTGGTGACCTGTTGAGGCTTTGAAACCCTTTCTAGAGGCCTAGAAGGCCAAGACATTAATCTGTGGTAGCACTCCAGCCTTGAGCATCGAGGACTATTGAAACAGCATAGGCATGGGCAGGAAGGGGGGTGGGAAGGACATATTTTCTCTTACAGGAGCTGGGACGACATTTCAGATCAAATTAAACTTCAGTTTTTAAAGACTTCAGTGGAGGTAATTGAAACACTTCCTCACAATTGCCTGAACCTAAGTGTTATCTCTCTTTTCCTCTGTATATCATCCCTTTTCCCCCAAGCCTGAGACAGCCCCGCACGGCCACAGCCTCCTTAATATTAAAGACGGTGATTAAATGGGATTCGCCAAAAGACAAAGGGCTGAAAACCTGCCAATTGTTAATCCCTCCTTTGCTGTGCTTAAAAATTCCATTTTCTTCATTTGAAGAAAGGAGGGGGGGGAAGAAAAGAGAATTATACGCCTATGTCTAATTTAAATTCTGGTGTCGCGGGTCCTGTTCCCTTCTCCCTCTCTTGACGTCTGAATATATTCCTTTATTACCATTATTACAGCTTTCTGATTGCATTAAAATTCATCCACACGCTTCTCTCCACATTCCACTTTTCTTTTGCCAGTTTTTTTGCTAATTCCCTTTTTCTCTCCCCCCTTTTCTCCCCACTTTCAAATTATACAGAATGTCATTAAAGATCTCCACAAAAATGCCTCAACTCCCTTCTCTATTGCTTTTATAAACTTGCTGGCTTTTTTTCCTCTTCATCCCCTCATCTACAAACAAAGAAAATGAAGAAAAGGCAAAAGAAAACAATAATAATAAAGGAATCCAAGCAGCACGTCTCAGAGGTCTCAATAACACCTTTCCTACTTCATGCAGCTCTTAGCCTAATGTTCACTTCAGTTATGAAGCTGTATTTCACACAGAAGTTTTGTGCATTATTTGTTTGATGCTGTACCTGGAATCCTTAGTTAAAATCAAAAGTGGAGTTTGCCAGGTTGTGTATATGAACATGTAAAGAGATAGTCTTGCCTGTAAGCAGAAAAATAAGAAGATTGTGGGGGAAAAAATTATTTCACCCTGCTTTATGGAACAAGGGCTCAAAACCTGTATGGATTTCCTTATGGATGTGAGGAGTGGAGCTGGGCATGCAGTGCCTGTGGCCAGTTGTAGGTGAATAGTACACCTACCTAGAAGATTTGAACCTCTACAGGATCGACCCAGTTAATCCTTCAGACATCCCACTGACTGCTGGGACACCCTAACAGTGACATTTTTTTCCCCAAAAGGCAGATCAACTAAAAGGATGGCATAACTTTGGTTAAACCAGTTCCACTCTAGCTAGGTGGAAGTCCCATTTGGAGGATTTTATTGATAAAAATGGAGGTGAGAATTGGACTCTGCTGCTATAGAGAATACACCTGCTTTATGGGCATCTGAACAATAAGGTGGAGACACATGATGTGGTGCCAGTGTGATTAGGATGGGGTGTCTCCCAGCCTAGCTGGCAGGAAGAAGCTGCTATTATGAAACTTTAATTATTCTTACCAGTTGTTCCCAGGGTGCCTTAGTAGGTTTTTTGTTATTGTTGGTAGTTTTTCGGGTTGTTCGTTTTTTTCTATTATTATTTTTGCTGCTGTCACTCTCAATTACACTGATATAATGAAGTGACTGAAACTGGATGAAAAATGGAATTTTTGTTTCTATTAGAAATACTGATGTCTCAAAAAATGTACTTCCACTTTGAATTGGAGAGGCTAAAGTTCTTGTGAAAAGGAAATTCTTGAGTTGTGAAATGTTACTGGGTATTGTCTCAGAGGAATAAAAAGCCTTTGTCTTAATAACCTCAAAACATAAAATATATAAAGCAGAATGGCTGTGATTTTCAACCAGACAAAAGAAAGTATACTTTCACACATTATATGAATAAATAAAAGACATTTCTGTCATGGGATGTTGCTGAATGCAAAAGTCATAAATTAGCTCCAAGGCGAATGAGACAGATTAGTGGTGGTTATGTCCACTCAGTGCTGTAAAACATGAATATCCAGATGCAAAATCTATCTTAGTCACTAAACCTCTGTCTGCTGGAAGCCAGAAGGTATTAGGGGGAGGATCACTCTTTATAAAAGCCTTGCTCCTACTGTTTCTAATGGGCACTGTTGGAAAAGAGGATGCTGGACTAGACAAACCTTTGGTCTAACTCAGAACGGAAGCTAGTGCTTTAATACAATACAGACTTGAAACAAAATTAAATCAAAAAGATTGTGTTAAAATGATAGATTTGTACCTCCTGAAAAGAGCACTCAATGCATTGATTAAAAAAAAAAAATGTCCCCTGGCAAAGATCTTGTTGAAGTGAACCTGTTCCAGGGGAATGCTTTGCCTGTTACAAAACTACACGTTGGGCTAGACACCTGTTCCTTTGAAATGCTTTGGCCAGCTCAACAAATGACCCAGGAAATGAATGGGTCTGCTTCAGGATGCCACCCAGCAGGATCTGGCTTGACTTATCCACATACTCATTTAGAGTGTTACCCTAAGGAGTGTCTGAGGAGGAACATTATATTCCAGTGATGTTACACCAGTGCTTGAAATAAACATCGGGGATTCAGGGTAAGAGCTGAAGCTTATTGAAGTTAATGAAAAAGAGTGCCACAGAGTCTTGCAGGCTTTGGATCAGACTCTGAAACACTGCTCTGATGTCCCTGCCACTGCTGGGTACTGCAGATTCTCCCTGATGCAGAACTATGTATTACACCCATGCCAGGAGAGATCTGGTGAGGACAGAGCAGAAGGACAGCAAGAGCCTGGACCATGCCCATCACACCTTTTCTGTGCCAGGGTTTGGTAGTCTGCATGTATTTCCCTGATTCAGTCTGTTTCCTTACACTCCCTTCACCATTCTGTTGCAGTAAGGAAAATAAACTCCTGTGAAATCTCCTGCACAGGCAAAACTCATCCTTCCTCTGAGTAGAAGACTTTCCTGCAGGTCTCACCCCAGGTTTTAGAACAGCACTGTGGATCAGTGAAGGAATGCTGTAAAATTGGGGTCAGGCAGGGTGGTCTGAAATGCCAGGCAGGGCTTGCAATAGAATTTATAATCAACATGCTCACAGAGGAACTTTCCTTCAGTGACAGTAATATTCAGTACACATTTGTCACTAAGCAAGGCCAGCTGGACCCAGAACAAAATTATCCATAGAGGTGGGATGTCCAGAACCCTTTCTGGATTCCTCCAGTCACTTTGTGTCCCTGCACTTGGGCTGGTTTTAAACTCAGGGGAGACCCATCCCACTGAGCACATTGAGCCAAAGATTTCTCCTCTTGGGGAAGGCCAGGCTGCTTTTTTGGATGTCACTTAGCATCTCCCTACAAACATTTTATTGAAGATTATTTCTTCCACCCACCTTCCCATCCCCCCAGCTCTCAACTCCGACTGGCTTTAAATGCCACTGTCATTTCCATCCGCTGACAGAGCTCTTTAACTGCCACGCCGAATGGCATTCGCTAAAACCAACTAATAGAAGGAAATGAGGTTAACCTTTAAGAAAGGTGAAAACGAGCCGGGTGCTATGCCAGCAGTAAAGAATCAGTTCATAAACAGCCTCCCGCTGTTGAGGCAGTGCAAGGCAGGCAGCAGTGCTACTGGCAGTGCTGTGGACAGATGGGTCTCAGGGGTGAGCTTGGTCAGGAAAAGCCTTGGTACCTCTCCATTCACACAGTTTAGTCAACCCTTCCCTGGTGAGGGACTGTCCCACGACTCTGATCTTGGCTGCTGTGGTCTGAAATCACAGCAAACAGGTGATGGTTGTAGTGGGTGCCTATGACATATTAGTGGCTTGCACCTGCAAATCTTTTCTCCACCATCTCCTCTAGTATGCAAGAAGATGGGAGTGCTCAGGGCTAAATCCTGCCTCTTTTGCCTCCTTGCTGAGTTCCTCCTTTCCATCAGCCTTTTTAAATCCTTCTCAGCTCAGCCCAACACTACCTAGTAACTCTTACTGAGTGAATGAGGGCTCTGCTTCTGTAAAAGTAGCATAGCTGGGTGGTCTTGAACTATCTAAGGACCATTATTGTCGTTATGTTTTCCTTCAGGATTAATGAATTTTTTGGCTTGCTCATCAAGAGTTAGATAAAATCCTGGCTTTAAACCACACCTTGATCTTACATGTGCCACTCTTGAGCTCATACCTGAGACCCTGTGCTGTGGGACTCATGCAAGAGAGCAAAAGGGAAGAGCTGGGGACAAAAGACTTCTATACACCTGCAAGAGAATGGGCATTTCTTTGTCTACACAGAAGACTCATGTATCCAAGGCCAGGTTGGTTTGGGCTTTGAACAACCTTGTCTGGGGGAAGGAGGTCCCTGCCTGGGGCAAGGAGACTGAACTAGATGATGTTTTTCTTAACAGCAGGTGAGTCTTAGAGAGAGGGAACCCAATCTCTTGCCAGTGTGGGCATCAGAAGGAGGAGATGGAGCACAGTGCCATGATGGGAACAGGGCAAATATTTGTCAAGTAATTTTCTATTGACAGTGCTCTGCTTCATCTAATTTTAATTAGATCAGAGAGCCTGAAGGATGCATATACTAGCAACTATATCAACAACAACTGGCAGTATAGGATTGAGTCCATTTGAAGTTTGTTTCCTGTTTTCTGTCAGTTTTCTCCACTCAGTTTTTATAGATGCATCTCTGTTTTATCACAGAAGTGCACTGAAGTTGGTCTTTCATCTTAGTCCTGCACAGTGCTGCCCATGCTGTTGTCTTTCTCCTGCCATGGCATATTATCCATGTCAAAAGTGTTTGAAACAGAAAATTATACACCTGGACCAAATGATTAGTAAGCATAAATCTAGAAAGCTTCCTGAAACAAGAATCTTACTAGGTATAAATCAACATTACAGACATACACCGTGCAATGATAGAATTATGCATCCCACCAACACAGCTAAGGCAAGAACAGCAAATATAAAAAATGGTTATCACGTTCCTACTCAATGTCAGTAACGGAAGAAATTAATTGACTAATTCAGGGTAAAGTCTGAGTCTCAGAAAGGTGTTTCTAATCACTAGAGCTTTACTGTCCATATAGTCAAAAATGACCCTCCCCAGGCTCTTTCCACCTCAGATTTCATCATTACTAATAACGCTTTTTGGCTAATGGTGCTTTTTGGGGTATGTGGAGAAAGCAGGGCAGTGCAAGCCAGATCTGAACCTGGCTCTGGTCCCTATTACTGCAACAGTACTCTAACAGTGCTAAGGGGAGTCATCTCTTCCCTTCATCAGTAGCCAGGACTCAGAGAAACAGAGAGAGGCAGAGAGCGAAGGTGCTGTTTTATAGCAAGCCTTTTCTGAGCTTGAGAGCTCACTGTGCTATTATTTCCCCTTTTTCCCTCATTTCAGGCCTTTTTTTGTGTTTCATGTTTGGCCCTTGGCAGGCTGAGAGACGTGCTGACAAGTTGTAACTCTCACTCGGCTTGGCGAGGGCTTTGTTCTCTGCGTGCGTGGCACAGACTCGCTTCCTCTTTTGCAATGTGACAGTGAGCGATAACACCGACACAGAGAGCCAGCGCCTGGCTCCCCGTGCTAAAGACCCTCTTCAGTGATCTGCAGCATCAGTCAGGGAGCAGAGATGGGCATTGCATGGGGAAAAATACAGTAGTGGCAAACTCCTCCTTTCTCCCCAAACCCCCTTAACCCTATGCTCAGTCAGGCTCACTCACGTGATTGTTCAAAAGGGATTTGTAGGGGTCTGGTCTCTCCCCCTCCATACCAGAGATGCCCACAGAGCTGCCCACTGTGCTGAAGGCATCCTGCTGCTGCCCCGCAGCCATCCCCACAGGCTGTGTTTTGGCTAAAATGTGTGTCCTGGTGAGGGGCCAACTCTTAACTACGAGGACAACAGGCAGAGCAAGCGACAGCATCATAGTTTGCTTTGATGTGCATCCTCTTGTGACAAGAGCCTGTCTCTGACTTCTCACTTTAATGTGTTTGGCATCATGTTCAAATTAGAAAAGTTTTGGAGAAAAGTGCAGTCTCTCTCCAGGTGATTGAAGTACTCTTTAGTATGTAGGCTATTTTCCCAGAAAAGAGGCTTCCATAAAGGCCCAAGTCTCTTGGAGCTCTCTCAGGCAAGGATGAGCACAACTTTTCAAACCTGGCACTCAAAGGCATGTGTTTCATTTATACAGGTTTTTGAAAAAAACTATTACAGTTTATAAAAGATGAATGCCAGGCTCAGATGAGTTTTCCTGAATACTCTCTCCACCAGTGTCACCTAATAAAAATCATCTTTGGCCTCCAGATTCTTTGTTTTTATAGGAAGAATACAGATGATCATCACTAGATGATTTTGCCCACCATCACACTGGGAGATGATGATGTCTTTCTCAGCCATGCTAACCACTTTTCTAGGTCACTGCCTAGGTACTTTTCTAGGTTGCTGCCTTATGAAACCTAACACCTCATTCTTTAGGCCTGTTTTGCAGCCCTATTCCTCCCTGAGTCAACTTAGATTTGTTTCTGCAGAAGCATACACATAATGTCTTAGCCAGCCGAAGCTCATTCAGAGTGACCTAAGTGACTTAGATGACTCTGTATCAGAGTTCTGTCCTTACAATTTTCCATTTTGTGTTATCCACAGATTTTATCAGCTGGGATATTTAATTCCACATCATTCATGACAATGCTGACTAGCGTCAGAGCTGGCTACTGATCCGTGTAGAGCCCTGCTACAAATACCCTCACTCTATCATGCTTTCTCTTTGACAACTGCATTTTGAGATTTGTCCATTACCCACTTCTTAATCCATTTAATGTCCACCCTCTTGAACACTGTGCTCAGCAAGAACTACACGGAAGTTCCAATTCTAGAGAACCTTTTCAGCTCAAGATAACTCATACCGATAAGGAAAACTCAATCAGTCAGTTTTGCCACGGGGAAGATAGGATCTCAAAGACACATAGCCCCTCTCCTTCCTTCCCTTGCCTCTGGCATTGTTCCTTCCCCCAGCTTGAACAGCAGGACTTCACCTCTGCTACAGCACCATCCTCTAATAATAGTATTTAAGGAATACTGTATTTTCCTTTCTTCAGATATTGCTATAGAAGTTGGGCATAGACCTCAGTTATTTCTGTTCTTTACTGTTAGTTATTGCAGCTTATTTTTAATGGCTGGTTCACTGGCAGGTTTTGTTTGCTATGCGGGTGTAGATGTTATCTTTGCAAATACAGTGACTCAACTATCCGAAGAAGGACCCTGTTCTTCTTTATTACATTCTTGCCACAATTATGTCTGCAGGACCCTGGGATTAAATACCCGCTACAAGCTACTCCCAGAGAGATTGCAATAGCTGGAGAGACCAGCAAATAAAGGAAACCAAAGTCATAATTCCCAGGAGTGTTTCATGCGACGAGAAACACAGGACAGTTTTTTCCCTTTCCCCACCTCGACATCTTTTTTCCTGGGAGCAAAAGCAATTGTACTGTCTGCACTCAGAGACTTCCCTGCACAGTAAAGCAATGTAAAGGCAATGGGGTTCTTACCATTCAGCTTCCCTGAACACTCCTCTGAGCTGGAAACAAAGCCCAGGTCCCAGTTGGGATGACATTTATTTAGCATATGTAATGTTAACCAAAAGATGCCAGGGAACATGCATGGAACCCTGCTTTCTCTCTTTCACTGTTAAACTATTGGCTTTCCCTGTCTCTTTTTTTTTCACCTGTTCCAGCCACATTGTCCCAGACAGAGGAAAATCTAGCCCTGAGTGGTTTGGTGGTCCTTGGTCTTACAGACAGCTACTGGACCTGTCTTTTTTCAGGTAGCAGCTCACACCTTGTCTAAGTGGAAGCTAGGACCTAGAGAATGGTAGCTTGAAGGATTTGGTGTAGGCTCTCCTGAATTTTAACAAAAACACTGAAAGTTTGCCCATCAATAACCCACTCAAGAGTAAGATACAACAGTTTGTCCCCAGCTCCCAAAGGATTCACCTTACATTGAACAGACAGCCTTTTATCTCCCTGTTTTTGCTGTTATATGTGAGAGTAGTTCTGGGCAAATCTCTTTGTTTTCATTTTTTTTCCATCTCTTTACCTGAAATCCAGGGGAATTTTGGCCTTGGTTGCTTTGAAACTCAATTCTGAAGGAGTGTGCTACCACAGCAATGACAGCAGAGACTTAGCGAAGATCTAACATAACCATTCAAACACTGCCTAAGGTTTGAACACCTAGGTGGTGGTGTTGGCCCTGGTTCAGGCTTGGGGTGGCTGAGACCTTCAGAAGTTAAACAGACACAGAGCCTGGAACAAACTCTGTGAATTGTGAGCACCTGCCTTGCAGCACAACCCCGCAGAAAGCATGGCCCTTTTCTCTGGACTTTTCTACTGCATTTTTCAGAGGACTAGTCCATAATCCTGACTTCAGAGAGCTTTGCACAGGCTGCCTAAATTATATTAAAGCTCAAGATTTGTGGTTCAGTTCACCCAGAAAAATTGTATGTCTGCATGTTTGCATATGGATGCGTGCAGTGTGTGGGAGTGATTCTCTAAATAGGAGGCGAAGTGCCTATCACAGAGAATAGACCTTAAAAGGGTTTTCTGAGCTGTAAGTGAGAAACCAAAGCTGGGAAGGAAAAAATAAAGCAAAAAGACAACCTTACCACCACTAGCACCAGCAACTCAAATTAAAAAGCAATTGTGTGTGTAAGGAAAAGGAAGATTTGGAAATACGGGGATAAATGACATTTGTTGTGAAAGCCTCCCCCACTCCTGTCCCCAAGTGATAAGAAAATGAGCTGGATGCCAAGGGAACTTCAGGTTGGATTCAGAAGAAAGAAACATTTTCAGGTCAAGCTTCATTTGATGTTAGCTTGAGTTCCTCCATCAACTGACATTGGGCAAAGGTGCCACTGTCATCACTTCCCAAACCTGTGTGTCCCCACAACTTGGTGGAGATATGGACAGATGCCCATGGGCAGGTGGCCCTTTCATGCCTTCCCTTCCAGCAAACACTACCACCAAAATGCCACCCCACCCTCTGGTTTTTGTGCTGACCAGGGGTGTCCATCCCAAGACCCTAGCTCTGCCTTCCAAGCGGCAAACCTTCTGGAGGGCTTGGAAAAGAGGACAAGCTGCTCTTCTCCAGGGGAGCGACTCTGGTGCAACCCAGGATCCTGGCAGGACTCTACACTGTCCTGGTTCACTTTATGGAGAACCAGGGAGCCAGGCAGTCAGTGCTGCCGACTTCTGGGTACCTGAGGAAGCTGGCACTTGTCAATCAATGCTGATACAAGTGAGAGGGACCCAACCAAATGGTGTGCCAGCACAAGTGGTGGGTACCTAGCTCAGGCAGAGGGAAACCAGCTGAAGTGTTTAAAATGCTAGAGACAGTGTGAAAGAGTGTATTTCCCTTGTCTGTGGTGGAGTTGTGGTCATTGCCTCATCTCCATCCCCATCAGTCAGTGAGTCCTAAGAAATCTCTGCATGGTGCCAGATCCAGCCCAGTACCAAGCACTGGCTTGGAGGTGTTGAAGGGCTGGCAGGATGGGGATGGCTGCTGATTTCCTTCCATGCTGCTGTTTGGGCAAGCAGCAAGGTAGGGAAGGGGGGATGATTGAAAGGAGTGGGGAGAGAAGACGAAAGGGGGAAGAAAAGATAATAAGAAAGCCCCCACTGCCCTCTGCCATTGTGCTGTTCACTAGAAGACTCCCTACAGAATTACGCTGTCGTCTTGCAGGAAAGCATGTAATAACTGAAAATACAGTGTCAAAAGGAATTTTTCAGGCTTTGACAGCTCATAAATTACAGTTCGTTGACTTCTTCCTGTGTCTAGATTTAAATTAATAGGCAAGCAGATATATATTTCTTTTGCTCCTTTCTCCTGAGCAGTAGCAGTTGTGGAAGTGACGCGGTTTCTCGTGTCTCTATCTCCTCTTTCCCTCCCTCCCTTCCTCACAATCAGTCTCACCCTGATGAAGCCCAGACCCAGCTCTCAAGACTCAGGATATGGCACAGCAGTCCTCCCAACACTGCCTCTCCCCAGAACACAAGTGGGAAAGCAAAGGCAAAGAAATCCACTGTTACCGACAGCAAATGCTGTCTTTTTAAAATCAAACCCTTTCAGAAGACGTGTTGGTGGGAAATGGTCACAGGCAGTAAAGGTCAGAGATGCTCAAGAAAGTCAGTCATGGCTGCGGCATCCAAAGTGAAAGCAAGCAAAAAGGAATAGGCCTGCCTTCTAAATAAATCAAAGTGAGATGAAATGGCCACCGATGAACAAATGTGCATTTTTTTTTTCCATGGAAATGTAGTTGCTCACCTATAGTGAGAATAATGGTGACTGTGAGGATGGATGGATGGATGGATGGATGGATGGATGGATGGATGGATGGACAGTCGAATGTAATAACAAACAGACTAGGCAGGAGATCTTTCCTCCAGAAAGCACTCATGGTCTTAAAGGGATTACTCTCTGCCTTCCTTGAATCTTTGAATGCAACATTAGCCTGCATAGTAAGCCTGATGGTCTGAGCTGAGCAGTTCCAGCATTTTGCAGCTGGGAGAAATGATCTGGGAAGATGGAAGCTTGCACACCACTCACAGTGCCCTGGTGAACAGGAATGCTCTGAAGTGGAGCTGTTTGGTGGTACATCAAAGCACGGTGGGGAGCTGTTATGCTGCAGAGGACCCCTCGTTCTTTTGTATGGTGATGCATTTATGAGATTGGGGCCTGAGGTCTGTCTGTGATGTTGCTCTGCGGTTGCAAGGAGCTCAGCCTGCATCAGTGATGGCTGTGAAAGTCCTAGGAGGGTGTGGATTTGCAGCACGTAGGTAGTGAAATGCGTCAAGTGCTTTTGGGTCCCACAGCTTGAAAAGGTCTCATGTTAAAAAGGGGTTATTAATAGTATTAATGGTTCCTGCTACAAGTTGTAGTCTGTAGCTGCCTAAGAAGCTGGGGTGAATACTGGGATGTGCTTGGCAGTTCCTGGGAAAGAGCAGTTCAGGACACAACTGTTTTTTGGAAGGGTGGCAATGACTCAGAGCTGGGAGCTGAACATTTTCCTCACTTGTGATCGTAACACAAAGCAAGGGAGTGAAAAGTGCAGAGCCAGAAGGAACACGGGTCCTGGCTACCCTGACGGAGGTGTGTGAAGGGACGACTCTGACAATCACACATTTGAATCATCTGAAAGGTCTTGTTGCTTTCACCACTGGCTGCATTCACAGGGGCACTGAGGGATAGTCACGTCCCTCCGAGGACGCAGCTCCTTGTGAAGTGCTGGGGGTTCAGTCACCTTTTGGCTCAGCATTCCCTGTGGGGTGCCCTTTGCAGTGGGGCTTGGAGGGCTCAGAAAGGCAACTGAGGGACCCTGGGGGCTCGAGCTGAGCACAGGAAGGGAAGAGCAGGAGAACCAGCAGCCCCAGTTGTTTGCCCTGCAGACAGCTTTCCTTGTGCAGTGGCACCGGGATGTTTTTTATTGACCAACTCCATCATGAAGTGACCACTCTCAGTGGTATTAGGAGAGATCTCCAGGTGCTCCTGGTATCAGCTCAAGTGCAATGACTACAGTGATGCAGGAGGGACACAAACCCAATTTCAGCTCATGCAGGAGAGAAATAACCTATTAAGTGCCCAAGGTTTCTCACTCTGCAATTACTTAAGGCCTGAATAGAGGGGGCTGCATTTTGGGTATGCTTATGTCTTGAATAGGGAAATTCTGGCACTAGGTGCTTATTAGCTGTGACTCAATTCAAGAAAACCTGTTTTGAGGAAGTCACTTATTTGCAATGACTCATAAAAAGGGGTATGGAATACCCCAGCAATTGTGATCCTGCTTAGGGAGGTGTGGGGTGGGTGGATGTGACAAGTGTTGCCATTTGCAGTTTAGGTGACAATTTGTGCCGTGGTGGAGAGCTATCAGTCTCTCTCCCAGTCTGACACACACCTGTATCAGCACTACTTCAACTGGAGTTACTATAAAGAAAAGTGTAAATTAGTCTCAAATGAGAAAGTTAATTCTTCAACAGATTTTCACAAACCCACTGAAGGCCCTTTTCCGTGGCTCCCAGACCACCACAAACCCCTGCAGTATAAAACTGATTTCAGCCCACAGATACCACCACTAAAGAGACTACAAGGACAGCCAGCCTATGCCAGTTTGTCCTAATTTCAGCTCCTATTTCCCACCAGCTCTGCTTCTGGCCCCTCACTAGGAATGTATAACCTGTTCTGCCCCTGCAGCCTTCCCTGCCATACTCAGATGAATACTTGTTGCAATCCCCAGCTTTATGATTTGCAAAACAGCATTTTGCAGAGGACGTGAAGGCAGAAGTGACAGAGAAATAAGGCAACCTTTCAATCCATTTATCAAAGTCCTTGAATTTCCCATTTCAAGGAAACAATCAGAAATAGGGAGCATAAAAATTGAATATGAAATCCAGGGCATTTTAAATAAATTGAAAGGTTAACAACAAAGCCAGTTCTCCTTGATGATAATAAAATAGAATCTGTCCTGAGAACTGTTGATCCTGAATGGATCTTGTTTATTAGGAAGAAGTAATTGAATGTACTGACAGAAGAAAAACCCAGAAATATAATGCTTATTAATTTCCTGGTTTTGCTGTCTTAACCAGATTTTTTCTTTTGCAAAGTGCAAAAAATGGGTCCAATGTGCTGTAGCCAAGAGAGACCCATTTAAACACACTCAATGGGTCAGCCTGCATTAAGCCATGTGCTGTGGAGTTGCATTCCCCTGGAAAAGGCATCATTAGGCACAAATGAACCACTCCAGCCTCACCTGGGGGTGGGAACAGGGAATGCAACCACTAGGCAGGAACCTCACAACTAGGCTTGGGAGCTAAGAAGTCATGGTCACTGATTTACTGCTGCCCATTTGACTCCTGGCTAAGGAGAAGTTGTTTTTGTGATAGTTGTCTGGCATAATTATTTTCACGCATAGAAATATTTAAATAATGAAGCTCAGAGGTGTGATTTTTCAGCTGAGATCTCATCTATTTAGGTGTTTACAGCGCCAAGTGTCACAATGATGTCTCATCTTCAGGCTCAATGAACCAAAGAGACCTTTGAGAGGTCATATTCTCCCATGGCTGTGAAATCTGTGAGGTTTGCCGTGTCTTAGAAAGTTTGATGCAGTCTCTCCTAAGGGAAATGGTGCTGGACAACAAGACCATGGGTCCTATCTCCTGCTCATTAAGTGTTACAACTCCAAGATAAAATAGGGAATAGATGGAGGGACCTTTTTGGACCTTTTTGGGAGAGGGAACTGGTTAAATGCAAGGCAGACAATTAATTTCCCCCCAGGGAATTTGCAAAGGAGCCTATGAGGAACGTGGTCTATTTCAGGAATAGTTGAGTAACAAATTTTCTTGGGCTATGCAGCAAATCTCAGGTGCTTTTTATTATTGTTTTTCTGTAATTTTGATCACTCAGAGCCAAATGTTACCACTTTTTTCCCTGTCTCCAACAATGATCTCCAGGAGTGTCACAGCTACTTAGAATCACGTTTCTCTTTCTTTTCATTTGGATATCCTTCTCCTAATTTCCCTTGCTAACCCGCACCATTAACGTGTTTCCTCTCCTTGCTGCCACTGTTGGAGGTGGTGGTGGCTGTGCTCTATTCCTTACTAGAGTGGGTGATGATGCCTTCAGTGTCAAAACTGACCATGTCTGCCTGTGACAGCATTGGCCAGGCAGCTGGAAAATGAAAGAGGGAAAGATCTCATGCTCCTGTCTGTCCTTTGGTTTCAGGTCTTCTGGATCAGGCCCACAGGAGACTGTGGGGTAGATTGCAGTGCCTGTCTCATGACTAAGCAGAGGGCTGCTATGCCCAGGGTGCACAGTCTGACATCTCTCACCACCATGAAATGTACTAATTGGGTTTTTTTGTGTGGATTTTTTTATTTAATGGTACTCTAGGACACTGAACCTGCATTACGATCAGAGGCTGATGAGTTAAGGATATGGGGAATTAGGCTCAGCTGGGCTTCTCTGCCATGGGCTACAATAGCTTATTATAGTCTGTACAGTATCTCCAGTAAAATGCTTTGAAATCTCAGAGCACCTTCTGTGTGAGGGACAGGGAACTCTTTACCATCAAGGAGGCAATGTGGGAAAGAAAGCGGGAAGCTTTTAACCCCTGTCACTCATCTGTCTGCTTCTCAAACCAAGGCCCAGAAAATCTCCCCCTCTAGCTGATGGGATGCCTTTGCCATGACATCGTCCTGACAGCTCCACTCTCTCACCCCCTCCCCTGCCCCCACACTGAAATACCCATTCTCATGTGCTGATGAGTGTGTAACTGTGTGTGTGCAGTGTGTGTGTGCATTTAAACACAAGCAATTCGAATAAAATCTTGCACCACCTACTCAGCATCCCTTGGATAACGACGTAAAAAAGCCCCAAACAAACAATGACCCAACAATCTCCCCCTCCCCAGCTTGTATTGAGGTCCTAACCTTAATTCCTAACCTAATTCCGACCCCCTCCTTTCTCGGCCCTGCATTGCAGAACAAGTTGTTTGCATTGGCATGCAGTGCAAAGGAGTTTTCAGTGCTAGATTTTGTTCCACAAGGACTTGCATTTTCTGGGACTTGGGAAGAGACAAAATATCTATCACGCAGGATGAAAGCCAATGTCTAATTCAGGAAAACTGGCAAGGAACTGGTTTGGTGTAAGGCTATCTTAAAACTGCCTTCTGCTTCTACTAGAGCACCTGGTGCTTCTGAAAGCTTGATTGAAAACAAGCTACCAAATTCAATTTCTGTTTTCTTTATCCAGTGTTGCTCTAACTATTTCACATAGTTGCATGCATTTATTTCCCGTCTGAGATGTTTCTGCAACCTAAGTAAGCACACATGATGTGAAAAGGGGTCTGACTCTGCTGGGGGTGATGACTCTGGGGTTCATGCCCAGCAAAGGACAAGACAGCAATATCTGCATGCCAGGGAAATGTAAAGCCACAAACCTGTGTACGTCATTTGCCATGAGATGCATAAAAGCACAGAGTGTAGTAAGGTGTGATTAAAGCAGGAAAAGCACTACTGGTAAGAAAGAGAGCAAGAAAGGGAAAAAGAAAATAATGAATGTGATGAGGGAATGATAGCACCTCTCAGTCCTACATTTCTCTTTTTGTACAGTGACATGAAGAAGTGTGTGTCTGATGATGTGGATATTCAGGGCCAGGTCAGAGAACAGCTGGTTCCTTCATCTTCTTTTTCTGTGTGCTGGTTCACTGGCTCAGTGTAGGGCTGTACAGGGCTGAGGGTGTGTCTTGGGCATCAGAAGGAACTCCTAGGTCTACCTAAATCTAGTACCCTGTTGGCTGTGCAAAATGGGTGATACCTTCTATTACGAAAGTATTAGGAAGAAATTCTTTACTGTGGGGGTGGTGAGGCACTGGCACAGGCTGTCCAGAGATGTTGAGGATGTCCCACCCCTGGCAGTACCCAAGGCCAGGCTGGACGGGGCCTGAAGCAACCTGGTGCAGTGGAAGCTGTCCCTGACCAGAGCAGTGGGATTGGACTAGGGGATCTTTAATGCCCGTTCCAATCTAAAACATTCTATGATTCTAGTAAACTCTAGAAAACCTCCCATCTTTTCAAGAAAGTAAACGATAGGCAGGGTATTTTGAAATGTACTGATTTTCTCTGTTTTTCCTCAATTTCATAGACAGCCCCACTGTTTCCTGGGATCACTGCAGAGAGAATTCAGGGCTTTTGGGGGGTTCTTGAAGGGCACGGAAGCAACACCTCTGCCGTGGAGTCCAAGAACATGTTATTATAACTCCAAAGTCAGACTGGGAAATATGCGAGTGCTGTGAAAAGGAACATGCTCCCTTATTTATTGGGAGTAGTTTCAGGTGAGCTGATTACGTAACTCCTGTGCCACATCATCTCACCACAGGCACATGGGCAAAAGCTTCTGGGCACTTGTAAAGGCACTGGAGGTGTTTGCAGCAGTGTGGTTTCTATTGAACAGATCTGTCCCGTTGCTGCACTGGACGAAAGCAATTTCCCTCCCTACTCTTGGAGGGTCAGAAGCAATTAGCATAGCCCTTCCCACCTCCCCTGCGGGCAGGATTGGGTGTAATGTAGCCCACAACTGATCTAGCCACGCAATATCATCGGGGGTGACACAGCTGAGCCCCTGATGAGATGTTGGCTGACATGTGTCAGGAAGGATCACGACACGCTTCCCTAGGTGCCCGGGTGGATTCTGGGTACCAAAAAGGAGGCAGGGGGCTTGTAAACATTTTCTAATATGGCATTTAAGACAAAAAAAGAGTGAGCTGAGGCAGAACAAGACAAATTAATGTAGAATGACAACTGCCTTAAGGAATATCAGATGTCCAGAGAAAATCAAAAGAATTCTTCTCTCAAGACTCCAATGTAAATTTATATATCTCTATCTATCTAAACATACATATGTAGGTCTGTGTGTAAATGTGCTTATTAAAGCAGATGGCCAGCTGGTGCTAAATAGTAAAAGTCCACTGAATTAGGGAAAGCATGTGAAGATGCTTAAACAGTTATTACCTGCTTGCTTCCTTGGTTGAATGCTTTGACTTTTCTGTATATATAAGTGAGCATGTGCAAATCTTCTTTTCACTTTCTTATAGATCTGGGATACAGAATTTTTTCAAAGGCAACTAGAATGGGCAAAAATTAGGAAGAAAACTTGTATGTATTTTGGATGTGGCAGCTATCTGGAGATATATATATAAGTATGGAGAGATGGAAGAATTGAATTATGTGATTCATGGGGCTTTGCATGTCAGAAAGAGAAATTAAGGAAGAAACCTTCCACTGAATAGCTCCTTGGCTTTGAGTTCCTAAAACTGAAGAATTGCTTTAAAATAAAGGAGGTGGAAATACCACAGTTTGAGAACCTTAGACACAACATGACTAACATGCACAATCCTGAAACAGCTGAAATAGGCAGAGATAAGAACTGGTGAGTGTATGTGAGTTTCATATTATCAAAACCTGCTGTTCTTTTAAGTTGATTTACAAACACTGAGATGCTTACAGACTACTCAGCACTGCAGAAGCCATCGTTGTTTAACTGTAAGAAACGTGGCACTCTCAGCATATCTGCCTGCATCAAATAATTCAGTATTCATCCTCTTAATGAAGCCATACTTCTGAGGTGAGATTTAAATTGCAAGTTAAAATTGCCACATTTTTTACCTACAGATAGTCTGGCCTGTTAGATTGCCAAAGCCAGTGGAGGGATTGTTGCACAGTCAGGGGAGCTCAGTACCTTGCTCCACTTACCCTGCAGTGGACACCTACATTTGGTCAGCTGCACTGACCTCTCTTACCTAGAAAACATCAGGCAAGACACTCTGAGCCAGTGCTAGCTCTTTCCAATGAGTCGGAAGTAACTCCAAACAACTACTTTAGACTTAACAATTAATATCTAGATGCCTACATTTAGGGGAGACAATCCTGCCCATAGCACATGAAATAAACACACATAACCTTCAGTCCCTCACTGTGCCTCCACGTATCTTCTTTCTGGATCATGTGCATTGTAGCTTATCTGACTGATCACAAACAACCACACAGCTGGAACAGCCAATATCAAATAAGCACAGGGATTTTCTTTGTGATGAGATTTACAGAGGTAAAAAAAAAATTTAAAAATTCAAAATATGTTTCCTAATAATGACCTAAAAATGCTGTTGGGTGAACCCATAATCTGCTTGCATATGGTGCATGATAGAAGAACAAGTCAAAAGGAATGGGGAAAAACTATTATTTTCAAAGTATCACATCACTAACACAATAGATTACTGCTACCTGCAAAACAACTTTCTTAGACAAAGAACAAAAACACTATAAAATGTAGTGATAACTAGCAAGATACTGCAGCTCCTGACGTTTCAAGGTATTTTAGAGAACTAATATCTTGCACATATGCAGCAGGTTTCACCTGAAGATCTCAAAGCACTTTGTAAATATATATGCATTAATTAATCTTCACAGCAGCTCTATGAAATAAGCACTGTAAATATAATTATCTTGATTTTACAGATGGTTAACTTGAGACTCAGAGCACTGAAATAACTCCCCCAAGTTCACACCATGAATCAGCAGCACCGTAGTGACTGGAATCCAGTGGTTCCACTGCTACTTCTCTTTGCTAACCCAAATGACAAAAGTCCCTTTGCTTAGGGTAGCAATAGGCTCCACACAGAGAAAAGAGCTGCTCTGGGACTTCACACTTTCTGGCTGGTAAAGCATTTCCCACCCTTTGAATCAGGGACATGATAAATGCACACAGCGTTATTTATTATTAATACGCTCATTAGCATCTGCATCATTACCAGAGGAGGAATGTTATTGATAGACGGTGTTGGTGAGCAGATCAGATCCTGTCCCAGTATTGAACATGGCCAGTTCTGGTGGCTCTTTGCTACTTAAAAGGATGATTTCCTTAATAAGCAGTTCTTAAGAAGGCACAGGCAGCAATCACAATTCCTGCACATCTTTCATCTTCATTTAGTTTGACATTCCCGTTGTATCTTGTAAATAAACTGTGGTTATCCCCACTGGGGAGAGGCACAGTTTGATATAATGTCAGCCCGAGCTAAAACTGAGGAAGCTGAGCCTGCACTGAAGGGGAGGGTCTCTCAAGTGCCCACATCTGAAATCTTCAGCCTACTCTTACCTTATTAAAAAGTCAAGCTGCCAGCATGCAAATGGCAGTGAACAAAAAAGGGATGACATATGGCAAACACAGGCAGTAGTCAGGGGTAGCACCTGTGTACGGAGGAGGCACTTGGGCTGCCAGAGCTGAGGGACATCTGTAGAGGCACCTGGTGGTACTTTTTCTGCTTAAAGTAGTGAAGGTCTTTCATAGGGTGGGTGATGTGTTTTGAAAGCATTTAAAGTGGAAATTATTTACTGTTTTCATCTAAACTAGATTCCTTTCTGTCATTCCACTCAATTTTGTTCTGTTTGGATTTGTTATTTACATGGAGCTCATCTCTGTGTGGTACCTTTGTTTATGGCAATCTGTTCTTCAACAGTGTGTCTTGATTTTTATTTTTGGTGAAAATTATCTCTATTTATATATTATAACATATTGTCCTGCTGCCCTGGGACTTGGAAAGGTATTTTTACCCAGTAAGACCCAGTTTTGTCCCTTCAAAACTGTGCTGGGTCTGCGAATCCTGTAGGTTCATACTCTTTGAGACTCTTCCTGGTATATTCATGTCAAATGGTATTAGACCTCACCAGTTTCTCCTAGTAATGGTAGCTCAACCTCCATTAGAATGTTTTAATATTCTCTTTTCTGATGTGACAGAGAACAAGATAAAAAAGCATCTCCTTAAGCTACAGAGACAGTAATTTAATCTGGTGAGGGTCATCATATAGGAGCATTTTAGGCTGATGTCAAAGGCCACAGAGAGTTCCCACTTCACTCCAGGAAGGCATCTCCCCTGCAGGTGAGAGACAACTGGGTGACAGATGTTCCCCAAGGTCACTTTTGCAGGGGTCTCTGGTCACTTTTGTCCCCATAAAGACACTTGGCCCTTCTTAGGGGAGTCGGTGGGTTGGAATCTGTCTGCCTACATTTCCTCCTGGGCATCTAAACCTGACTGAGAGGACACTCATTTTTGCTGTGAAGGTTAAGAAATGTCCTCCTTTCTTGCAAAATCTTGGCTGAGGAAATCAGCTGTGTGGGTGGCAAGCCCAGAAGACACAGGATTGTGAGCATTGTCCAAAGCCAAATCCTGCCTCGGGTCTGCATCATGCTGCATTCTTAGTGTTTGCAGTCCTGGGCTCCCTGTTTTCCAAAGATGTCATGCTTTCTGTTTTATTTTAATAGAGGCTTAGTTTCAAATCCACTTCTCAGCTGGGCCAGCAGGGAGTTCCCAGCTGAGGCCAGTAGCAGGTGTGTGGAGACATCTGAAAGCAGGAAGTGTCCCTGAGCTCCCCCTTACACACCACTGCTCTGGGGATGGACCTCGACTACAGGGCATCACAAAGGATCCCTGAAAACAGCTCATGCCAGTTTTACTCACTTGTCTCTATGAAAGTACATTGAGGTGAGGAGGGTAAGAGAGAAGAGAGAGAGAAAAGTGAGAGGAGCCTCCAAAGTCAGGGAGCAGTGTCTGCAAACTGTCTGAAGCACCACATGATTCGTTCCCTGATTTTTTTTTCCCAAGTTTGAAAGATACCCTGAGGTAGATTGCCATATCTGCGTAGATTTATTTATAAGGGGAAGTTCTTCTACTGCGCATATCCATGTTGATTGCCACATTGTTACAGGCACCTGGGGAGTCCATAAAGGAATCAAAGAATAAAAAAAAGGTATAATATAAAAAAATTTACAAACAACAAAAGCCATAATGCATTTCCTGTGAAGTCCTGAAATAAGGATTTCTCACAGAGGAGGCCCAGGAGCAAAGCTAACAGATGACCACGGCTCTTGGTGTAACAGGCAACTCTAGATCTGCATACTAATCTAATTACCATATTTATTTTCATGTGTAGCTGCTTTTGTGGGTCCTTTCAACTACCTTAACATCATTCCATTTTATTGCAAATACTGATTGTGTAGAGAAGCTTGAAAATTGAACAAAGGAAGAGAAACAGGGCTGAAAACCCACCTCATCTCTCCAAAAATCCATGATAGCTACACACCTTTTCTTAAGAGCAGAGGATTTTCCTCATTGTGAGCTGGAATGCTGTTTGGGTGATGTAGACACAGCCTGCCATCCCTAGGACTGGCATTGCTTGCCACCTATTAAGAACGAGTTGTTTCTGGACTGCTTGGCACACGGCAAAGGTGCCACAGCACCTTCTGGAAACCTGGTGCTCTTTGTCTCATGGCTCTCACTCATGACTGGAGGTGGCTTTAGCTCTGGAATGTGGAACCAGTTCACCTATGCTTCCACCCAAACTGGATTTGGAGGTACTTCCCTGCTGCAGGGCTGTACAACAGCTGATTAACTCCTGCAGTTTACAGCTCTCCTACAGAGCATAAAGCACCATGGTTTGGGATTCTACCTTGAGTGATGACATCTGGTAAGCTTCATCACCCTTTGCAGCCAGGCTTTTCTCTCTGAAACTGCCATGCTAGCTACATCCACCTTTGGCTGACAGCATTTGGGGAAGTGAAAAGAGACTTCAATGCTTTGTTTTATGATTGTACAAGTTGTCAGTCTTGAGGTTCTTTGACTAACTTCTGCCTTCTCCAGGGACAGACAGTTCTGCTCAAACAATGAGAAATGCCAGTGATGCAAAACCTGAGTCTAAACATCCATGTGAACTCAGAAAAGCAGGACAACTCATGGAAGAAAAATCCATTGAAAACTACTGATACAAAGAATGTACCCCTGACTCTAGAAATCCCTGAGCTGCCAATTGCAGGAAGCCAGGAAAGAATATTGCTCTTGCAATTTTCCCTCTGCTTTATGACTGACTAGGCTAGGAGATGGGGTATGTGTCAGAATAACTGTTGGTCTGACTATAGTTGTTCTGTATTTTTTCCTATTTTCCTTGGAAAAAAGTGAATCCATACTGTTGGGATTCAAGCAAGACTGGTTCCCAGGATGGCATTACTGTTTATTGAGATGGGGGGAGAATTGGAAGAAAAGGTTTTCTTTTTAACCTTTTTCTCCCAAAAGTTGCTTAAAGAAGTGTTTCCATGAAGAATACTTACAGATGAAATGCCCAGCCTTTAGAATACACAAAAGCCATAGAAATATGAGCTTCCCAGAAAAAAAAAAATCTGGGGGTTATTTGTTTTTTTAGATTGTAAACTCAGAAGTCAAATCTCTTTCCAGCTGGAAGTGGAAAACAAATAACTACTTTTAAAGGATTTCTTCTGGTAACAAAATACTCTGTTTTACAAGCAGCATGTGCCTGTGAAAAGGAAAGGTTTGAAAAGACACTGTTGAACCATTATAGTGTCAACATGCTAGTCTGAATTTGTAACAAAATGTGCTTAAAAGACCATCAGACAGACAGAAATTTCTCTCAGTGATCACTAAACTCTATGAATCTTTTAATAAACAGAAATTTCACTAGAGCTAGATAACAACTCCGTCCAAACTCTAGAATAACCCTTCTTTCTTTAAAAGCCCTCAAAATATTCACTAGCAATTCTTAAGCACCATCTCACAATGACTTTTTTAGATACACAAGGATGCTACCAAGACCAGGGAACTAAGCTGTTCACTTGTCTACCCCCACACTCCAGTCTTGATTGATTACAGAAAGCTGAAAAGCAGCTATTGCAAAAAGAAAGGTGGTTTAACTCAAGAAGGTGAGCTGAAAGATGAGCAGATAGAGCTTGAGGTGGTTGGACTGATGTTGGATCAGGGAACTGCACAGATGAAACCTGACTTTTGAAGTCAATAACTAGGTACAGCCTTAGCAGTGTAGACAATTACTAAGATAAGATGCAGTTTTACCAATTGTACATCTGTATGTCAAGCAGAACAAATGAAATCCTTGACAGTCTCTTATAGGATACCAATCCAATTTTAAAGTGCATGGTACAGGGATGAGAGCAATAGACACAAGTTAAGATAAACCTTTCTGTTTTGCTGTACTTTCCCAGATAATTTATTCAGTTGTTTTATTTATTTTTTTTCATGGTATGGAAATTTCTGTGCAAGCTCCTTCCATAATAAATTTGGGCAAGCATTGCTGCAAGAATGGGGATTGACAGGTTGATTCTGTCTTTTGTGATTTTTTTTTTCTTACTCTAAGGAAAAACGTGCAGTTCGCTGCTAGTCCAAAGCTTTGCTAATTTGGTATTAATTCATACTAATTTGATATTAATTTACACTGAGGGTATACTCCCTTGAAAGGTGCAACTATTAGAGCAAAAGGTTAACATCACTGCACAGGCTCACAGCACAGATAATGTCCATGGCTGAAATGCAGAGGAATATTAGAGACAATAACTTTGTTTCAATCCTTTTTAGTTTCAAACTTTGCTTTTCTGCTGACTTCAAGTGGAGGGAGCTGGGAAAAAAACCTGCTAGGCTTAGTATCAATAAAATCACTACAGATTTCATGTGGGAGAAAGTTGTTTCCTGGCTCTGAGTTTACAGTAGCACAAGATATGGTCTAAAAGCAATACCCTAACTGCTAGCCGTCACTCCAAGGTCTTCATTAGACACAAACTTCGACAGTGCTGTCAAAACCTTAAATTAATCATCTGGGATCATGACTCCACTGGTGTAAAGCAACGTATTATTTTCTGAAATTGGTAGCTCTGCACCAGTTACTGCCACTACAGAAAAGGCTGTGTGTTACTTGTGTGTAAAAGCTGCTGTGCTCTACCACAAAGGAACAGTCTTTAAAGAGCAACAAGGTGTTATTTTGCATTTTTGCCTCCTATGACTGTTATGTAC
The DNA here is from genome assembly GCA_013400955.1 of Drymodes brunneopygia. Classification (NCBI taxonomy): domain Eukaryota; kingdom Metazoa; phylum Chordata; class Aves; order Passeriformes; family Petroicidae; genus Drymodes; species Drymodes brunneopygia. The sequence goes on from VZTZ01044155.1 coordinate 27,475, forward strand.
ATCTAAGAACTTACTTTTTCTAATGTCATTTTCTACTTCTGTTTCACTGGTGCTTTGAAAAAACCTCTGTAACTTCTCCCTGTTCTCTTCAGGAAAAAGTTAAAAGTCCAAGATATTTCACTAGGAAACAACTGACTTCCACTTGCATGAAAAACGAGTCCCATGCAGCTTCTTTCAGATGAAAGAACTTTTCCTTTGGAATTCCCCTCAACAACCATTAAGTGTCATTGTCATGGAAAGCAGAATGGATGCAAGAGGAGACTAGAACAATCAACTCAAAATCAGCCACCCTGCACCAGCTGTGGTCACTTGAGTGACACCAAAGCCATCTTCCAACATCCTCCTCAAGGAGCTGCACTAAGCAAAGGTAAGGGGATAGACCCTGCTGATTGCAACCATCAGCTGTGGGCTGGAAGCGATGTCCCAAGTGCCCAATGTTGGAACCTCACTTTAATGTTTAATTTCGTGTTTAATTTTTAAAATTTGATTTGATCATTATCATAAACATTAAACAATATTTCCTGTTTAAATATGAATAGGCTGCATTATTTGATTGAAATGAGTGTTCAGATGGCTAATGCGTTTTATTATGGCCATAGAATTTTACTGTTATTTCCCCTCCAGCTGCTGCTGTTCCAGGGAACTCAAAGGGATTCAGTTTTCAATAAGATGGGCTCTATTGGATGGCATGGTGTGGTACACAAGCTTGCCAAGAAGAGTCTTTCTCAGCCTAGGGATACTGCTCCTGGTAGTTTTATACAGCTGATGAGTGGCTGTTATGGTTCAATGTCCATACAGGGACCTCTGAAAGGCTCCTCATCGCCTATCGCCCCCCTACCTCACATCTCTAATTTGCTTTTGGAATGCCAGCTCCCATCTTTGGTTATCCTGTGATAACATCCTTTATCAGCCAGTAATTGAATTTTGCAGACAAGTGTCTTACTGGTTTCTCCCATGCTGGCCCTTTATGCATGGTAGGAGCTCCTTAAAGAGAACTGCAATCCCATCTCAGTTCCCTGAAATTTCTCCAAAACTGGTCCCCCTGTGCTCACATTTGACTTTGACAACACTGCAATCATGTGTGCCTTGAAACTACTTCTCCTCTTGCTACAAAACTTACAGTTTTCTCAACTCTGTTTTCTGGTTTTGTTTCTTTTCCTCCTTTACTAATCCTGCATTGTAAAAAGGTTGGAGTTGAGTGTGTCTCTAGTTGGTCTTTGTAAAGTGTACAGTCCTTCCCCATGACAAGCATTTCTCAGCACTATCCTAATTGGGGTGAGGTGGGAAACAAGAATTCCATTTAGCAGAAAATGTCAAGTTTTCGTACACAATTTTTGTTCCGCACCAATGACCTTTAAAATATGGTTGGACTGACATCATCACTCTTCCCCCTCAGACACTCATGAGCACAGACATCAGGATAACTCAGCAGCACAGGTAATCTGTGCCCTCAGATTATGGATTACACACTGGAGTACTTGCCATTGCACAAAGTCCATCCTGGAACTCAGAAACCTGTCCAATAAAAATTTTATTGAATCCTCTACTTTTCTCTCCAGAGTAGGAATCATGAAAAATTAGCATTTTTGACTGAAAAATTGCCTTAGGGCTAATTATCATGTGGATAATAAGTATTTAGGAAAGTTGCTTTCTAGCAAAATGCTTCAATACATCCAGGCCAAATGTTGCTGGCGAAGCACAGTGGGTAATGGAACTGGAAATTGGTAACAGTTCTCTTTGATTAGGAAAAGAAGCATTTGCAACTTTGTAAGGATGAAGGTTTAGCCCAGTAAACCCTTCAGAACCATTATAATGAGGAAACAAGTCCTTACTACATGATCATTATGAAACTCCATCAGAAAAGATGAACACTTCTTGTGGTAGGGAGCAAATTCTAAACTTTTGCAGGAAAACTTGGAAAAAAACTGGTTACAGGTCTTTGAATCCAACATTTCTATTGAACAGAATTTCTCCAACTTGGGGAGGAATAGGTATTTAAGGGAACTATTCTTCTCTGACTTTTGCCATCCAGGAATTTACTTAAGGTGGCCACAGATCTACAGAAAATGTGGATAGATAGAAATGAACTTCCATAGTGTGGTTCATCCTCACCAGTTTTAGAAGTGAATGAATGACTGCATTGGAAAACATATTTTCTTCTTTATTGGTTGCTGAATGTATCTCAAATGAACAGCTAAGAATAATCACCTAATCTTCCTAAAATGGAAGGTGTTGTAGATGAACATATTCCACCCCTAAATGACTTGCCCCAAATATTGCAGCAAGAATGAGACCAATAGGAATAAACTCTTCTTACTTCCAGACCTGTGCTCTGCTGCCTGACAAATGGTGACCTCTGAAGTGGCAATACTGAGAAAAATCTACAGTCTGTAACTTAGCCAGTCAAGTGTTTTTCCAGTACCTTGTCTTCAACACCATCACCATTTCTGATTGTTGTGAGGCCTTGTAAAATGTATGTAATTTTGGTACATCTGAATTTGTTTCATTCAAAGACAGAAGCAAATTCAAAGTGTGCAGAATGAGGGCACAGGTGTCAGATAGCACAGTGGAGATGACCTACAGCAATCAAAAATAAAAAAGTCATCTTAGGGTTTGTGGGTCTTACAACATGGCGTATCTCCCCACTGAATATTCAAAAATATATTGCCTATCCTCATTTTGGTCTAAATAACAAGCTACATCTCTTCTCCTTGGAGGCCTCACCCACAGTCTGAGAAAATTCACAATGGGGACTTTTCTTCGTTGAACTTTGTACACAATTTATAAATATTGTTGGACCCAATGATCTTAAATGTTTGTTCCAATCTAAATGATTCTACGATTTTGCAAAATTCACTTTTACTTGAATTTTCCACAAAAATAGGGCTTCTCCTTCTTCCTTGGAGAGTTTAATTACAGACCTCTAAATTGTCTTATTGCAGAAATTCAAGCAGGCACACACAAATATTTGACAGCCCCGGAAACAACACACGTCCTTATGCAACAGAAGATACTTGCAGCAAAAAAGACATATCCTGCTGAGTCTCTGAAAGTACCAGATGCTATTAATAAATAGATATGATCTATCACACAAAGGCAGACACCAGAAAACTCAGAGCTGTGACCCTCTAAAGGTTTAAAGCGGGTATCCACCCATGAAACTGTGTGCTCCCTGAACAAGATGTGGGCTCTGTAATAGTTGCTACAGCACTGAGATGGATTCCTTGCTGCAGCAGGCTGAACTAGAGAAAATCACTGCAAGTCCTCTCCAGCAACAAGACAGAGTGTGCAGCCCACANACACAGATATTTACAATATGCACTTACATGGTGCTCCACGTTGGCAAAACCAGGCCCTAATTGTATTTGATAATCAAGTCTGCTTCTCCACTCAGGTATTGTGCAGCTGGCAATTCAGAATGAATATAACAAATAGGTTCAATTTTTATAAATATATTTTTTAATGCTCTCCTTGATTTTTCCCCTAAACCCAATTCAAAATACAGCAGGTATAAATGATCCAGGAGGCATTCCCAGAGCCAAGANCAGCCCATCTAGCTAATTCATCTGCCCAGAAAGTGCATGTGTGTGGTGGATCAGATAGGCTTGATGGCAGGTGATGGGGGTCGGGGCTTTGCACACACTCTGAAAGGGTTTTGATGGTTGCAATTACTCGCCCACGCTTTGACACAGCACACAATGAAAGACTACAATTAGACAACTATTGTTCCTAACTGCTGATACCAATGATGTCCACACAAAGGCAGCTCACTTTGTCACTGCATTATTCACACTGGAGGTACATTTGTGTTTGTGAATTTGTGAAGGGTGCCCGTTGCTGTTTGTATTTGTGGCACTGTATAAGTTATCTGGATTTATGCACACTGTCTCTGTAAATCTCTCGCTGAGCACACAGTCATGCAGACTGCTCCCCTGCCCCTATCTGCAGACTTGCACACATGGAGAGGCAGCAGATCCCCTGGTCTGCACCCAGAGCCTACATCAACATTTCTGGGGTTTGGATGAAGCCCTGGGTGGGTATGTGGGAGACAGGGGTGTGATTTTTGTCCTGACCTCACGGCTTTTCAGTCTCTCTGGTTCTTTGCACCACATTTCCCTTGCAGCATTGTGTGCTGAATGGTGGCTTCTGGATATGGTCTTATTACCAAGTTATTTACTTTACTGTAGAAGATTTAGACAGAAGATTCCTAAACTGATTTTAAAACAGAAACTATTACCTCTGCTCAGTAGACACAACCCAGTGCTCTTGGCAAAGGCTTTAAACAGTGAGTGTGGGGACTTCTGCTCAAGTCGGAGCACACTGGCCATTGTATGCCACTGGAGATTTTGGGATATAACTAAATGTGGAGAGTTATTCCAGAATCATCAGTTTCTAAGAACTAATATTAATAATGCTTAATAAGAGAAAGTGATTGTTAGTAAGAATATCCAAAGTCGATTAATCTAATTTGGGCTACAGTAGTCTGAATGGAAAAAAAGCAACTAGACAGGGAATTAATTAGGAAAAGCTGTTCTTTGCTAAATGTACACTATACCCTAATCTGAACTAACGTGTCTGTGTAGAGAGCCCTTTCAAGAGCCCTTTCGATTTATTTTATCCTCTGGTAAAGGGAATTCTAGTCAAATGTTGCCAAAAGGAGTTAAATCACCAGTGGGACAAGGCTCTGTGCTCTGTGCAGGAGTAGAGCTGCAGGATATGCCAGGGCCAGGTTTAGCCCTTGCTCTTGCCTTAGCTGTGTGCACAGGAGTCCTCACTGTAGATACCAGCAAGATGATCACTGCATGAGTAATATATTGTTAGATTTATACTGACTAACTTAGGTCATGCGAAATCCCAAAGCAAAAGCAAGTTAGCCACAATTTTACAATCAATCATGTTTTTAATTGATTTACTGCTGCATCATCAGGATGAAAACATCCATTGAGCCCTGCAACACACTCATATCTCCTGACAGTAAACATTTATTCATGGAGGTTCTTGGACTGCACTGAGAATTCCTCGCAGGAAAGTCAGTCACAATGAAATGAAATGCAAGTGTACCCATTCATGACCAAATCATAAGGCACAAAATAATAAAAAACCAAGAGTAATAAATCTCTCCAGGGAATAGCATAATTGTTAATAAAGCAAGTAACCAATAGACCATTGTTTGAAAGTGATGCTTGTTGCATGACTGCTTAGATGGAGACTTGAATAACAGCAGCATCCTGGAAAATGTATCTTGAAAGTAGATGCTCTGTGAGATTTGTTTGGGAATCATGAAATCTAGGAAATTTAGGAGTTTTTTTGCTGATGGCAAAAATTTGCAAATCTGCAGATTTTGCCTCCTCTGAAAGGCAGCATCCAACTTTTTCTAGCCCCTAAAATCCAGGTTGTGATTTACCATCAGGAAATAGCAATTTTGGTACCAAAAGTAGTGAAGCTGCAGGAAACTGAGACCCCAGGAAGGTGCTCAGATGATCCTCTTGTGCTGCTATCTGTGTTTCCATCGACCCTTGTTGTGGTTAGGAGACTGATGAGGGCAAAACATGAAAATCAGTGAGCAGGGAGTCATAGGCAGGGGTGATGCACAGAATTGCAGCAGCTTATGTCACTCCCAGAGCTGAGGATCTTTCAGCCAGGGATTTCTCCTCTCACAGGAAGAGAAGGGACAAGGAGGAGAGCTGGGGTGGGACACCAGTGCCATGTCTTTCCCTTTGCTTGCCTTGCTGGTGTCCTTTCATGGGGGCTGTTTCACCCAGGGAGCCAGCTGTGAAGGTTTCCTAACACGAGTGTGTTTGGCCTGAGTCAAGGCAGTTCCTTGTCGTAGGTCTCTGGGGCTTTCTGTGGGGGAGCTGGGTTTCCCAGCTTTCGGAATGGTCGCATGAGGTAGCAGGTGACAGGGCTTGTCACTGTTAGTACATGTCAAGTGGGGAGCAAGGGAGACCGTGCAGCAGAGCTCAGGGCCAGGTGGATGCACTGTGCCTCCTGCCATCTCGTAAACTGCCCAGGCTTCCTCCGTGTCCCCAGCGGGGCTGCCAGCCGCAGACATCCCCGAGACCTGACAAAGTGGTGACAGCCCTGCTGCTGGATACACAGCAGACTGGGCAGGGGATTTGCAGGCACTCATTTTCAGAAGGACAGAATGCAAATAGGGCACTGGGGGTGTTTGCTTTGGTGAAGCACCTGGCATTCCAAAGGGTAGCACCCCACACCACTGGCCCTGCTTCTTACACTGGATGTTTTCCAGCAGCTCCCTGCTTTTACAGTGCCAGAAGCAGAGCTCTGTAAAATGCCTATCTATCCAACTAAAAACTAGTTGGATAAAAAAACTAAAAACATGTTTTCAGTGCTGCTGCCTAGCTACCTGTGAAACCCTAGCTGCAAGTACCTGATCCACAAGAAGGAAGCTTTCCAGCTAAAACTCCCAGCACTCAAGAAATTAGCCTCTGCTGAGAGGAACCTCACTAGCAAAAACTCTCATCCTAAGCACACAGATCCTGGCCTGGATTTGCAGCTGGGAGCCGCATGTCAGCAAGGGCACTCATTCCTCAATCTGACTGTCCAGGACATTTGCTTTCCTGCCTTGGGGAAACCTTTTGGCTTTCCAAGACCTGAGCACAGAAGCTTTGTACAGAAAAAGAGGAACTTCCATAGCTGATTGTACCTTAGACCTGGAGCAGCTTATGGGCATCACAGTCTGTACCCCAGCATTACACACATTCTTCTAGAGATTATGTCCCAGAACTTAAGACAGGTTAGTCTTAAATACAAGAGCAGCTCCATTGGCTTTGGTGAGATGGCACAGGATTTAAACTATGCATGTGTTTAAGCACCTGGCATATGAGCCTTTCTCTCTAGTACACTTCTCTCTCCCCTGGGCTTAATTTCAACTCCTTCCACTTTATAGTCTGTGGCCTCTGCTGTAAATTCAGAGAGCCAGGAAACTAATTTTTAAAAAATATTTTCTGCTTGAAATATTGGAAGTAAAGAGCAGATGAGAATATATATCAGTTAAATGCTTTTTTAAAGGCATATATGACACGACATGACACGACACTGGATTTTAAAATGAAGTACAGTAACAAGGAACCCCCGACTGGAATTTCCTAAAATATGGCTTTCCTCCTCTGGAACCACTTTTAATTTTAAGTGCTGACTTTCCTGACCCAGAATAAAGTTACAGGCAATGTTTACTAGCCAGCATAGAAGGGAATTGCTCCCTTATTGCATTCCAAGCATTCAAGCCACTGAAAATCAATATAACAAAGTAGAAAGAAAGAATAAGAGCACACCCCTCCTCTCCCCCCTCCACACTCACCGACAGACACATCCATAGAGCTGTCTCTCTCCTCCCCACTATGACAGGTAGTGGCCCTCTCTAACCTTAGAGGCTGGCAGTGAAGAAAGATGAAGTTTGTCACATTGTTCCTGAGCAGTAAGTTGTACAGCTAGGTCACCTCCAATTTTTAGCTAGTCAGTCAAGGCTACCTTTCCACGAGCAGTGCACAGCTGCCATTCCCCAACAAATAGTGAAATGATGAGCCCATGTCATGGTGGAGGACACCATGTAAACTCCCGGTATCCCCTTCAGTTTGGTAACATGATGGGAGATGACAGGGACATGAGGTGCGGCTGATGTGAGGCAGGAATCTCCAAAACAGGTCTCCTTGTGGAGGCAGCCAGGGGCTGACCTCTGTGCATTTCAGAGACACTGGGAGCTGTGAAGGGGTGGAAGGTCACACCTGAAAACTGCTGCTTCAGGGCTGGAGGAAAGAGGCTGATCACTACTTGACACCAGAGCCTGAAGGCAGACAAGATGCTGGAGGAGAAGCAATGATCCACAAGACATTTTCCTGACGTCTTGTTTTCTTAGTGTACTTTGGTGCCAAGGTGGAAAGAAGAGAAGAAAAAAGAGGGAAGGAGGAATGACTTGTTGATTCTGCATCAACTGCTAAAGTTTCTGCATTGCTCTGAAAAGAGGTTGGATCTTCAGTATCAAGGATACTTTTGATTTCTCTGTGGCATTCAGACTTGTTTGTGGCAGAAACAAACCGTCCTGTCTGCAGCTCTGTGTTTTATCTAAGTGCTGCTCTTTCAACACCAAAGCAGAGAAGCAGTGCAGAAGTCTCTCCTCCTGTCTCCCCATGGCATGGTCTGACTGTGTGCTGTGCTCTTTAAGACAGATTTTGTTTACTGGTGGGGGCCTGAAAATGCTTTTGACCCTGGAAGCAGTCAGGGCAGTGTCTTGTGAACCACAGGGTTAGCAACACTCACCAAGTGCTGAAATTTGTCACCTGTGGGAAGATAACATAAGTAGCTTTGCCATCTCAGGCATTTTTGTGCCACATAGAGCTTTTCTTCCCCTGGTAATGAAGATAAAGGAAAAGAAAACGCAGAGCCCAGATTTTCTGGCACTGTGAACTGAAGGCTGACCAAAGATGAAGCCTGTGCAAGATCAGCAAACCCACCTTTATCCTGAGTGTCTCCAATCTACTCTTAAAACACATCTCAGGATGTATCTCTAAATGACACAGTCCCTGCCAGTCCTTAGAGGCCAGAGCCTTGCCTACAGCCTGACAACTTTATCACCTCCCTCCCTCCTGCTCACTTTCACTCGTCTTTTGGTGCACAGGGTATTCAGGGTGATGGCTAGTGCCAATGTTAATGGGAATAACACTTGGAGGCTGCAGGAAGGAATCAAGGCCTCTGTCTTCCCAAGCCATCACTACTTTGCAAGCTTTGGCTCTCACCTTTAATGTGGAGTCAGCTTTCTTGGCACATGGAGGATTCACCCTGTGGGATATTTTGCTGACTTTTCTCTTCACCTTGACTCAGACATGCACAATAGAAATAGCAGCTGTGGACTCCTATGGTTTCAGACCCTGCCCTGTTTCAATTAGAGAGACACGTGGGTTTGCAGAGGAGGTTTTCAAGAAGGACGCGTGGGTTTCCTTTTGAGTCTTAACACAGAGAAAAAAAGAGTTGCAGCGAGCTGCCTGTTTATCCTGAGTATCCCCAAGCACCAGCAATCAGTGCCCTGCTACCCTCCTCATCTGATGGGGAGGAGCACAGAGTATGCCCAAAGTGCATCAGCACCCCATCACACTGACACAAATTACACCTGGCCTCAGTTTTGGGCCCCTCACAACAAGAAAGACATTGAGGTCATGGGGTTTATTCAGAGTAAGGAACAGAGTTAGTGAGGAGTCTAGAGAACCAGTCTGATGAGGAGCATCTAAAGAGAGCTGGGAGGGGTTCAGCCTGGAGAAAAGGAGGCTCAGGGGGGATGTTCTCACTCCCTAAAACTCCCTGACAGGAGGGTGCAGCCAGGTGGGCATCAGCCTCTTCTCCCAGATTCCAAGTGTCAGGCCAAGACAAAATCAGGCTCAAGCTGCACCAGGGGAAGTTTAGATTGGATACTAGAAACATTATTCACTGAAATGGTGGTCAGGCATTGAAACAGGCTGCCCAGGGCAGTGGTGGAATCACCATCCCTTGAAGTGTTCAAAAGGCATGTAGATGTGGCATTTGGGGACATGGTTTAATGGTGAACACTGTGATGCTGGGTTAGTTGTTGGACTTGGTGATCTTAGAGGTTTTTTCCAACCTTAAAGATACTGTAAAGTGTTATGTCCTCACAAAGTCCTGTTCTCCCAGCAGAAGGATATGAGGACAACACAGAGGTTGTTGAGAGGGCACTGCTGAGAAAAAGAGAGCTTGGAGAGGCAGAGTGCTTCTCACCTCTGTGTCACCCCAGCCTGGTAACTGTGGGTAACTGGGGGCAGGCAGGAGCGTGGCTGTTGTAGTGTTGAGGTCAGCTCTGTGAACAGCTTAGTCCTGGGGCTGGGGAGGGGTGACCCCACAGCAGTGGAAGGGAGTCTCCCAGCGTTGCAGGAAAGGAGCATCTCCTAGTTATCCTTTCCCAGCCCAGGTATATCAGAACTCCCGGGATGGAACTGGGCAGGAGCTGATTTGGCCCCCAAACACCTCCTGCTGCTGCAGGAGGTGGGAAATAGGTGGGAGAGCAAAAGATGATGCCTGAGCACCCCTTGATGGTCAGGGTCACACCTGGAATACTCAGTCTTAGGATATCCTTGATTCCTGAGCTGTCTCACAAAAGCACCCAGTGCCACCTGAGAAGCACACCATGACCTAAGGAATGAAACCACTTCCACAGCTGTCCACAGGTGCCCTTGTTACTGAGCAAGAGTCTTCTCCTGGCCCTGCTCCTCTATCTCCCTCACTAGGCTGGAGGGAAATAGGGTAGATCATCTTCAACATTAGTCACCATCCTAGCCCAGAAAAGGGAGGAAGAGAAAAAGATGCTAACTACAAAGTTGAGGAGCAAGGGTAAGCTCAAAAATAGTTCGAAAAATAAAGAGAATTAGTTTTACATTTAGCTATTCTTGTATTTCTTTTTGTCTTTGAAGAATTCATACAAAATTGCTCTAAAAAAAAAGCCAAGCTAACATCTTGCCTGAGACACTCACCTCTTGGCCCTGGGGAAAGGCTGCGTGCTCTGCAGCCTCCCACGAGGAACCTAACTGGCTACAAGGAGTAGTGCCTGCTAGAGGCTTGTGACAATGATAGGGCTTAGAAACCCATCAGGATTTTTACAGCAATCTCAAGCTGTTTGAGGCCTTGCCCTCTGCTGTCATGTGCACACTTGAGATTTTTTTTCTTTCTTGTTCAATAAATCCCTGGTTTTCTAGACCTCAGGAGTGTACCAAAGTTTGAAAGTGACCCAAGTTCAAGCTAAAGGCTCAGCAGGAGATAAATAAAGGAACCTAAACTCTATTATTAAACGAGTAAAACCTCACGACATCTTTAGGTCTGACTGATATTTTCTGAGTCCTTGAAATTGCTAATAAACACCAAGAAAATGTCTGGAGCTTTGATCCTCTGATAATATTTGGGAACATATTCAGAAATGTACTTGTCAACATTTGAAGACTTTAGAAAATTCTCGACATTTTCAAGTTTGGGCAGCTCGTACACAGGAAGGATTTTGCAAAGTCAGGCTGTATTTGGTTTAAGTAGCAAGATTTTGGTAATGGGAGGCTGCAGGGCTACTTTCTGTGATAAGGTACCAGAAGCTCCCCTAAATCTCACAGAGCCAATGTCAGCTGGCTGACCTGCCACTGGTCTACACTGGGCCCCTGTGGCAGCACCTCTGTCACAAGGCATTGAAGAGGAAAGGAGGAAAACTGATGCACAACAGCAGCTGGAGGAGAGGAGTGATACCATGTGAGAGGAGCAGCCCTGCAGACAGTTAGGGCAGTGCAGAAGGAGGGGCAGGAGCTGCTCCAGGCCCTGGAGCTCAGATTCCCCTGCAGCCCCTGGAGCAGCCCATGGTGAGGCAGCTGTGCCCCTGCAGCCCAGGGAGGGCACGGGGGAGCAGAGATCCACCTGAACCCCTGGAGGAGCCCAGGCTGGAGCAGGGGGATGCCTGACAGAGGAGGCTGTGACCCCATGGGAAACCTGTGCTGGAGCAGGATCCTGGCAGGACCCTTCGGGGGACCCATGGGGGAGCAGCCTGTTCCTGAAGGAATGACCCCATGGGACAGATCCATGGTGGGACAGTCTGTTCCTGAAGGACTGACCCTGTGGTGGGGATCCACCCTGGGGACTGCCTCCTGTGGGAGTGACCCCACACTGGACCAGGGGAAGAGTGGGAGGACTCCAACCCCTGAAGGGGAGGGAGCAGCAGAGAGAACATGCAATGAACTGAGCACAGTCAGAAATAGGGAATGAAGTTAAGCCCAGGAAGAAAGGAGAGGTGGGCTGAAGTTGTTTTAAGATTTGAATTTCATTTTGCATTACCCTCTTCTGATTTGATTGGTAATAAATTAAATAAATTTCCCTGAGTTTAGTCTGTTTTGCCTGTGTCGGTAATTGGTGAGTGATCTCCTCCCATCATTATTCGACCCAGTAACTTGTTGTGGCTTTTTTTCCCTCCCCTGCCCAGCTGTGGACTGGAATGATAGAGTGGCTTTGGTGGCATCTGGTGTCCAGCCAGGGTCAACCCATGGCACAGACTTTTCGATGCATGCATTGTTTTTCATATCTCCAACATGGAGTTAATAAAAATGAGAAACAGACGGGTCTCAGGCAGAAAGCTAGCATTGAAGTAAGTTTCCCCCAAGGCACAGCTCTCCTTATTGTTATTATTTCATCTGCTGACCAGTGATTAAAAAAGAAAATAATTCTATCACATAGCCTTCAACACAGTTTTGCCTTACAATCCATTTTTTGAAATGGCCTAAATAAAATGCATAGTCATGGTCATGCATAACCTTGACCTACAGATATTCAAAATATAGCTGCTACTCAGAATTTGCTCCCTGAAGGGTAGGATAAATTTAACCAAACAGTCCTCCTGACTGAATCTCAGCACAGACCAGCACCCTTTTCACTAAAGATATCATAAGGACCATGTTGCAAAATAAGCATGGCCAAACGCGAACTCTGGAAGTCCATGAAATGACTTTCAGCCCGCAGAAGTATTTTGCACATATTAATTACACTTTAAATCGCCTGGCTTAAGTAGGAGCAGCAGAACTGCTTCAAAACTAGCTTTGAAGTTTTCCTGCTGTGAGCAGGAGGCTAGACTCCTGCATGCTCTCCAGATTCCCATGCCAACCAAAATGACACAATTTCATGAAAACTATACAAAGATGTTGGAACCCAGAAAGTTGCTTGATTGACACTCGAATTCTACAACCACAGGCCGTGTTATTTCTCCAGACCTAGAGGCGGAGCGCCGCAGTCCAGCCTCACTGTTGGCCATCCCCACCCTCCAAATGCCACCCAGTGCCCCCAGGATGAACCTGGGGACAAGAACTCTGTCTCTGCTGAGCAATTGCATCACTTTCAAAGGAAGCAAAGGAGCTGTTTGAAGGTGTCTCTGTCTGAGCAGATTTGCATGACGAGGTCCTTCAGCAATCTCTGTCTCAGGCATGCCTGGGTAGTCAGATGCTCTTCAAAGACTTGTGGTGGGCAGTGTTAGCCATGCATCTTTTCATCTTTTATAGCCACACTCCTTATGTCAGGGCCATTAGCAATATCTCTAAACTCCCTTTCAATCATGTTTTACGGTGCCTGTTTGGAGCATTGAGGTACCTTTTATGGTTGAGATGGCACTTTCATTATAAGCTGCTGTTTTCAGTGGTTTATAACTTTCCCCCAAAATTACCTTTGAGGGTTGAAATTTTCTTATGCTTTCTTATTAACAGGCCAGCAGTGAATTTATTCAGAAAGTTGGAAGATAATCTCCACAGCTCTTTTGGAACTATCAAAACTTCAGGAAAAAAATGCCAAACCAACCAAACCAAAACTACTTTTGATCATTAAAAAGAAAAGGTAGGCATGAACTTTGAACATCCTGTAACACATAAAAATGTGGTGACCACAGGGTCCATGAGATGCCACTTTATTATCATTAAATTTAGGCAAAGAAAAAAATTTAAAGACAATGAGAAATTGTAAACCATTCAGAAAGAGTACAAGCCTAATAGTAAGAGATGGAAAATGCACTTATGTTTATTGGAGGTTGATGGACCTTTACTGCTGGCTTCAGCATTTTGAGCTTCCAGAGCTTTGGGCCCTTACTACTGTATCAATAAATGCCTTTGGAATTCATAAGCCAAATGGTCTTTTCCACACAACAAATATATAAGAAATGCAACTAAGGTATTTATCCACTGCTCTGAAGGTATTTGTTCACTTTTCACTACATGTGTGTTCCAGATGGTCCTTGATAATGCTTATTGATGCCAATTATTTTCAGACTTTATTTTGGCTGAAGAACAGGAGTCACAGTCTGGGCATATGCTGCTTCCAATTGTGTCTAACTTTTCAGGTAAAGGAAATGAGAATTGTCTTCTTTCCTTCTCAATGCTTAACTCTGTTTTTGGGATATATTTGCTTGTTTGTGTGACAGTGGTTTTCATTTGAAGACCTGAACAACAACAGCATAAGGCTGCTGGAGGAAACGGGCACCTGGTTTGATGTAAAGTAAAATAATCTTCACAACAAACAGGTAGACCTTAAGGCTGCTGCAAACCTACCTGGGCTTTTTTTAGATATATATGAAGAGGAAGATAAATATGAAGACAGATTTGGTTTAGATTATTCTCTGTGGATCTGCTCCAGTGTTGGCTCCAGTCAGTGGGTCCCTTTCCACTGGCTTTAATGCCTTTCCAATCAGGCTCTAGGGTCTTATTTTATGCTCAATGACCCAGTAGTTCATCATGAGGTTTCAGCAATTTCAAAGTAACTGGTGCTAGATATAAATGGCTCACTTTCCTCATAAATTTTACCAAAGCAGCTCCACCTACAAGATCCACCAAATTAATGAGAGTTACGCAACTCCTGCAAAAGGAGGCTGCAAAATCTTGCTTGAAATTTTAAAATTTGCATTAGCCTTCTGTTAAGACCCCCTGTGCATTTTAACCTGTACAGGACTGTCCTAAACAGCATCTCCTTTAGACTTGCAATAGTTTCTGTCTCATATGGCTAAGTGCAGAAATCACCACTGAGTCTAAAATTCTAATTCAGGGAACTCTTAACTATACCCCCTTTGAGAAAAGAACTTAACTACTTTATTTTAATTTACAAAGCAAGGAAAACTAAACAAACTCTCAAGGAAACATTCACTTAAACATTAGGTAGGGCTGAATGGTCTCAACATGCCTGATCCAAACTGAATGAAGCAAAAACCCTTGCCCCCTCATCAGAGGTCACAAAGAAGATGATGTTTTCTCCTTAAAAGGTGAGTTACTTCATCCTGCAGTATGATATGCTGTATTTAGCACTGCATTTTAAGCTGCATTGAGCTCAAATGAATATAAATACCCAGTGGTCATTCCCTTTATTAAACTGGAGATACACAAAGGACTAATAATCTAGTTGTCTTGTTGTTCAGTCTAATTATAGTAGGAAGTCTGAGGAATCTCATGTGACTCCTAACTTTGGATGAAAACAATTAATCTGCAGCTTTCCTTTTTTGGCTTTTATTATTATCATTATTTCAATTAATAAACTTCATATTCTACTGCCACAATTTCAATTAATAAACTTCATATTCTACATGCCACAGTGCATGCTGCAGACTAGAAGAGAAAGGGAAAATGAGATATTCTGCTTTTTCACATGATTTCTGCCTTGCTTTTTGGATAAAATTTGTTTTGTATATCAGGGCAGTGAGCTCAAAAGCTGGATCTTAGAGAAGGATATTAGAACAAAATGCTCAAAAATATTTTTGGTAATGGAGGCTGCTGTCAACATTTCTCAAGAATAGTCCAAGCACAAACCTTGAAGAGGGGCCCTAGGGAATGATTTATAGTACAGACTGATACAGTAAATGCAATTTGTTTTAATTAAAGTGATGGCTTATTGCATAATTCACATTGTGCTGGCTGAAATGACCGCACCAGGTAGTTCTGGAGAATCACAAGCTGTTCTCATAAATTCCATTAACTGTAATGCAGCAAACGTTGCAGGAAAAAGAATTTCATCAAGAAACATTAATGCAACATGCCTACTTCTCACAAGTTTACACCAAAAATTAATTCTGCAGAATGTCCTCAGATTGTAGCACCTGTATGTTTTGAGGTATAATTTTTCATTCTCATTCCCTGATACACTTAGCAAAGATGTAAGTACGGTCAACATACAAAACACCCAACCAAAGCAGCAGCAGACAGCTTGGTGCAAAGGAGGCTAACGTAACCCAAAACCCACCCAGCTGATCATGATCCCTAGAACAGTAGAGGTTGCTACGTTGACATACTGCAGCCTATAAGGTACTAACATGAGTGTAATTTTAAAGAGTAATTTCTGTTTGTTTGGGAAAGGGTGTCCATCACAGCCTTGGATGCTTCTGCTTTTGAGTGAACACAGCAAGCTGATTCACTCCAGTTTTGGTTTTTGCACCCTCAGTTTTAGTAGCTTTCAAAAAACAAAATGTAAGTATTGAATCAAGAAGAAAGTAGTGAAATAATTAAATAGAAATACCATTGAGAAGAATTAAATTTGCCTGGGTCGGCCTAATATTGGTATTGTCTTACATTTTCAGAGACAATTTTATAATATTTATCTTCTCTTAATGTCCTTTCATACTTCTAAGAAGAATATCATAGAGTTGTTAAGGTTGGAAAAGCCCTCTAAGATCATGGAGTCCAACCATTAATCCAGCACTGCAAAGTCACCACTAAACCATATTTCTAAGCACTATATCCACATTTTTTTTAACATTTGGTGATTCCACAATGCCTTTGACAGACTGTTCCAATGCCTGGGCACCCTTTTTTTCCCGATATCCAATCTAAACCTCCCTTGGAGCAACTTGAGCCCATTTCCTCTCAGTCTGTCCTTCTTCCTTCCTGGAAGAAGAGATTGATGCCCACCTGGCTACTCTCTCCTTTCTGGGAATTGTCAAAGTCTCCCTTGAGCCTCCTTCCCTCTAGACTAAACACCCTCAGTTCTCTCAGCTCTTCCTTATCAGACCTGTGCTCCAGACCCTTCACCAACTTCATTTCCCTCCTTTGGATACACTCCAGCTCCTATACATAGTATGAATAGTGTTAGAAAGAACATGGGGGTCTAGAAAAAACAAGGTGCCATTTAGTAGTTAAATATTTACTCTTTCAAATGAATCACATTGCACTTCAGTTACTCCAGTCCCAGAAAACTGCAAAAAAATCAAATACTTGATGAAAAAAACAACAACAACAAACATCTTACCACATTAGTGAGGCAATTAAAGAGAGAAGGGAAGGAAGGAAAGAGAAAAGATCTCAGATCAGCACTGGAATTCATGATTAGATATAACCACTGTATGTATTTCCTCAGTGAAACAATGATAATTTAAGTTGATGTAAAAAGCTGATTCCTAATACTCTGTCATGGATTTATCTTAATCCCAGCTACCAAAAACTTATACGTCTGTTCTCTCTATGGGCAACAGCTATAGGTTTCCAGAAATCTAGTTACAGTCAGTGGATAGGGTTTTAATACAAACAGGGAACTGAATTAAGATGGGACCTGCTTCCAGTCTGCTTCAAGGGGTTTGTGGCAGAAAACCAGCATGGTACTCGTTGTACTATCTGAATAGCTCTTGGTGAAACAAACCCTGCTGAAGCTGAAATTTCCACCTTGCCAGGGATCCAGCGGCACTGCCAGCCCGCCACCATCTGTCTGTGGTGCTCTGTGAGCACACTGGCAACTGCCTTCTGCCAGGGGTAACTGGGCACCCCCAGAGCCAGCCTGGGATGCTCCAGCAGACCGACAGCACTGACAGATGGACAGCTTGACTTAGACACACCTTTGTGTCTGTGTGAACAAAAGTGACAGGCTTGCAATGCTTGTCTTCAGCTTCAGTCTCCTCTTACATCTGGCTAATGGAACGACCCTCCTCATGGTGTTGCTTCTTCTGTCCTTTGGTGCTTGCCTTGTCTGTTTTGTTCTCTACTGGAGGACTCAGATCTCTCTGTATCTGGAAGCAATGCCACAATCTCAAGCTGAGAAGGGAGAAGAGGCGGATTCAGGTGCTGTCCAGCTACACATGAACGTCAGCTCATCATAAGTTGGTGTCTGTGCTCTTTCCTTCCCCTCCAACTCCACTGCCTCTGATGTGGTGTTATCCATTTGCCTCCTGCTCTTTTTTGTGGAGCATCATAAATATAACAGTGAGCCAAAGCTTAGCTTTGAGCAAAGTTCCTCGCTGCATTATGCATGAGTTTGGAAACAAGAGGAGTTTGTTCTGAATCCCACTTAGCCTCATGAACTTTCACAGGTGAATTTCAGGCCTATTTGGCTGGCTAAAGCTGAAGTTTGAATTATTGAAACAACAGGGGGGCGCGTTGGATCTCCTCTGCCAGGAAGGCTGAGGGAGACAGCATTTTATTTTCAGCCTTATTAGAACTTCTCTATAGAGAGGAAGTCGATCTTTTCAATTGCTCTTAATCTCCAGAGAAATCTCCCACTGATCCCTAAAATGCCGAACTTGCAATCTTGGAGCAGTTTTTAACCTGCAGTGCTGGAATGTTTCTAATGTTTCCAATACTGTTTAAATGCATCTCCCTTTGCTGATTATCCTGCCGTGGCTGGATGCTGCCAGACCCTGCCATGGCGTTAATTTGCACAAGGACAATACTTGCTGTCCACAGATGTCTGGGACCACCTGTGACAGGCCAAGCTAAGTGCAGGACCCTGAGATCCCAGGTCCTGGGGTAGGGATGCTGAAGCACAAGCCTGCAGCACAGTTTCAGGTATTTGGCTGTCAGAAATAAGAGTCTCACCTTACTCTGGGAGTGAGATTCAGCTCCAGGCTCACACATCTACTTTGGACAAATGTCTTTGTTTTTATGCTGCTGTCTCTGGGTTTTGACAGACAGATTAGCCACATGTCCTACAGCAAGGTGTCATGTTTGTCTGCAAAATGCTGTCTGGGCAGGACCCCCTGAGTCCAGGCAGGCAAAGGGGCAGAGGGACAAAGAAACAGCACTCCTTGGGGACGCTGGGAACTGTGAGAAAACTTTCCGTGATGTGGATAGGATTTCTTTCCTGCCTGTGAGCCGAAGAGCGGAGGCTCCACTGGGATGAGATGTTCTGCCTGAGGGGATGGAAGTGGGGGAGGAAAGAAAAGGGGGGAGAATTGTCAGCAGCTAGATCAAAATAAGGTTTGCGAAGACAAAAGACAACATCCCGTCCAGTAATCTGAAGGCATCGGCTGAGCCCTACCTGCTCCTTTAACGTGCCCTGTTTAAAGATGATGAGCGTGAGATTAACATCCTTTGTTTTCAGATTTTAGCTGCCTCCCTTCCTTAGCCTAGAGTGATTCTTTATCTCAATTGCCAGCTTTGCATGTCATTCAGTTCAACTTAATCTCAAGGATCCACAAATCAAGCGATTTCAGGCTGGGGGCTCTGCCTTACAAAGCCTTTGCGCGTCAGCAAATAGGATTTTCGTGCACTTCCTCGTGGACTTAACAAAGACACTTGCTCTCAGTTTGCAGAATTTACGGAGAGCAATTTGGGCATTTCACAGTGCTGTTTGCATGAGGAGCCTTTTGAAGTCAGCATCTCGGGTGGCCTATATGAGTGAATAGGCATTAGTACTGCATATACAATCGCATCGCGGTTGGAAGGCTCCTAATTTAATGACCAAGCAGTTAAACCAGATTCAGGCTCAAGATCTTCAGCTGATTTGAATAGGTGGAAATTTTTCACACTTAAAGGCTATGCGGAGAATTACACCAACCGAAAATTACACCCTAATATTGGGTTATTAAACTGAGTTATTGTGAAGCATTCACCATGATTACTGCATATATATCCTCAGACCTTCATGCGAAATAGCCAGCACACCTCAGTGGACATGGTTTACCACATTGTTCAAATGTGGGAGAAAATCTGAGTCTGAGAACCTCCTGAAGCTGGACCCGATTGCCTCTCAGTAATCATCCTACAGTAAGATATGCAAGGTATGCAAATCAGTAAAATAAGCAAACCTGAGGACATATGGCACATGGCTGGCTGAGAATTTGTGGGGTGTTTTTTTTTGGTCCATTACTACATTCAATGGAGAGGAGAATTTTGCGTCAAAATTTAAATCATATGTGATTTTGGATCAAGGAACACTTAAAAATCTCAACTGAAAATATTGCCCATCTTGGTGCAAATATTTGATCCTGTATCAAAGCACACTTCTTGTTTCAAAGTAATATTAAGTAAAATTTGACCTCAATTCTATAAGAGCACAAATTGGTTAAATAACCAACACATTACCCACTAATATATATTTTTTGCAAAAAGCACATTTTGCATTGACCTGAAATGAAAATAAATAAATAAATAAATAAAACTTTAAAAAAGAGAAAGACTCACTCTAGAGAGCACTCTGTAATGTTGAGGGGATTCATACCATTTTATACGAAATAAGGAGAGAGATGTAAACCACAAAGACTTTCAGGCTTTCTGATCCAGTATTATTATATATCCAGCAGAGGTCAATGCCTCAAAGAAAAGTGTAAAATCCCCTGAAATGCCCCATTAAAAGATATACATTTGATAACGATTAGTGTATGGATGTCTGAGGTTCCACCTCTTCTCCTTGTTAGGAGAGTCAGCCCATCCTTGTTAGGACAGGCATCTCTGTCTCATGTGATGTGCCCCATCTGGGCACCTGGGATCTCATGGATTTGTGCAGAATTGAATTGGAGGGAAGGGAAGAAGCAGAGAAGGTGTCTATATCCCCAAATGCTGTAGGTTGCTCTGCTGTCTATACAGTGGATGCCCTGTTCTCTCAGAATTAACCACTCTGGCCTCAAAACTCAGCTCTTTCTGTGGGAGTCGTGTCAATACTCTGCCCCACCACAACCAAGTGTTTAGGGAAGGATGCAAGGCAGGATTTCATAGCCAGTTGCTGTGGTTGTGTGAGGCTGAATGGGTGTGTAGATAGACATAATGGACCTTTGAAATTGGAATTTGGCTCTGGAAAATGCGTAAACTATTGCAGCTTTCCCAGAAGTGCCATGTTATCTGTAACAGCCACACGCTTATGGTTATAGGCTGTGGGCTGTGCCAAGGAATCAGGCACTGAGCTGTTTCACTGGAGCAGTGAAAACTGCTTTCTACAAAGTTGGAAGCTTCATTGTTTGTAATCATCTGAGATCAAAGACAGAGAAGATGCATTTGTTGTTGCTTCATCACGTCTTGGAGAGTATTGCCACTTGATTCAGACAGTCTGATTTGTCTGTCTCTGCTGACATGTTAATAGCCCATCAGACCCAGTGCTACACTGCAAAGGAAGGAAGGGATAATGCAGGGAACTTCTGTCAGCAAGAGAAAGGCCAGCATGTCTCGATAACACTGCTCCAACCCCAGCACCTCTTTTATGAGTAGTGGACTGGGAGTGGCAGAAGAGATATAACACTTGTATATGTGGGTCCGTGGGATCAAAATCTCTCTGCTCCATTCAGAGTTTTAAAAACACAAGTGGTCCCAGAGCCATGAAGAAGATTTTAATTGTTGTGAGAGTTATACAGTTTTCAGGACTCCTTTCTCCAGGACCTATAGAAATATGAGGAAGGCAATCTCAGCCCAAGCTGACTAACCCTCCAAAACAGAAGCAGACAGGGGAAAAGGTGGGAATAAAGATGCTTTGCCATGGCCTCCTTTCTGAACGCACATCCCATGTTCCTTGGGAGAAGGATGTCAATCCTTTTTTTTCACTTTTTCCCTTGCTGAGCAATAAGTTCCCTCCTAGTGCAATAAATGTGGATGCAATCACCTTTCATAACCAATCAAGTCTGCAGGCTCTGTTTCATGGCTGCTGAAGTAAAAACAGTGGCATTGCTCTGTCTCGCCCTCCCCACAGAGACAGCTGTGGTGGTCCCATCACACCATCAGGCTTGTCAGCATAAACCCACATCCCTCAGAGGTTTCTGCTCACTCTCTGGCTGAAGTGAACTGAGAAAAACTTGTCTTTTCCAGTTCAGAGTGGGTTTGACACACAATCTGAGTATATTTGGGGTGAACTGTCCTGAAACCTCTTGCTTTACGGACGCAGGTACATTAATGGACACTACAGGAGAAGCTACTGGCAGCTTTATCAAAGATGTTGCCGTAAGAGAGATGATCCACTCTCAGAGCCCCAGAGGAGCCAGTCATGCGACTTGCTGCATGCTTGCTTTTCCATATCAGCTTTCAGGAAAGAGAGAATTAAACATTATACAAGATGCAAACATACACACATTGTGTGCAAGGGTAACCACACACATGCACACACACACACACACACACATGCACACACACATGCACACACACACGTACACAATCCAAGGCTGGCAGCAAAGAGCATTTACTGGAGAGTGTGAACACTTCCTGGTGAGAAGCCTGTTTTGTCTTTGAGAAAAGTTGCTTTGCTTTTACAAATAGGGGCTATTCTTTTAAGCTGTTTTTTTTTCCTCTAAGGTGTCAAATATAAAAATGAGATGAAATGTCAATCAGGGCCCAGGGGGCTGGGGAGGGGGAGACAGAGAGAGACAGAAAGCCTGAAAAATGCTTCCAATGCAGGCAGCTTGTTTAAGTACAGAGCGTGTTGCAGCCAGCTGGATCTTTGGAGAAAAAGATGAATTTCTACCCATTTAAGCACGAATAAGGTGAGATGAAGGGAGGGGGGAAATCCGTGAAGGTGAAAAGCCTTTTTTTTCCTTTTCCCTAGTTGTGATGGATGATTTCAGCCTAAAGTACTGAGCCTCCCAGTGAAGAAAATATCTACAGTGATTTTGATAAATAAATGCTTAGACCTTGCATTTGCCACCTTGATGTTAGCAAGAAAGAAGTTTAGGCTTCATAGCAGGTTTTTTTGCACAGTACTCAGATGGCTGGGACAATCCTTCTGCCACTCCTGCATTAAGAAGAGGAACTTAAATCTTGGGCATTATTTCCCACTGTTTGTTTGTTTTAACTATGCAGGAAAAACTGGAACACTCACAGAGGCTGGTCTGAGGATAACAACAGGCAAACTGAGGATGGCATAGACGAGAATGCCAAGGGCTTGGAAAAGGGAAGGAAATGGGCCACTATGCCCTGCAGACCTCCGGTGCTGGCTTCTCTCTTTCCCCATGTTTTCAGCATTATGCTGTGTCCTGGGTGGCATGCAGGCTGCCTGCATGGAGGTGTTACCAACTACTTTTGGAGCAGGAATAAACTCCCAAGCCTCAAAATGTATTTTTGTGGAGACAGATGCACTTATTCATTACATGGAACAAGCTTGCAGGGTTTCTGAGTTGCAAGAGCTCCTCGTGACTGTGTTCACAAACTACATGAGTTGAGGAAGTCCCTCACTTTTCTTTCCTTCAGACTGTAGCTCCTTACTCAGAGGAGCTGTTTTACTACCTCTTGCAAAATTAGGTGCTTCTATGGCAGGGCATCAGGGGATACACAAAGAGACATTATAGTTCTCTATGTTTTTGCAGGAAAATAAAGAAAAGTGTTCAATACCATGGCACATTCTATTGGCAAAACACAATAGCCCAAGCTGGAGTATATCTCATAAAGAATATGAAAAAAGGAGTTTTTAAAGCACTATCCAGGACTTCTGTTTTACAACCCAGAAACGTTCTGGAGAAGGGTGCTAGGGAAGTCATTGGTGCTGTACAGTCATTGACCAACTCTGATTTCTACAGCAGCAATATTTCTCCCCCTGAAGCCGTCCTTGTTCTGCCTTGGCTGGATTTAACAACACTCTGATGATGAGATACAAACAGATCAGAAGTGTCAGGCTATGTCTTGGAGAAACTAGACTGGCACTTCTGTTGGGCCCTGAATTAGAAACAAACATTGCTGTATTTCCAGCCCAACCTTCATTTAAAAAAAAAAAAAAGAAAGGAATACATTAAAAAAAAAGCATTCCTTAGCTTTCAGCATACATCTGCTTGTAACACTTGTCCCCTAACTCCAGCTTCCAAAGCCATGGAGATAGTGGCCCATCAGCACATGGGAAAGGGCAAATGAGGGCAAAGCATTCAAGTGGAGCATGTACTCAGTCCTTTCATTCACTACCCCAGAATGGGGATTCCTGATGAGGACAGCTGTGTTCCTACAAAAGGTAGTTGTAATTCCTCTCCCTCATTCCTGCCCAGCAATGAGGGGTTTGAGCCTGCTCAGCGTGAGTGTGGAGATGCAGAGAACCTGATAAAAAAGACAGAGCTAAATGGAGAACACAAACACATCTCAGAGCTGCACTAATGAGAACATAACTAATATTTTGCATATTCCCAGCAGCATGAAGGAAACCTAAGGGAAGCACAGACATTCAGAAGTATTATTTCATTAGCTGTAAGCTAGTTTTATTCGCACAAGGGTCTACCTTTCTGTGTATTTAAGTTCCTCTGCTGGGTTCTTATACCACCCAAAAAGCTCTAAATTTTATATCTAAGACTAAACTGCTTGGTTGTCTGTGCAAAGCTACATCCGTGCAAGGTACAGCGGGAGGCGTGAGCTTTGGTTCAGTTAAGGTCCTGAAATCCTGCACAACTCTTTTTATTCCCTCTGAAGTTTGCTCGGTTCAGTTAGTAACCACACAGCTTCTGAGAGGCTCCAGATTCACCCAAGCTGCAGGATGAAAGGAGGGCTATAAGGAGAGCTATAAACAAGATATCCATGGGGCTTTTATTCCTCTGCAGGGAACTGTGGCAGAGGTGGCAGCAGACAAGAATGCAGATGTCCATATCATTTGCTCTCCAGTGTATCAGAGGAATGACAGGTCAGCACTTGGACTTGCAGTGATTTGCATTTCTGAGATGAGAAGGGTGACTATTTCAGGTGATATGGCAGCAGGAAGAGTTTGTAGCTCTGTTGGCCCTTAAGAAACTAGGGGCAGGACAGACAAAGTGACATTTCTTATTTGGCCGATGGACAGGGCCTTTTGGGAGGCTATTTCCAGAAGAGGATGCCCATCCTAACACCTGAAAAAAGATGTGAGGATACTTTTCTATTGGACCTGTCACAGGATTTCCTTTTCTGTGAGAGTAAGGATAGCCAGAGAAAGACAAGAAACTGAATTTAATTTTGTTCTTCCACCCACGGTGTCACATCCCTGCCAGTTCACTGTGCAGATGTGGATAAAGTACAGCCTGCCCTTCTTTCCAATTTGGTGCAGGCCCTGGGTGTGACAGGAATGTGCCAAAAAACAGCTGTCCTGGGGATTTGCTAAAATGCACTGAGTAAGATCACCCTTTTAAGGCTTTTATTTTTTTATTCCCTCTCCCCTCGAGTGAAGCTGAGTTGCACACTGGGGGTCAACTAACTGTCTCTATCAGTGGTTTCTGCAGTAGCAATTAATTTGTGTTACAAAAAGAGGTTTTAGTGAGAGATGAGTGAAAGCAGGAGGGAGAGGTGTGAGACATTGGAGATAGATAGGGAACAGGTGTCTTTTGGCACTGCTCTTGCCTGTTCTCCCTTGCAGAGCCTATTGATGCCTGACACTGCTCTGCAAACAGCCGAGTGCTGCTCATCAGTCTTCCTGGGCTTTGTATTCTCTCCTTGGAGGACACTTGCCCTTAAACAAAGGGTCTCAAACTGGCTGAGGGAGAGGGAAATACTGACACTGTTTCTCAGGCTGTGAGCAGGCTGATCAAAAAACAAGACAAGCTTACCATTTTGAGAACTTCTGCAAGAATATTTCTGCAATGTCTAATTGGAAGACAAGCTTTTGAGAGAGGAAAAAATTAATCAAAACTGTGAAAGTTTTCCTACCAGCTCAAGCCAAGGTGGAAGATATTGTCCAAACTGAGTTACATAAATCCCCCTCAGGCCTTTTGGCAGGTCTACTAGGCAGGTGGCTTGTTGGCCAGGAGAAAAAAAAGTACCACAAAAAGCCCTTACTATGCAGGCTGTAAAGGTTTCCCTGCCTTGTTTCTAACATCATGTTTAAGGGATTCCTCTTGCGCCCAGTGGAGCATCTCCTTTGACTTATAGCAGCTGGAGAGCAGACCCCTGAGCAGATATGTGGCCTTCCCTTGCTGGAACAGCTGATGTATTACATCCCACAGGAAATTGCCTCTGAGTACCATATAAAGCAAAACTAGAGTGTACATAGGAGTATGGCTTGAAGTCTTAACTCAAGCAAAAGCCCATGGCAGAGTAGAAAGATTTAGCTGAATAGGAATAAAGAATCTGTGCTTTGGGGGTTGATGAGACATTTGGGATGTGCTGTGGGGAATGCTGGAGTGGAAAGGACTAGGCAAATATAGGATATCATAATCATTATTTGAAAAAATCTGTATCTAGAAACCCCAGCTCTGCCATTAACTAAGACATCAGCTCAGCTGAGTTTCACAGACCTTATCCTTGCCAGAGACTGGGAAGACAAGGTCTTTCTTAAGCAGTGCTTGGCACATTTATTTAGTTATTTTAAATGACACTATAAATGAATCTAAATTACCAAGTTCCCAAATAATTCAAAACATCTATTACAGAAAATAACATTAATAACAGAAGGAAAGGTAGCCAAAGTAAATAGCCCAACTGAGGCAGGGTTTGCCTATTAATCTCCCTTACGGAAAGCAGGTCTGCACCTGAAGGACTGCAGTGTTGGGCAGTGGGGTGCAATTAATTAGTGCAAAGCTCTGTCAAAGAGAAGTGCTTTTCTTTTGGGTCCACAGAAACCCAGATCAGTGGGGAGGGGAAGAAAAAAGTCTTTTAGGCCATTTTGGATTTAGGTGACTGAGAAGTCTCACTTTCTGCTGGAAAGAAAGGCTATGAGGTGAAGCACTGCCTGCATAGTGAAACACTGTGCAATTTTGCAGCTCTCAGCATGGTTTCTTGTGGGTTTTTCACTCTATGATTTTCAGAGAAGGAAAAACCAAAGTATCTTGCCCAAGCTGATCTCCTGTGGGACAGAGAGTGGCTGCAGCAGGGGTCATGTCTTGCAAGCTGGGCAGAAGGGCTGTTTGTAGGAGGAAACCATACATTGGTCTCACCATGCAAAGCTCTATCAGACCTCTGCTCCCAGCTTCTACACTGCCCCAAAGTCACTTGTCTCCATCACCTTTACTCATAAATTCATACAACTGCCCAGCTTCTCTCAAAGAATTATAGAAAATGTGGTGATGAAATGAATCCCACAGATTCCTTCTGAAATAAATTTGTTGTCCAGGTATTACAGGCAAGCAGTCACAGACAAACCTGTCAATCTGACCAAATCCATCCTTTCTAAGGCACTACTCATACACTATTTGAATTTCACTTCCCATGACAGGATCATGTACTTCTAAGGTGTAAATCTGGAACACCATGGCTGATTTCAGGATAGCTGGGGTGGATCTACACTGGCCCAAACAAACTCTTTAAGGAAGAATGCCTCTTTCATAGGCACTTTTATAGTTTCTAAAAGGACATTTTCCATCACATTGTCCAGTTAATTAGGCAAGTGTAACAGGGATACAAAGATCTCCCAGGTTCTCAGGCTGCCTCAGTGCAGGGAAATTGGTGTGGAGGAGACACTCACTTACTGCTCATCAAGTATGTTGGTGGAGGACACCAGCATTCTGGGGATGGGTGTTCTCAGCCTGGCTACTCCCCACAACAGGGAAGTGAAATTTGGAGCCCTTTTTTTTTTTCTGCTTTGGAGAATTAAGTGGCACCTGTGGAGACATGCACATGTTTATGCTTGTTTTCTCTGCACACACACACGCGCACACACACACCCACAAACACCCCCAGTGTTTAGCTTGGCAGAGACCAAAGGTGTGTCTTTATTTCTGCTTGCCTTTTTCTTCCACAATGGTGGCTTTTTTTGTGCATATCCAATAGATACAGTTTGGTCCTTTCCAGCTGGAATGAAACTTACAGTCCAAAAGAAATAAAAAGAAGAGAGATGGGAAGAGTAAGTGAGAGAAATATATAGAGCTGAGTGCCAGAGGCTGCCATCCAAATATTTTTTTTTCACTCTCCTTTTCTAAGAAAATCAGAGTGGAGTAGTGCTGGGCATCAGATTCCCCTGGCATGAAAAGGATGGCTGATTGGGAGAGATGTCTAGGAATGCCATGAAGATCTACATAATCAACATGATTTTCGGGGAAAGGGATTGATTTAGAATGAGCAGGACTTTCTTCCTCCTCCTTCTCCCTGTGCTATCACAGACTGGGATTTTTGGACATACTAAATATTGGTTACAGTCAAACAGCATGGCCCTTTCCTGTAGCATTACATGTGCTTTCCAGCAGTTATGGCAATATTTGGGATTTGGGAGCTTTGGAATTAACTCTGGCTCTGACACAAGTTTCTGTGGCCTGGGGCACACAACTTTTTGCTTTTTGTGACCAGATTTCTTACTATTCCTTGGAAATCAACAAGATTTACTCTAGCCCTGAAGTGAAGCATGTGCATACAGGCTTGGCTGGGCCAGGCAAGTTTGCTCAACAACCTGAGCCTTGAAGCTAAGCTGGAAGCAGATGGAATTGTAGCAGGTTCCATTTGGGTATTTTCACATGGAAGTTGTGCTGAAGCAGGTGCACAGAAGCACCTCATTGACACCACACAACTTTTTTTTTACCCATCTAGGTATCATTAAACAGGCCAAGATTGCAAAATTGTTTCCTAAAGACCAAAATGAAGCTCGGGCCCAATGGATGGTGGTCTTACTTTATCAGAAAGTTGCTTTTTACTGTATAGTCAGGTAGAGTGGTGTGCTTTGTCACCCTTCCTTAGCTACTCATACAATGAGTACCTCTAAACTGGAGAGAAAATGTTTTTCTATTAATATTTTCCTCCATCTCAGAAAGAGGAAAGAAAGAACAGAAGGAACCCCATTTCTGAAGAGGGCAAACACAAAAAGGAACTGGGCTGGTGAATCAAATAACAGAGGGCTGTCTCAGAGATGACAGCCAGGCAGGGCTTGCAGCATTGATATGGACAAGTATTGAGGGTCAGCCTCGGGCCGCTTGCCAAATATGGACTGAGTGCCGTTACAGACATCATTAACCACCAAAGAAGTCATTGCTTGGGAGTCAAGAGGTAGAGGTGCTGCTTCACCATACTTCATTCCAACTCCATAAACTTTACTTCTTATCAAGTTTCAAAAAACTCCTGAACAATCAGATCAGCAGACAAATAAAACCTTCTGCTTTAGTCAATTTTGTAGGTCACTTTTTACAAATATTAAGTGGGCAAATTAATGTAGGAGCTATAATTTATACACATCTGTGCATGCGTGTGTTAACACATAAACATACACAAAATGCACAATGATGTTTGTGCATGTTACATATATATATGTGCGTGTGCACACACACAAACATGTCTATCTATCTTACTATCTATCTGAAACACTTCTATTACAAGCATAATTTTCTTCCTCACCCCTGATGCAAGTCCTTTTTTTAACCTCCTCTGAAAACACCTCCAGTGCCTCATTCTGGTGCCTAATTGGCCTTATCATTAAGATTTTTTTTACTAATGTCTAAGCTAAATGTTTCCTTTTTAGGATTCAAGTCATTGCTCCTTGTTATGCCTGTTTCAATGATGTCTACATAATATGGATTGATATGCTAGTCAGGGGTGGTTTCAAAAGAAGCAAATAGCATCCATTAAGGAATGGCAATATAGGAATGAGTCATATAAAATATCCATCTATCTGTATGTACATTTCTCTCTGTGTGCAGATGGACACACAAACCATTTCAAAAACACACACACAAATCAGACTGCTGCATTTCAAGGATTTACAACACTTAAAGACCCATAACAGCATATTATCTCAGTCCCTTGATATCCTTAACCCACGTTCTTATTTCCTTGCAGAAGCCCAGGAAGTTGTGGCTGACAGAAAAACAGCTTGTCTGCTGCTAACTAGGACATTCATGCTCATTTTGCAACCTTGTGATCCCTGCTTCTAGATAGTGAAAAGTGAGATAAATCCCACCCAAACCCCGTAAAGCTGAAGGTCTGAAACTAGTCATTGTTTTAAGCATCTGTGTTTGTGAGATGTAGTGAAAGAGGCCTCCAGGCTCTGATTAAGATCTCTATTTGTTGCTCTAATTCAAAACTTTATTATTAATAGTGTTAGTAATAAGCAGTCCAGAATGCAAATCCTGAGAACACAAGTTATCAAAGCCTGTGAGACTTTAATGGTTGAATGTTTATAATGTACTTTTTGATCTTAAAATAGCAATCTGTAAGGGAACTGATTTATTATTGTTATTATAATTATAATTATTTTTATTATTATTACTGCTTCTACTCTACTAGCCATGTGTTTCCCCCTCATTTTCCTCATTATTTGCACATTAAGTGTTGGGCTGGTAGTGGCACCTGACTTTCCTCAGATAGGATATGATTGTGTGAGGGCTGAGACTGAGCGAGAAGGGGTACTTTTGGATGGATTATGTAGGTACTGAGATCAAAGATCACTTTCCATTGTAGGTGGTTGGGGTGAAAAATGTGAAGGACAGAGGTAGGCTAATGCTGCTAACAGGATTTTTTCTTGTTGGTGCTCAGACATGTTCAAGTATAATAATTAGACAGAAGTAGTTACTGTTTTAATGAACAATTTGCTGCACAGTGATGCCCAAACTAGAACTCTTTGATCATCACAGTAGACTCTTCCCTCCTTCTGTTCCCAAAGCCCATTAGAATAACTTTCCTCACCTAAGTTTCAGCACAGCTTGTTGTTACTGGAAATTAGCTACTTTGTCCAATCCAATTTCAAATTAGGCAACATAATCAGAAGAGCTTCTGCCACTTCATTGGAAGGACCACACTTCCACCATCAAAAGAGAATCTCATAGTTGTCACACTCTCTGAGGTTTTCTTCATTTTCAGCCTTCTCCTAATTGCAATTTATTTGGTGCTCTCAAGGGTGCCACATCTTCAATTTTCCCCCTCCCATTAATATAAAGTTGTCTTGACTTCTCTGCTTGAAGTGATAAGTACTTTCCCTTGAAAACTTTTGCTATGTCTTCCTCTGTCTTGTGTGTTTAGTTACACTCCTTTTATTTTGGCCCTCAGAAGAGGACAATCTATTCAGAGAGTGATATCACAGCTGCACCTTTGTTCTGCATATGCCACATATTTACCATGGAGATGCTAAAATCTAGGGGCAGCTTTTTCAAAATTTTTTCACTGTTGTATTGTTCACTGCTGATGTGTTTATGGAATGATAGAAGACAAACTGACCTCAGAGCCTGTACCAAATTAAAATGAAATGGAAATATGAGCAGTATCTTTTCCTTCTAATCTTAGGCTCTTACAGGAGAGGATACAAGGTGCTCCATCTCCTTCTCGCATCTGACATAAGAGGGATACAAAATGAACCTTCAGCAAATTTCATTTCTGAAGATTACCTCCTACAAATTGGAATATGAGATCTTAACTTTGCTGCTGTGAATTAATAAAAAAGCTCTGTAAGAGCAAATCATATGTGCTATAGTCCTTCAGTTACCACAGCTGTACTGTGAAAAAAAACAACAACTCACAAAACAAAACAAAAAAGAAAAAAAAGAAGTGAAAAGTGTCACAAAGGGACAGAACCCCAGGGTGAACCTATCTCAGTTTAGGCCAGAGAGATACAAACATCACCATGACAATAAGGATCTATCTGGGTGTCTGGAAAAGCATGCAGAGCTGAGATACTGAAAACCAGCATTGCTTTCACAAGGCTTTCTCACCCCATTGGTCAAACTACTATTAAATATTGCATTTGAATGTTATTGGTTATATTATGTGGTTTCTTTTCTTTCTTTGTATCTGTATGGAGACTTAGTTATCTAACATTGGAAAAAGGGGAAAGAAAAATAGCCTGTTTCTACAGTAGATCATATCGACATATTGGGATTTCATCTTGCATAGCTGAATCATTTGTATCTGACAGGTACAACTACATTGAAGATGTTAGACTTCACAGATAAATTAATTCTAAGAAATGTTTATAAATCTAGAGAGCTGCACCCATTGACTTCTGCTCCAAGCTGAGGCAGAGTAACCACATTTTCAGAAAATGGCTTTCCTGTTGCTGTGACAGAAGAGTTTTTGGTGGAAGTCATTCATTTTTTATTGCTTGAAAAAGACAGTGCCAGGGTGAAAAATTTCACAGTAATGTTCATGATGTTAATGAATATAAATCACAGGTCAATTTCACCCACAGTAGTGACTCTGGGAAGGCTTTCATTAGCTGAAGGGGTGTGTGGTGATGTGGGTATCATTTGGTTCAGAGGATAAAGAAACAAGAATCAACTTTCTCCCTTACTGTCGTGCTGAAAGGCAGGTGCCTCTGGCCTTGACTGAAATGGATGTGTGAGGGAGAAGTGTTGGAGGTAACAGGATGCCAAATGTCAGTCATAGACAGCTACCTAAAAAATGTGTCACTTCATTAATTGAAGGGATAAAGGTTCCCCCGGGCTAATACTATGGTATACATTAAGTAACAATCAAAAAGTAATCCTTGAAATCATGTCTTTGCTCATCAGTTTGGGGATCAAGTGTTAGCTGCTTTCTAAAAGAAATGATAGCTACAAGAAAAGGGAAGGAGTGGGACATAGTGACAGTAAATCAAGCTATAAATTTATAATATATTGCACGTATCTATAATATATATGATAAAATTTGTATATTTTTTAAAATAACATAAAATTATGCTTTTTCTTGGTAGGCTGGAGCTGCAGCAGGATGCTACTGATGCTTTTATTTTCATCTATATCTGCTACATCAGTGCATATATGCACACACACATAGACCTTTACAACCATCCATTCCCTCACTGAGTCAATAATCACTTCTGTTCTACTTCTACAAAATTTTCATGGCCTGAAAACAGTCAAAGCAAAGTTTTTTGTCTAATTAAACCTGTGGCTGAGAGAATCAAGCTGAGTATGAAGAAAGAGAATGAAAGAATTGCTAAGTACTTTTTATGGTCTACTAGCTAAACTACACGGACCCTCCAGCATTCTGGCAAAACCAATGCACAAATCGGCTCTTTTCTTATTTAATTTGCTGGTGAATGTGGGGGTGCTACTGTGGTCACTGGCAGCTCTCCCAGGACTGAATTCTCTCAATAAGTCCTGTAGATGGAAAGAACTACCTAAGTATGCTTGTATTTTTGAACACAGAGGTAATATGTACCTCTACCTGACAGACAAATGTTTGAGAAGTTCCCCTTTTTTTCCCCTGTGGTAACTGTTTACATAACTGGGTAGAGTTTCCCATAACTGGGATTGTTTCCCAGCAAGAGAAGCAGGACATTGTAATATCTTCCTCTCCCTATTCCCATGCTCTCTTGTCAGCACAGAGGATCCTACTGTCAGCTGATATTCTCCACAAAGAAAAAGAGATATCAGAATCCTGCTAGGAGGTATTCATGAGGTAAAGAATAGGGAAAGGAGGGACAAAAGGTGAAAAATAGGTAAAAGAAAAATATTTATCTTACAAGTTGTACAAGAAAGAGTCAGAAAAGAGTGCAGTGAGTAGCATTCAGGAAATATGGCTGCAAGTGCCTCAGGTGCCTCTCAAGTAGGTGGGTTTTACTGAGTGCCAAGTTCCCTCTTTGGCTAGACAGTTACCTACAGGAAGCTCTTGGCTTCGACAGCATTTCTGCTGGGCAGACAGAAATCAGCAATGCTGAGAGGATGGTCCCACAGACTGGTAATGAAATGTCTCGCTAATGAGAGATGAGTTGGGCTGGGTACAAAGATCATTGCAAGGTGCTGCTGTATATGAGGACATCTGTCAAGTGCAGCTGACCTGCCAGAAACGAGCCATTTTAATTGGATGTGACTCAAACTTCTTCTGTCTCTACTTGATATTTGTATGCTTTATGGAATAAATGCTTCTTGTTACCTTCGTTAGCATGTGCCATTGAATATATAATATTCTGTCACTTTTACTAGTATGTTCTATTGACTATATTGCTCCTGCAAAGCTCATGTTGAGTGAACGTACCCGATTTATTTATACAATTCATTTTGCTTTATTTCCAGAGACATGCTGTGACCATACTGTGATGCAGATCCTGCGAGAGTGACTGTAATAAATAAGCCCAGTGAACAATTATCTCCCAAACACAGCTTCACTGACACAAATCAGTGGAGTATAGTTCTTCACTTACATTTAAGAGCTGGTGGGCGCATACCAAATGTGGAGTGTAACCAATGGGGAGTACAAGAAATGCATTTGTGATCAGAAATAGAGGTGCAGGAGGAAAAAACCTACCAAACAGCTTCACTGGTAATAATTTGGAGGGCAAAGAAAGTTTTGTGGTGTGGGTGTGCTGATAAAAGTAATCTTTTCGATTGTCTATATTTTTACCCAAGTTTTCTGGTAGATAGCTAGATAGCTAAATAGATAGAGTGGGCTTTTTTTTAAATGAATTTTTTTGTCTTTTGATGCTTGCACTTGGAATTAAAAAGCATTTTGTCCTACAGAAGTACATTTTTTTTCCTTCTGTCTCCAAATCTTTTCTTTTTGACTGGAAAGCATTTACTTCTCTGTACGTTTTCATCTGACTCCTCTTGCAGCAAAACTGCTCTATATACCAGTTCAGAAGGCATCACTCTATTGTTGATGAAAAGTAGTAAGTTCTCTGGAAACTGGAGAAAAGTTTCAAGGGTAGACTGCTGCAGAAACAAAGGGATCCCACAATCACTGACATGCCCTCTCTATAGTTATAATTCTGGGACTGTTTAAAACTAGATGCTTCAGACCTGGAACCATCATGAGATGGATCCCAGCTAACAGCAGGTTTTATAGTGTTGGTGTGAATGTTTGAGACATTGTCCAAATGGTGCCCAGGTGTCCTGACAAGAACTGAGATCCCATCAATACAGTCAGTATTATGCAGGATAAAATTCTTGTGACTGAATGATGGGGACTTACTTTGAGCAGAAAAAAACCTTGATCAAACTCCACTGTCCATATTGCCTAACTCCCTGTTGATTACAGAGGCAGCCAAGAGAGATTTGCTCTGGTACAGATATATACCCTGCAGATACACATACTCAGTCAAAGGAATCACTGCCTTGGTTTTGAAGTAAACAGAATAGAAGATGAAGCCCAGCACTGTGCAGGTGGTTATTATTATTATTATTATTATTATTGTTGTTGTTGTTATTATTATTATGTAGCAATAACAACAGTAATAACTAGCATATTGGAGAGTCTTCCTTATTCCATGACTTGGCTGTTGCTTTACATTATCCACATTGTTGGTTGTAGTTCCTCAAGGCTTCATGGTGACAACACGGCATCAATGAGAAGACAGCAGTTTTGATTGCAAGATTGCTCCAAAGCCCTGAAAAGCTAACAAATGTCTTATCCACTGTCATTCTTGTCACTTTGAGCTTTCAGGTATTTAACTCGCACTGTGCTGCTCTGCCTTTGAGGAAGATCTGCTGGGAGAATGACAGTATCTTCACGTGGGCAGCGTCTGCCACCTGTGTGAGTCCCTTGCCACTCTTTCAAAAGGGATGGATTTCCTCTCTCCAGGTGTGGCTCTGTTCATTAAGACTTGTCATAGTAGAAAAAAACCAGAAAAATAGGAATAAGTCACATGAGAGGTTCAGGATCACCATAGGAGGAGTTTCTTTGTGCTGGCACTTTTCTAGGAGATGGGACATGAACCCAGCCACTGAGAGTCAAGGCTTCTCCCTCCATCCTCTGACTTCACACACCTAATGGGTCAGAGCTCGGCCTGTCCATCAGCATCACAGTATTCAGGGCTGTGGTGCTAAAGGCCATGGAACACCCTCGCAACCACCTTAGGTAAGTCCTGACCCTAATCAGCCTGGAAAGAATGGATATTGAATATCATCAACCAAAGGAATACGGAGGTCTGTCCCTCAGGCTCCTGTTAGCAGCCATGGTATGGTTTGCTGATACTGGAGCTCCTGGCAGGAACAAAAAGACTGCTTTTCCATGGCAGTCATGCACAGCCTGTCTCCTGAAAAGCCAGTGCATGGCAGGGCAGAGGGAAGGTAGGATTTCAACCTTCGCTCCAAGCTGCCTTGCTTTCCTGGGTTTATGTCAGGCCCTTAGCGTTATTTGAACATAGTTTTTCTGGTTTAATTTGCATAATTGATGAGATGGAAAATTATCTCAATGATTGATGAATGTTCTGCATGCACCAGAGTTTGTCACAAAATATAATGCATCTGTAGGATGAGCCTGCTGCTCCTGCCATGTTATTTCCCAACAGGGCTATAAAATTCTAACTTAACCCCGCAGGTTTTTAGGTTTCTTTTCTTTTTAATCTTTTACAAGACAATGTGCAACACAGTAAACAAACACAAAGACACAGCATCAACTAAAGTTACCATCTTTCTTCATTGTACTCCAAGGATGTGGAATAATGAAAGGGAAAAAGTTGTACACACTTGTGGAGTTGATCCAAGACTTTCCTACATGAGGCGTTCTCACTCTCAGCAGACTTGCTCTACAGTTCTATCCATTTCCACCTGCTTCGGGGATGGCTTATCTCTTTCAAGCATTTACACTGAAAAAATTCTCTTTTAATTTGCAATGGGTCAACAGTGCGTATACTGCAATTCGTGTGATGAATGGACTTTATTTTGATAATTGCTTGTAGATATTTTTGTAATCAAAAGATGATGCCAAGTGCAAGAGTACTCTTTGGTAATTAGCAATGCTTCTTCCAAAAAGAAGCGTGGCTTGATCTATTCCTCTCCAGCAAAGCACTGATACACACGGGTGACTTGAAGCCTGTCCTAAAACTGTGCATGAATTAACATACATGTTAAATCCAGCATGTGTCACAGTTCCCTGTAGAGCAGAGAGCTGCATGGACACATGTAACTTCTTTGCTGAACAGTGAATTTGGAGAGATGAAGCCTCCCTTTTCCTCTCTGCAAGTTATGCACAGGCACAGCAGGTGCTTTTGCCGTGTTTTCGTTCACCGGAGTGATGTGGTGGGTGGGGTGTTCCCTGCATTACCTGTCTCAGCTAGCAGGAGAAGCAGCTAATGGGCTCCTGCCCACACTAAATGGTGAACCAGTCCCTCTGGGCAGTCTCAGATGCCAGTTTGAGACTGGGCCTGACATCCCAGGACAGACCTTTAAGGAATCAGAAAGTGAGGCACCTTTTAGTCACACACGGGCTATGCTCAGGGAGGGTTTACAAGGAAAGCAGGGAGAGGAGGAGGATGAGAACAGTGTTTTCTTGATCCTCAAACTGATCATGCACAAAGACTATGAGCAAGATTTCCAGGGCTCTTTCAAATTATTTCAGCAGACTAAAAGCATAGGTTAAGTCTAAGATTTTCACAGCACTTGAAAGACAATTTTGTGGTGTCAGTTCAGTTTTCTAAACAGCTCTAGTTTTCATATAAGGAGGACATAACTGCAGTGATGTCAGAGAGACTGGAAAGATGAACAACACTGGCAGTCCTCCAACCACTTAAGAAAAGGTACCAGAATAAAGTATTTACCCCAAGAACTCATTACAGTGACAACTCATTGCACTGAATGAAAATTTGCTTCAATGGGAATTTGTTCGCCGGGCTACATATGGATTCCTCCAAACTGTGAATAGGTCTAATCTGCTTTTCTCAGTGATTTGATTTAATACACTTTAGTTCACATTAACAAGAGGATAAAAACATGTTTCCGTTATTAAGCCTGTATGTGGTACTATGCATTTTTTCCATCATACAGCATACTTCATTAATGTTCCCTGCAGAAAAAGGATAAATCAGACCAAGAAAGTGGAAAAAAAAAAAAAGAACTAGAGGAAAGCACTGGCAATATTGTGTCTATGCCCCTAGAAAATGACTCCAAACCTGAAACTATTCAGCTTCTAAGCACTGAGGTAGAAAAATCATATGGCAATGGCCACGGTTCTTTTCCAACAAGGAACTTTTCTACCAAGGAAAATGAAAGACATTCTCCCCATCCCTGGTCCAAGCATGACGCTGCTCCAGTCTGAAGTGACAAAGGGTTGATTAGTTATGATCGGCTGCTACAGCTGAGGCAATACAGAACTCCAATCAATTCCCCAGCAATCAATTCGTTACACTGAACTCTCTTTCTCTCCATCTGCAGCTGCCTGACATCCATCAGGGCCCCCTTCTCCTGCCTGCAAGTCGTGGTGAGCATCTGAAGATGGCTCAGTGGGCTGAAATGGAGATCAGTGGCTCGCAGTGCTATTGGGCAGGCGGGCGGGCGGCGTTAACCCTCTGGAGCTGAGCAGCTCAGCTGCACACTTCAAGTTTCCACTGTGATATTATATTTGACATTCAATTTGAAACCCTAAACTCCTTTAATGCAATATCTCAGCACAATGATAGTAATAAGGCAGTACCACTTGCTTTCGATTTAACTACCAAAGGCAAAGTGGAGAGGGGGAGAAAATAGCCCCAATTATGTTAACCCCTTTGCTACTAGCTCAGTAGGTGACTTGTTTTGTGAGTACAAAATTCTGTATTACAATAAAGTGGAAAAGAAAAAAGGCGGAGGGCTGCTTTTTCATCAGTTAAAACCCTTTGTTTTGTTGTGTTTTGCTCCCTGAAAGTGCCAGAAGCTGCCATTTGCTCTGAAAATTTCAACAGAACTGCATGTAGATGGGATTGCTTTCTGGTAGACGTGTTCCCTTGCATATGTGGCAGGATTTAAACAGTTCAAATAATAATTTTTCTAAATGCAGGGCCACAGTTTGCCCTCACCAAGGCCCCTCTGATTCTTCAGAACTCGACTTGAATGATACTGTCACCATCTCACACCAGTCAAGATGACAGCAGTGGTTTAAAGTACTCACAGTTCTTGTCCATCCACAGGAATATGTGGAAAACTGTGCACCAGGGCTCAATATCTCTATTTTACAAATGGGAAAGTTGAGGTCCAGTTTTGATGGGACAGGGAAATTTTTTTCACTGTTCAAACTGAAATACTGGCTCTAGGCATTTTCAAGGCCCAGATAAGGGACTATCAGTTCTGGAGAACTTTGAAACACCATTTCTAGCCCAAATTTGCCTCTAATCCTAAGGCACAGTAGGACTGTCATCCAGATTTCTGTCAGCCTTCCAGGATGAGAAAATACAAAGTCTGGCTGTGTTACACCAAATTTTGCTCTGCTCTTCTATGGACATTCACCATCCCTTAGACTCAATGGATCTGAACCATCATTAGTCAAAGCAGGGGTCAGTGTGGAAGAAAGGGGACACAGACCTAATGATTCAAATCTAAAGGCAGCCAATATTCATATGATGCATACTTTGTAGGATAAGGATTCTTTCTTCTGGTAACTTAATTTCCTTATCTTCCAGTCTTTTCTCACCTTTCTTTCCCTTTCCTTCCTGACTGTGCACAGACTGATCTGTACTGTGGAGAATGGTATAAAACTTCCTGTCTGCCTCTTCCCAGCTTGTCCTTAGACACCAAGTGAATGTCAGAGATCTAGTCTCAAACTATTTAGAAACATTTAGCCAGCTTTACACAGCAACTCTTTGGTCAAACTTTCTCTGCTTTAGGAAAGGACATGTCGCCCCTCTTGGCAAATCAATTATTCAGACGCTGTGATAGTCCGAGGCATCATATCAGTAATAAAGTAGTGAATTATTAATCACGGCTTGTGCCATTTCGATTAGATTTGGGAAATTCAGGATTAAATTTCTGGCACCCTGTGTCTCGGATTGAGCTCAGCCCAGCTGGCCTGACAGGCATGAGCTGGCTTTGTACTTCAGAGGAGGCTGGTGGATAAAAATTACTTGAAAAGCCTCAGAACTTCAATTATTATTATTAGTATTTTGGAAGGAACTGGAATGACTGAAAATAGATTTCCAATCTGCAGGGCAGTTTTGGTTTCACACAAAACTTCTGCTGTAATAGCTCAGGCTTTTTTTTCCCATTCCTCTGAGCTCATCTGCTTGCTGCAAGAAAGGCTAACTCGGCTTGAAAGACGAGGCAGTCTTGTGAGTCTGTGTGTCTCTGTACAGTATTTACACTTTCTACATTTTATCTGGGCTCTGAGGACACTCTGAGAGATCGAAATCATATTAATTAGAAGAACAGGACCAGCATTCCTACTGCTCTGGCACTAGCTGTTGAGGGAGGGAGAGCCTTAATGCAGGAATGTGAGCCTTGGCATCCTGAGAAGTTGCTTGCGGCCTGCTTAAAGCTAGTGTAAAAAGAGTTTTGGCTTTATCTGCCCTCTGCCCAGCAGACAGCCATCCCCTGCAGTGCCCTGCCACATATATTCACCTGACTTCACTCAACTGATATTGTTTAGCTCTTGCCTGTGCTTGGTGCCTGCTGTGGAGAGCCTGCTCTGAAGTGCTGGTGAGTGCTCCTTTCACTGGAGAAGGGCTTTTGGAAAGTGTGTTTGCTACAGAAAGAGGAGCAAAACCTAGAATGGGATAGGCAGCTGGGAGAGGCTGTTGGGAGCATACGGGGAGCATCAGCTGCCCCACATGTGGCCAGGTGACCTGTGGAGAGCTGCTGGGATGCAATGCCAGGATGTCAGGGTTGAGGTGGTACATCTGAGCATGGCATGGGGCAATGCTGTGTGTGGGAGCTTGGTCCTGCAGGGTGTTGAAGGGACACCAGACCTCAAACCACCTGGGAGAGCTAAGAGGAGATGTTTTGGTGTGCCCCTGACCAGAGTGAATAATGTGCCATAGAGCTGTGGAGAGAGCATTTCCTCTCCGGTGACTTTCATCCATGGGTGAAATTTAATTTTTCCTTGTTGCCTATAGGCAAAGCAGATTGGCAGAAGTTAGTAATTTTTTCAGTAGTTAGGCTGAAAAGTTAAGTAACTTTGCCCAGGCCTCAAGGAAATCAAAGGGAAAACTCAGGTGACCTGACCCTACACTCACATCCTTGTCAATGAGAACTGATAGCACAGGTCTGAAATGAAGCCTGCCGGGTTTCCCTCTGTGAAGTTGGCCTTTTGCTAGACATACAACTGAGGGAACAGCTTTTGCCACAAATGTAGTCCAATTCAAACCCTGAACAAGACTCAAAAGTGACCGAGTTGAAAATCCTTGACATGAAGGAAATAACATTTCACTCAGTGCAGTTTTAATTTCATCCTTCTGCCCTGGAGTCAGAGGTTTCTGAGCAGAACAGGGACTGTGGAGTGCATGTGCATTGTGGGGAGGAAAGCATGTGGGGAGATGCTGCATGTAGCTAGTTTCTTACTCTTAGAAGCCTTCATGACTTTCGGGGAAAGGAAAAGCAAAAAAAAAAAAAAAAAAAAGGCTTTAAAAGAGGTTTTTTGAAAGAGAAGCTGAAAAAGACATCAAAACAGATCAAAGAAACTCATGGAAGTGGGAAAAAAAATGGAGAGAGGGAGAAAAAAAAAGAAGGAAGAGCTCCTGCAGTAACATTGGATGAAAATTAAGCTTCTCAGATCTGTTTAAAAGATATTCTGTTTGATCTTTTATATCTTCTGCTCTGATTATCCAGGTTCCTTTTGATGTTGCTGAGCCCTATAGAACTGATATGTAAAAATACACATACATATGTATTAATACAGTGGGTACACATGCACATGCAGGGACCCTCTCACGCTGTCACTGCTGCCTGTGAATGGGATGTGCAGAGCCAGCAGAGGTGAGGCCACAGAGGAGCAAGATCCAGTGCTGTGACCCTGTGATGTGTGCCCCATGCCATGGTGCCCCTGGGGACAGAAAAACCTTCCTGCTCCTCTCCTCAGCAGCAACCACTAGAAGAAACTGAGCTCTGAGGCATTCAGTTTAAAGGTAGGAAGCTGCAACTGTTTGGTGACACACTGTGTCCTACCCCATGCACCTCCCAGACCCTTGGGAAGTCAAGGGCTGGCAGTCAGGATGATGTACAACCATGGAAAGATACCCCTCAGAGACTGTGCAAAAAGACACCCACAGCCACAGACTCCCTGGGATCTTGGAGCAGGCTGTGTCAGCACACAGCCCCCAGCAGAGATGCCCCACTTTGTCCTCTGCTACCTCCTGACTGCTCCCCTTGCCTTCCCACCAAGGCCAGCTTCAGACTCCTCAGCCCTTTAGGAAAAACTGGTTTTTTTTTTCTGCCCTCCCCTTAACATCAGGGAGCATGGCCAGCCCGAGGATGGGTCGCTGATGCTGTCAGGAGGATGGGGAGGGATTTTGCACAAAGCAGCAGAGAGCCCCATCGCGCTAAGCCAGCTGCTGTGACTGGGGCAAGAGGAGGGAGGCGGATGGAAGCTGCATTAAAATCCCTTGTTGACCAGGCAATGAGCCTGCTTTGCTTAGTGCCACCACCTGCAATGTCTTCTCACACTTGTGTGACACGTGAAGGCAGCAGGACCCAAGCTTGGTGGCTGCAATCGGCTCTGCATCCCCCCAAGCCCTGGCTGTGCCACGCTGGCCTCTGCTCCCCACTGCTGTGGTACCCACATGCTTCCAAATCTTTAATCTGCTTACCCTCAGGAAGCCCTGGGAGGCAGGCAAAGTGGTCTTAAGCTCATTTTACAGCAGGAAACATGAGTGATTTCCATACAAATACTGTTTGAGTTGGCAGCAGAGGTGGGACCCACACTGCCTCCACCAAGGCTCTCTCCCTGGGAAGGAGGGCAGTTCTCTGCCACCCACCTCCATCCTCACATGTTTGGCTTTGCACTGCTAAGTGTCATCTCTGGCAAGGAAAACTCTGTCCTCCGTGTCCCACCCCCACGTGGACCAGCATTTTCCACACTGCCTCCTCCCTCATCCCTCAGTTTTCCTCTTAGGTTGAGGACAGTGAAGCCCTCCAGTTAAATTTGGGCTCAAATTCATGCTTTCCTGCAATTTTAATACACCAACATGCTTCTAATTGTTATGTTTGGAGAGGAGTGTAGGCAGCTCAGAGCAGCAGGCACAGTATTTTGGGTTTTCTGAGCTGAGCCTGGTACAGTTGGTTGTTTCAGCCCCTGGGCTCTGGCAATTTGATTCCTCCTTGCTAGACGCAGCTTTGAGTATTTATTTTCATTTCTCCTCTCCTTGCTCTCTCCCCCACCCTCATTCGGAGGTTTCCCAAGTAGTTCTGTCTATTGCCACTCCCCTCTTTAAGCTCCCAATTTAAAAGGAGGAAAAAAATGGAAAATACACAGGAAAATTATTTTTTTACAGACAGCAGTAAAATGATCAAAGGCTTATTTGTAGCTAACAGCGGACATACACCACTCATTGAACTAAGATGGAGTGGAAGCATTTTCTTCATATCCCTACAAATGTGTTCCTTTAAAAAAAATCAATGAAGGCAGATTTTTAATTAAAGCAGATGCTGATCCTTCCTGCCCCTGCTGCTGCTACATGTTTTGTTGTTGTTGTGACTGTTGTTATCTTATCTGGGCCTTTATTTATTTATGTATTAGCCCCTGACAACAGGAGATTGCAGCTCTGATTTCTCTGCTAGAGTTGAGGGAACAAAAAGGAGGTGGGCCTGTTGGAGTAAAATGTTTTTGTCTCCAATCTCTTTGCTACCCAGGTGAGGGTCAAACACCCCCTTCCTTTCCCCTCCTCCAGCTCTGGTGATGGATACAAAGGCTAAGCCTTGCTGTCTCCTTCCCTCTGTCCTTTTTACAGATGCAAATCCCCTCTGTTCAAGCTCAAGAGTGTCTCTAGGAATAAAATGTGCTCTGTGGTAATGCCTTCATTTGAAAGTGTTATGGAGATCTGGAGTTGAACTGCTGAAAGGAAACTTCCTTTCCTTTCTTTTTTTTTTAATTCCTTTAATTTTTTTTTTTTAAACCCCAATAATTTAGGTTTCTGATAAAATTATCAAGAAAACATTTCCTAATACATTCACCCTTCTTCCTCACCTAGTAGGTCTGAATCTCCAGTCTCCTTCCTCTATCCTGTGCAGGGACAGGAGATGGACTCCATGATCCTCGTGGGTCCCTTCCAGCTCAGGAGATTCCTTGATCTCTCTTCTTTAAACTCTCATCTGGCTCGTCTCATTCCCCAGGAAATCAAGGGGTTCCCAACAAGGCTTTCATAATGAATATCCAAGACAAAGGTGTGCTCCCAGCCTGCCACAGCTGGGCCTGGTACTGGGTTCTGAGGGGGTGGGCAGGACTGAGTACATG
Source organism: Drymodes brunneopygia (assembly GCA_013400955.1). Taxonomy (NCBI): domain Eukaryota; kingdom Metazoa; phylum Chordata; class Aves; order Passeriformes; family Petroicidae; genus Drymodes; species Drymodes brunneopygia. The sequence continues at coordinate 71,013 of VZTZ01044155.1, forward strand.
GCCCATCTCCTTCCCTCTCCTGTGCTCTGCGTGATGTCTACATGGGTCCCTGGACTTCTTCTCTTCAAAATCAGGTAAGTCCATAGAGGTGGGCGTTTATTTGCTGGAAATGACCGGCAGTACCCAGATATTTCAATCATCCTAAAATCTAAAGCAGAGAGATGGTGCCTTAGACAATCTAAATCAAGATTAGGCTCATCCTCCATGTCGACACCATGATGGAGGGAGATGCCCTGGGCCTGGGCAGCCCATGTTTCAGTCTCCACAGATGCCTTTTGTGTCTGGAGCTCCCTGGCTTCCTGCATGTGCTGTGCCCAGACATCACCTAAGGGGCTGTCTTGACTCTGCAGGTGCGAAGGTGACCTGCAACAGCCCAAGACTGGGATAGAGCATTTGTCTTTGTGTGTGTGTCAATAGTACACCAGGTCAGTGCTGCAGGGCCTGAGGAGAAATTTGTCCTTTCTGTTCAGCACCATGCATTTGGCCAGGTGCTGCCAGGAGGGAGGGCTCCACACGCACCAGGCACAGGCCACGGCTGGAGGCACTGTACCTGACAGGATGGATCACTTGGCCCATCTGCTGTGACAAACTGCATCTTTGTATGGGAAAGGAAACTGATAGCTAAAACTGCCCGGGGAGTGGCATTTATAGCTTTCATGTGTAGCTATAGAAATGAATGTAGGATCCATACAGGATCACAGAATCGTTTAAGTCGGAAAAGACCTTCCAGATCATCCAGTCCAGCCGCTGACTCAGCACCACCAAGGCATATCCCCCAAGGGCCACACCCACACCCCTTTTGGACACTTCCAAGGATAGTATTGTACCACTGCCCTGGGCTGGTTTTTCCAATGCCTGATCATGCTTTCAATGAAGATATTTTTCCTACTATTTAATCTAAATATAATATCTAATATATCTGTTTGATCCTGACTCCCCAGGCCACACACCCCCCTGACCTTCATTATCCTCAAAAGCTGGCCTAGGCAGCTCTTCCCCAGACCTGTGGGTAGGTGCTGACAGTCACACATGTGGACTGAGATATGTCTGAATACTGTTTACTTTACTGTCCAAAATGCACATCAACAAAATAATAATAAAAAAAAAAATTTCCAGTTTACAACTGTCTCTCCTGACCCAAAATGTAACAACTTTTCTTTTTGTTATGTTTTGTTCCTTTTTCATTAAAAGCAGATAGATTAATAAAGGAAATTGAGAAAAACGAAAAGAAATAGCTTTGTTAAAAAATACCTCATCAGCAAAATTTTTCACATTTTCAATCAAGTAAACTGATTGTGGTATCTTATTATTTGATAGGAGCATGCATATATTTCCATTCAATGCTTAACTATTTTTTTCCCCAATGAATAAAGTATTTGTACAAAATCCTTCCTCACTTGTAATCTGGAATAGAATTTTCACTATGTCTGAAAAGAAAACTAAATATTGACTTCAATATCATGCAGATTCAGTGTTTTGGGTTTGAAAGGGTGGGATCCATTTGGAGGAATTTAAATGTTTACTACAAGACATGCCTCTATCTGAGATAATCACCCTTGTCTTTCTTCTGTAGTTAACAGGCATCTGCTCTGCAAAGTCGAGGGCACAACTGTCCTCATAATATAGTAATCTGCTTTCAGCCAAATCACACTTCCCCTAAAAAGCACTTTTTTATCCATGTTCTGTATTGCAAGCCTTGACTGACTTGGAAGGATCCTTGGAAGGATCTGCATTTTAATTAGATGTCTTAGATGTGGGTAAATTTAGGGAACATTAAACTTGACCAACTAGTTTAAAAGTGAGTTTGTTCCTTAAAGCTGTTCAGGATGCTAACAGGATTATGCATAACCTAACAGGACCATGGTTTCCCTAAAGCTGGCTGTGCAACAGCACATGAAAGTAAATACTTCTAATTTCAGACTGAATGCCTATGGGCAGAGGCACCAAATGTGCACAATAGTGCAAAATTTATTTGCAATTGCAGATCCTCAGTCTGTAGAGGAAACACTATTAGCTGTGTCCCATCTCTGCTGAACTCATCTTCATTCTTTTAATATTATCAAGACTTTAAAATGCATAGAAAAATGAGAAGTGAGATATAAACTGCTTCTCTTCCTCCTACCAGCCACACTTACATAAGAAAACACACTCAAAAGAGGTAAACTACATATATATACATATACATATATATGTAGATGTATATATGTAGACATACAAAAAATAAATTCCACTTAAAATGCGATCTATAATCGTGACCCAGCTTTTGTTTTTATCAGGTGGCAAGTTAAGACTTTCACACCCATGGAGTGTGAATTCTATTAGTAAATTCTGCTAGTAAATATCTTTGAAAGTGTGAGCCAATAAGATATTACACCTGAAAATTAACCTATATCTGCCCTCAAGAGAACAGCATTGAAAAACTTTTGGAGGACATTGGTTAGGGCAAGGGGTTTTTAGGTGTTTCTCTGTGCTTTCCACAGTGATCTGAAGTAGGACACTTCAATCACAGTGTCTTGGTATAGATGTGTCTTTCACTGCAGCCTCTTATAACTATCCATGTTTAGGTGTTATCATGGGAGTAGCTGCCTCGCTATATCCATCTTTTCCCAATTGCATGATATCGATTGATGGTGTAGAAAAGTTTTTGAGTGATAGCTCAACAATGAAGAAGTTCCAGACTCCCTCTCTCTTTCCTCTGCTAGTGGAAGGGAAAATGTCTTATCCTCAGCATTAATTAAACTCTGTGAGTCCTGATCCTGGCTATGGAAGACGTGTGTGTAGATTCATACTCTCTGACAACATCTTAAATTCACTGAGTGTCATTTACTTGGTAAATAAATAAGAGGACTAGACCAGTACTGCTTTAGAGAGGTCAAACAAAATCTGTGGTCTGTCTGTGAAATGCAAGGGCCAAATTATTTGCTCCTGAAAACCACCAAAGCTGTCCTGAAATTTACTAATTTATGCCATGAAAGGATGAGCTTCTGTAACAAATTTGCAGGTAAGAGAAAGACTGAGCCAGAGAGTGACAGAGATTGAGATAACCAGAGGGACCTTCTCCCTGGGAATGAGAAGGCTCTGTTTTTTGCCTTGCCTTGGAAGACACAGACTGATCCTAAAAGTCCTAGGTCTGTTTTCTTTTCTGCACCATTTTCTTTATATGTTCTGCCTCCCTGTGTTTGCAATGCACTGGTTAGCGTACGATGCTGCATGCCCAAATCTGCTTTCAAATCAGACTTACAGAGACTTTATCCTCAAACTGCCAGTTTTTGGTCCGTGTCCATAGTTCTGCCTAAAGGTCTCTTTGTGTGGTGGGATTTTTGGAAGGGTGAGGATGGAGTTCTCAGGACACCTAAAAGGGGGAGTAACCATATGATTATTTAGTTTATCTCTGCAGTAAACTGGGTGAGAAAAGTGGGTTGACTCAGTAGCCTGTGGTTATCAAAAATCTTTCTTTTCTTCATTGCCCTTACAGATAAAGCATTCCTGAGTTATTTCTTCTAACCCTCCCTCTCCTGTATATACATTGCTGCTTAAACAGTCCCTTCCAACAACTGCATTTCTACCCCTTGAAGATCAAGGGTGACTTTCAACTTCCAGCATGATTGGGAAAAAGTCTGGCAGATATTAAAGAAAAGAGTTGCTTTTCTCTTCCAGAATCTGTGTGGGATGATGAGACTGGCAAAAGCTGTTGGCCAAAATATCACTTAAGAGAGGCAAAGCTCTTCCTAGGACGGTCTCTTTCACATCCCACTTACAATAACAACAGTAGCCTCAGAATCATTTTAAAAGAGAGAGCAGAGAAGGTGTGGGGGTGGGGAGGACGGGAATTACAGCCCTTATACTAATCAGATAGAAAAGCTCTGTCTCCCACAATTCTTTCATTAGCTGGCGAGACAGGTGCCCTCTGACCTCCAGCATCACTTACTTCCTTGGTAACAACTACTGCTGGCAGATGATCCCTCTTGTAGACTTCATCCATATTCAAAGAGTTGTCACATCCAACTGATGCTAAGAAGCTAATCAAGTAGAATTTTCTTTTCCTTTTCTGTCTCTTTTTGTTCCCCCCTTTACTCCTTCTCTCATGCTAGAAACATATTTCCCCACTGTGCACTCAAATTCTTTTGAACCCTGAGAAAGGACTAGATCTATGGGGAAAGGGAGGAAATCCCTTTTCTGTTCACACATGGAGCCCTCGTGGATTTTTACATTTTTACACAGTCAAGCATAGGACTCTTTTGCATTGCCATTAACAGCTTTTAAGAATGACCAAGCACAACCAGGGGCTTGACTGGGACAGCTATCTCATCACACTTGCTGTTTCAGGGCAGTTTAAAAGTTCCCCATCAAAACTATTTTGGGATAGGAAATTTAATTTCCAGTGCTGTCTACGTTTTGGAAGAATGTGGCCTTATTAAAGGAGTTGATCTTACAACAGATAGAAGATGAGTTAAAATTACATTTTCTACAGACATAATATTTTCACTGAAGTTTTCATTTTATTTACTTTTCCCCCCTGGTAAGCCCATCAGCTATACTGTGCTTCTTTCCTATGTTCAGAAATAAACTTGCCAGCGTGGTTTTAAAGTAGCTAGCAAGAGTTTATGTGAGGATATTTTATTTGCATTTGATGCATTTTGTACAAAAATATTTTCTAACAGAGATGGTCATCTCTTCTAACCACATGCAAAGACTAACATGAAGGAATTTCAGACTTGAGGATGAGAATGTTGAATCTGAAACAGCAACTATATATGAAAAACTGACTTTTATATCCTTGATGAGAAAAAAGAACCAGAAGAATAATGAAGATGCCATTTCTGCACTTTTCCAGTCTGAGATTTATAGATTTCTGATCATTTGAATAACATGAATCATCTAGGGGAAAGTCTGAGGCCATTGAGTTCAGATAGACAGCAACTCTTCATTCACAACAATATGTCAATTCTTGTCAGTCAAACATGAGGGAAAGGGAATCAAAATCAAGAATTTCTGCTCCAGAAAACATGGAGATTTTTTTCAGCATGAAAATCCAGAACACCTGGCAGATATTATTTCCAACTTTTCAAAATGGTGCATCATTATATGAGAGACAATTCCTAACATGATCCCCAATTTTTCTGTAAAACATTTGTCAGCAACTGACCTTAAGAATCTCTAATAAAAAAAAATCATCTATAAACAATAGCCCTGTTACAATGCTACTGATTTGTACAATTCAGAGGAAACGCTGACATCCTCCATTCAAAAACTAGTTTCAAGCTACTGAAAATGCTGTTTTCAATCCTGATGGCATCTGTTCCTCTTCCATGAGTTAATTGAAGGGGAATAAATGTGCAAAACAAGAGGAAAGAAGGAAGTCAAAGGCACCCTGGTCCCAGACAAACATCGATCCCATGGATCTCCCTTATTTCTACCATCCACTGCCAGCTTTCTTATTGGAATGTGCAATGCATAATTTACTCCTCATGTCTTTCCTTCCATCATCCTGTGAGTACAGATTCTTCCTCAGACATCCTTGGTGCTACCGCCGTTCCTGTCGCGGGTGCAAACTGAAGCTGGCTGGTGTGTTTACTCCCAGGAGTCTGCACTCTGCGGGATTGCTGCTGCAACTTTTTAGCAGCCTCTGTCTTCATAACACTTATTTTTGGACCTCCCTCTCACTCTCTCTTGTCTAGTAATGTCTCATCTTGTGGAGACTGGAGAGCTAAGTTCATTAAAATGGAATTTGGTGGGTTATTGCACAAAATTACCTCTATTTACATCTGCTGCCTGTCACTTTCAATGCTCTATGTCTTCTATCACTTAATACTTCCACTACCTGTCCATGCCAACTTTCAGTGGGCAGCAGTTGTAAACTCAGGTTAGCATTGTTTGCTGCGTGCACTCCTTCCTACAGAAGCCCTTTGTGAGAGCCAGTGTCTTGGCCAAGAATATTTGTTCATGGGTGAGGCAGTGCTACAGCTGTGCCAATATCCAGAAATGCCAAGAATATCCACACTTTATTTTCCTAGGCTGAATTATAGTTCCTACAGTGTTATTAACACTTTGTCTGCTGCAAAATGTCTTTGTTGAAATCAAAACCAAGGAGAAAAGAGGAAAAATGGAAGTAAGCTTTTGGCTGGAGTGAGCACTGAACCTGGATCTTTGATATCTCAGTTGGGCTGGGCTGCAATATTTCAGCTGAAAGAGAAATGCTGAATTTTTCCTTGTGGAAGACAGATTAACTGTGAGTTCAGTGAGTGACTGCATAAGAAAATTTATGCCCAGGAGACATTCAAGAGATGGAGGCCCATCTGAAACCCCAATACCTTGAATTAAAAAGCCATACCTGGTACCTGCTCAAGTACGAGGCAGATAGTGCTGTCCAATGGTTGAGTCACAGACTCCAGAGCAGCGTGTTGCTCGAGTCTAGTGTGCACTCCTGGTTGTGCAGCACCACCCTAGGTACTAGAAAATCTTGAACACCAACCCATTTTCTTGTCTAACATGCCACATCCATCAGCTTCACCTCTGTTTACTTGCGTGAGCTATTCAGCAGAGATATTGAAAGGTTGAAGAGCAGCAGAACGCATTTTTTCCACAGACCTCAGCAGGCACTGGCTAATGTCCCACTTCTGCAGAAGCTCAAGCAATTACATTTTTCTTCTTGCTTGCTGGTAGTGTGACACCAAAACACCTAACTGACTACCACAGCAAAGCCAGGAAATATGCCCTTGTGAAAATGAGGCACCTACCAGCATGGTACAGCTCAGATCTGGATCAGAAATGATGGCTTTAAAGTCTTCCTAACTCACATTTTCTTCCTGCCCTTTTGTCAGTGAGTTAACACGGCATCAAAGAGTCTGCCACCCTGATCTCTGACCATGAGCCCATTAAAATTGCATTGGAAGTTAACAATAAGGATGGAAAACAAAGATCAAATGAATAATGCATAAACAAAGCACTTCAATTAGATATTGAAGAAAGTAATATAAATATATTAGATAGCAAAATATCTTGAATTATAAATTAGATGGGGAATTTCTTTTTCTTCCCCCCAATGGGAGGAAAAAATGAGAGGAAATAAAGAGATACATAGTCTTTTTTTGGTTGATGGGAATAAACCGTATGGGTATTTATACTTCTTTGCTGTTCAAGCTTAGTAATTTCATGTGTTTTTGCAAGATAACACTTGGGTCATGTGATTTCATCAACCAATCGAGCTGCCAGGCTCTTTGCTGACACTTGGTAATGAAGTGATATGGTAGGGTAGGACAAAGTCACCTTATCTTTTTATAAATGCATTGAGTGGCATTTGGGATGCCTTCCTACCTTTCTGGTTCATTTGCATTACACAAGAACCCTCTAAATGTTAAAGCCTTCTCTTGCACTGAAAGTTTGACGCTTCCAGCAGCATTCAAGGGTATCTGTCTCAGAGTGGCACAGAAATAATGATGTGCAGCTGTGTGTGTGGGGACAGGGCTGTGTACGCGTGTGCGCAACAGCCGGCTGAGAGGCTCCGGAGCTGTCTCCGGCACCAAAGCAGCGTGTGTCGTCCATCCAAGTTGACAGGCCTACCCAACCTGAAATCATCTGAGTGCAGTTTCTGAAATCGTTTGAAAGTGGAGTGTCAGGAAGATGTTTGCATGGCGGCTGACATCTCCTCCCGGCGTGGTTTAATGACATCCCTCCCTTGTCATAACTCTCCCCACGCTTCACAAATAATAACAGCGGTGGAAGAACTTGGCAAGACAGAGTTGGGAGAGGGAATGGGAATGTGGGGAAGGTCTGGGAGGCAGGAAAGTGAAAATCGCTGGAGACAAAAGCACTTGAAAGGGCTTGAATCAGCCTGAGCATTCATACCTAGGAGGGCTGTGGGCGTTCCTTGCTTTCCATCATTTTCGCATCTTGTTAAACAAAGAGTAGGGATTTACCTGCCTTTGCCAATCAGCCCAATCTACAGCAGCAGGCAAGGATGAAATCCCTCTTCATATGGAGGCCTGTCTGTAAAGGTGCTGATTGTCTCTGTCTATTTATTGCAATATATTTTCCAGGTGCAAGGAGGGAGAGGGGAGCCATTATACTGCTACCTGGAGAGCGTCCTCCTACCCCAGCTGGGCTTCTGGCTTTGGTGGGACTGGCAAGCAGGTTACAGACTGAAAGAAACAGAGATCTCAGGGAACCAAAGTGCTGGACCAAGTCTGAACTCCTGACTTTTAAAACTGGCTCAGCCACCTTCCTGCCGGCTTAGCTTGGGCACATTGCCCATTCCTCTGTGCCTCTATCACCTGCTTTGTGCTAGGATTGAGGCATGAAGATTAATGCCAGAGCACACCAAACACAGCAAGATGAAATGAAACACATTATAATGTTGTCAATAGGGGATTAACATGGTTCTTTTAAAATGTTCCATGGGCACTTAATACCCTCCATTAAATACAATTATAGCTAGGAAAAATGATCAAGAGATAAATGACTATTTAGCTATCAGTCTATACTGATTTACAAAGAAAGGAGTACATTTACTAAGTGTTTACTTGTTAAAGTATGAGAAATCTGACTTCTGGCTCCATTTTTGGTCAGTGCAGTGTGTTGTGTATAAGATGCTGCCTCTGGATTTCTGACAGGGAATGCACCCAGCAGAACAAGCCATGTCACCCATGAAGTCTGTGTGCTGCCAGGCAGAGGAAAGACTCGTTTCTGTCAGGCATGAAGACAGTGAGAGAGCTGAGGAGCTGGAGAACCAGGTAGGCTGCTTCCCGAGTCTCCAGATGGCTGTCTCAGCTGTCTTCTCAGCCATACGAGGGTGTTCAGGAACTGAAAGCCTGCACCTGCTGCTGAAAGAAACATGATTTTGTAGGTGCTTGGTGCCTGAGGACTTCATTGTGTAATAAAAAGATAATTTATAGTAATCATAGCAAACACAGGTGAAGCCTTGAGGTCTCAAACAGTCTGCTGTGGGGCAGAATGGCCACATGAGCTGGTGACAAGTTTGTGGTCTCAAGGACTCTGCAAATGACTATCTGAAGTAATAATATGCCAAAGGGAATGCAAAGACCCTCCTTGCTTCAGCTAATACATCTGAGTAAGTGCTTATGTACTCAAAAATTTTGTCTTTTCCCTTCACTCCATACTTAGTGATCTTTAGCATGAAAGCTAATAAGAGCAGGAGGGTGGGTTTTTTTCTTATTAATTTTTCTCTGCAAGACAGATATGACTGTACTCCATAGAAAACATAACAGTTTTTTGGACCAAATATATCTGATATCACATATTTGAGCCCTGTGGAGGTGTCTGTTACCCTCTGTGTCCAGCTATACAAGGGGCATCTGAGGCATGTTTACAGTCTCACTGTCCCTTGACCACCTCCACATACCAGGTATGTGCAGAAATCACCCTACCCATTTCTAAACGTCTTTCCAGCTGATGTACAGGGAGCAGGGTCCTGCAAGGATGGAGGACATGTCCTGTGAGGACAGGAGTCTGCATTCCTTGCCTTTGGAAGCAAGGACTGACACATGTGCTCTGCAAGCCCTTTGGGAGTATATTTACAAGTTAAATGAAAGAGATAACAGATGCTTTCACATTATTTCACAAGGAACTGAATGATAAAGTCAAGGAAGAGGTAAAGGAGAAAAGAGCTTTGTCAAAAAGGAGTGTGCACCTCAATGGCTGATGTTATCGTACATGGACTCACACCTATGGCATTGGAGGAGTCCAAACTCTTTGGGTGAGAATCTCTGAAATTCATTTCACCTGGCAGCAAATACCTGAAAATCTGGAGTAAAGCTAAATTGAACCACGCAAACTGTCTCTATTATCAATGCAAAGATTTAGACTCCTCACCCCTGAGTGTGATTTCAACTGCTGATGTAGAGGTACAGCATGAACTTCATGTGAGAAATTTTTTCAGGTTACTGGAGCAAGTATATGCAAACAAGAACAGAACTCTGAGTCAATCAGAAACAGCAGACACTGGAATTTTAGTTAAATCTTGAGGTGAGCTGCATAGACACAATGCACAAATTGTATTTCTGTTAAGTGCAGAATGAATGTAAGGCTCAAGTGGAGATGCATGTAATTTTCTTTATCTTTATATGGCTTGGTTTCCCCAAATATCTGCATGACCTCAGCTAATGCTTTCTCTGCCATTCACCTCACAATAGCAATGGGAAGAGCACAGTTTACCTGTTATCTCCAGGGGGCATTTAAAGTACATACCATGCAATTCCCCATATATAGCTAAGTAACTGAGAAGGGATAACACATCTATCTTTAGCAATATTTTTAACAGAGAGCATACCTAATTCCATTAGAGATATTTAGGATGAACTACTTAAGTGATTTAAGTAGGTGAGTATTGTGTGACTTTTGGTGGGATATGTGCTCCATCTCTCTTCCTTGTTTGGTTTCTTTATTGTATAAAATCCACATATCTAAAGGGGGATTGCAGATGTGGGGATAGAACAGCTCTGCATCAGAGGCATTGCACATAGATGAGAAGAGCAGCTCATGTGGAGGTGTTCTCTTCCCCTCATTCCCCCATACCCAGAGCACACTGCAGTCAGTGTTTTGCATGGGTACACAAAATCTCAGCTTTACCTAGACCTTCACTCTTATCAGACATAATTCTTCTGTTTTTTTCTAAAAAACTCTGATTGTCTGCTGGAAGACTTTGGGAAGAACTAACCAGTGATTCTTCCTTCTGCAGTCCAGGCATGGTAAGACTTCTTGTGGGCTTATTTAATCTGCACCACATTCTGGGCAAGGGAATGAATGTTCCCACTACTTCACCCTAAAGTGTGAATTATCAGGGATTTCTTTCCTTTTTGTTTGGTTTTGTTTTCCTCACCCTCTGCCCTGCCACCTCTGAAATTTCTAAAACTTTTTTTCATTTACAAGGGAAATTAAATAAACAAATAAATAAAACCCCAGAACTCAAAGATTTCTTATTAAAGTTCTGAACATATGCTACTTATGGAAAAAAAAATCTAAGTGAAATTGGCTGATAAAGTAAGAATCCCACAAAGGGCTGTTCTTCCAATCATCTGGTATTTCTCCTGTAATTTCCTCAGAGATTGTGGAATGATTTTCCAGATGTCTCTGTTCCTTCCAGGTGGTGTGTTCAACATGATTTGGAACAAGGCCAATCTTAGGCTTCTTCCTATTCAGGGGAGATGATGCTGTGCAAGGTACATATATGTACACACTTCCACATTTTTGAAAACATAAATAGCATGTTTCTTTCAGTGTGCAGGGACACTTCTTTCAGTAAGGGACAACCCAGAGGAAGGGTGACTTCCTTGTGAGGCTGACAAAACAGCCCTGTCTGAGAAAAGTACTTTTTCTGATCAGGAAGAAGAAAACCAAGGACAGTTTTGGCTATGACAGCATTTTAATGAGGTACAGTTTCCTACTGCTCTTTAAGTTGACTCACATATCCTGCTTAGCCTCAAAGCTACTTGCTACTCTCCCAAATGCTATGATAGCTCCTTGTTTGCCTGTTGAACATGGGCTGGCTGCAGAAATGAACAGCCATGGAATTAGGAATTAGGGCTGCAGGGAGTGGGGCTTCCTCTGGGGCAAATTAAACAGTAAGTTTCTGTCAGTATATTGGATAAAGCCAAAAACCTTCATCACCTGCAAAACGACAGAAAGCCTATGACAACTTGGATGATTCCTCAATGGCGAAGTCTGCTCTGCTTTTCACCCCATATTATTTTCACCCTGCAGATTTGGGACTGGCTCATGTGTCTGCTCTGCATTATCAGAGAGGTTAAGCAGATCAGTTCTATCAATGACTGACCCCTGCCATGGTTGGATATGGCAGTGTAGATGCCATGGATGGATTGAAAAAGCTGTGATTTTTACATGACGAGGAAGATCCATGCTGGGAGGACTGACAGAGCTGGATTTTGGCTGTGGCAGAGATCTGGGCAGTGCCCTTGAACAGGGTTTTTGTTCTGCCTCTTCCCAGCACTGATGTCAGAATGAGCAATAATGACCTATTGGGTTTTAAGATGAAAGAAGAAAGCAAGGCTTCCCCCC
>VZTZ01044155.1:90860-106225 GCA_013400955.1 Drymodes brunneopygia
GGGACTTCTCAGGGCTTTAATGCAGCATCCTCTTCCTGTCTAGCTACTTGGCATTCCAGCAGGGTGGGTTAATCCTTTGCCTTTGATGAATCTTTAATCTTGGCACCTTGTGGCTGAAGACGGCACTAACTAGCAGATCCTGGCGATCAAAGTCGTGCACTTAAATATTTCATTTATAAATAAAAAGTAATAAAATAAAAAATAAAGACTTGTCTTCATAATAGCAATAAGGCAACTCCAGAGGGGTTGTTAGTGCCAATTAATCACACTCTTGGGACTGAAGTGTAGCTCCACTGCTCCTTGTAGCTCTAATTGCCCTATGGGTGCAATTATCCATACCCCCCTCTTCCTCTCCCTGTCCAGTCAGACCTTATGGCTTAATTTCAGTGTAGGCATTCTTGTTTTTAACCTCTGTTGCTCTACTCCACCCTCCCCATGATCCAGGCTGGTAATATAGAGAGTGATAAGAGTAATTCTTCTCCTCTTGTGCATGTTAACTCTGGCCAGCTGCAATGCAGGTGTGTTCACACCTGCTTCCCTGTGCACAGATCCTGCCTGCCTGTGGGGACCCTCAGGGGCAGCCTCGTGCGGCAGAAGAAAATTCACAAGCATTATCTTTGTGGACAGGCTCTGCAGCTCATGTCCATGAAGGCAGATAATTCTCACTTCCTCCTCAGTACCTCAAACTTCCCACTGATGCTGGGACCTCTACTCAAATCTTGGGGGCTGGACCTGAGCCATGAAATTTTAAGCCTGGCAAGGAGCCTCTCTCCATTGCTATTTGTACTGCTTTGAACATTTGGAAAATGCTAGAACTAATCCTGTTAAAGATACTCACCCTCTTTTTTCATTATCTATTATTAAAGCATTTCCCAATTTGAGGCTTGGACCTGACCCACAACACATCTAAACCTATGGATAAATGGAGGCATGTGCAGCATTCATGTGAGACCGGCAGGAGCAGATGTATGGGGTAAGGGAAGAAAATGGGGCAAAGAGAACACATCTAATGACTTTTTGGGACTATTTCTATGTTTTGCAGAAAAGAGTTACACCACCTGACTGGCTCCCATTAAAAATGAATTTCCCTGGATCCATTTTAAGCGTGCTGGTTGATAATTTTTTCGATGTCCCCCAGCTGTTACACTGGGAGAAGCAGTGAATGACTATTCTCTGTTCATCTTCCCTGAGACACTCAGTTTTACATACATCTGTCATAATCCAGTTTTATCTGCAGAGACTAAAGGCGTCAGTTAGCTTCACAAAATGAAAATGAAGCATTTATTTAATCACTTTCTGCGGAACAGAAATATGGGAATATAGGGCCCTTTATTTTAGCAGATGCGGAGGCAGTAAGAGCCAAATCCTAGAAGACAAAGTCTGACATGTAAAGAAGAAAGAAGTTGCCCCTTTTTAGAGTAATTAACTATTAGAAGTCTTTACCAAGGACTATAGAAGATAACCTGTCACTAGCTAGTTTAAAATGGGATTGGGTATTTTTTTGAAATACATATTTTACTTTGACAATAGCTCTTGAACTTGAAATGGGAAATAATTCCAAGAAGTCTGCAGGCCTGTTATATGTAGCAGTCTAGCTTAGATTGTCACACCAGTTGCTACTGGGCTTAAAATGCATGAATTATTGAAATCTGATACTGAATCTCCAAGGCAAAGGTTGCTTTTGCTGAAAGGCTGAAGCATTTTCAAGGTTCACTTGTAGCTTCTTGTGATGTTCATCACCTGCCATAGTGGAAGACCAAAGCTTGGAATTCAGGTCTTACAGAAAAAATTAAAAAAATCAAGGTCTGGTTTCTTACTCTGCATATTTTGTGGCTGATCTGAAGTTGGTCACCCTGCTCTGCCTAACCATGTGAACTGAGGGCTGCAAAAGATCTGTTGTAGTGCAAGTCCAGAGCTCTCTAATTCCTTAAAGAGACCTGGTCTGTAACAATAAAGTTTTCCTCATTTTTTTTTTCTCTGATATATACTCAGCTAGTACAAAGGAGCACAGCTCCCTTTACTTCATCTGAGCTGCAGCAATTTTCCTCATCTGAGAATGTGTCTCATTTCACCTCTCCACTCACTGACACTGATGGCATCACCTCTTGAGAGAATAAGAAGGCAAATTTAATTCCCATCATCAATTCATTCCTTACTTTCACTGCTAAGGCAACTAAAAATTACTGCTGACCACACACGCATACACAGAGAGATTTGCAGAGAATTGCTGCAGTTCTGCAGTGAAAATGCTTTCATAAAAATCAGAGATCAAGCTGTTCCTATGCCTTATCCTTCCCTCCAGCATTTAAGGCCTGGAAAGCTTGCTGCTTGAGTTGTAATCTCACCCAGCTACAGGGTGTGTAACTGTGTTGCTTATTCCTCCCCTGTGGAATGTAGACCTCCATGCCTCACATGAGCCAGAGCCCTGTATGAGTTATACAGCTATTATGTTATAAGTAGGACTGATGTATTACAGAATGCTGCCATACATCCTATGAATGGCACTCAGGCTCCATTTTTTTTCCCCTTGTTGTAAATTCTGCACTTTTTTGGGAAATGGGCAGCTTCACAGGGATGCAAAGATCCAGCACCTGGGAGTGGCTCGGGCACAGTTCAGGGCTTGCAGGGTCAGGTGCTGCTCACCTGAGCACCTCATTTCCCCACAGTGGCAGGATTTGTGTTGACATGATGACCAGCCTCAGCTGAAAATCTACTGTCTTGTCCAGCCAAGAGATTCTTCCATTCCCTCACACATTAGTCCACTGACTGAATTGCTTTTACCATCGTAACATTTTCCCTTTTTCTGAATTTACTCTTACCTTAGCCCCTCACTACCATTCATTCTTTTCTGACCGTTGACAGATTTGCAGGCATCTGCCCTTTTTCAAACACTCTCTTGCACAGGAGCAAGACACAATGTGAAGTTCAATACAGTGACTTTTTTTTTACAGAGTGATTTTGATAAAAGAGACATTTTTCAGGATCAAACATCTCTGATCTTCACTAGATATGCATATTTCTGGGCTGCAATCCCATTCTGCTCTCAGTTCTTTAGAAGAGGAAGAAACATAAAGCCCAGGGTACCCATAGGTAGGGACTTCAAATCTCTATCTGGATATGAATTAGGCTCCTCTCTTCTTTTAATGATCAGAATTGAAGCACAACATGAATCCTTTCCTTCCATGACAATTTCATCCTCTTGGGGCTGTTCTCATATGAAGTTTGGGGTTTTCTTGAGTTTACAGCTAAATACCAGGGTAGGAGTTGGAATGGAGTTTGCAGATGTGAAAGGTAGTTGAATGTGCTTTTTCTCCTTTCCCAAATTTTGAAATTGGCAGAAAGGCTTAGTACTAGTCTTTGTCTCTATCTGTCAGTTAAACCAAAAGAAGGCACAGACCCAGACACTATGCTGGGGCCATACAGATTGTTTTGAGCCAGGCATCCGTTCCAGGAGGTGATTTTGTTTCACTCCCTGTGTTCTGGGTGGAAGAGATTTTAGACAACTGGATAAAAGCTGTAGTATGTCTCTTGTCCTGTGGGCCAGAAAATGGGCCTTGGCTGGTTTAATTTGCTAGACTAGATATATGTTTTAAGATTGCATCATGTGGTAATGATAACAGGACAGCGAGACATGAAAGTTTAAAGATAACAGTATCTCTCCCGCTAACAGCCTGCTGTGACTCTCCTGCATCTTGCAGCTCACTTTTCTATTTCTGTACTGTATTTTCCCTCCTTCCCAAAACCCAGTTAACATGCACCATGTAGCTTCTTACTGGATGCCTGGAAATGGATTTGGAAAAAGCTGGTTTTTTTCCTTAGAGGAACTGTGGGGCTTGGGTGTATTTGGTGCTGCCTCTGCTCCAGCCCAAATGAACATCCACAGCACAGCAAGTGAGAGAACGAATGGTTGTAAAACCATGATGCAATCCCTGCCTGTCACATCTGATCTAGGAAACAAAGTCAGATGGCCTTAAAAAAAAAAAAAAAGAAAAAAAAATAGCATAACCAGTACTTCTGTGTTGGAACTGAAACATTGACAATCAAAGGAGAATATTGAAGAAGCACAGCCAGCACATCCATCTCAGGAATATCAGGCCAAATGGAAATCCATGTCCAATATATACAAGCAGCCTAAATACCTTGATGTCAGTAAGATAGACTCGGTCTGGTTACAGGGAGGCTGCTGAGGTGCAGAAATGGGGTCATGAAAGTTGTGTGCAGAGTGTTACGAAAGCAGATCTGACCAGGGGCTGGGATTCAGGTCTGGCTTAGCTGTGTGAGGCACAAAGCATTAGGGAATGCAGGTCTTGAAGATACACTGAATTTTCCACTAAATAAATCAAGATTTTTGTTGTTGTTGTTGTTGTTGTTTTTGATTTGTTATCTTTTTTGTTTTCCATTTTTTTCTTTTTTACCCAGGGCTTCAATGCATCCCTTATTACTTATGAAATAAACCATAATGACATGTGGGGAGGGCTTGCTAAAAGGAGGAGAAGGAAAGGGAAATTATATTGAAAGGTATTTGCATTTATCTGTCTCAAATCTTTGCATTTGACTTCTTTATTGGCTCTATTGACTTTATTGACATATTTGACTTATTGACTGGTATTTGGGATAAAGCAGCACTCCAAGTCCACAGTGAGTTTTATAAATGTGGCCTGAATCAGAGGAAGGCAAAGGAGCACTGGCTTGTTTATTTGTATCCACTTGCCCTGTATCCCATAAAAGTCTCACAAAACCAGATATTGGGAAGTTTCTGCTACTTTGGAGACAGATTTATAAGATTTTGGCAAGACTTCTCGGAAGTAAATTTGTTAAGCTTTGGCTCTGCTTTGACCCTGAGCTCTCCTGAATCTGGATATGGTTTAATTTCTAGCTGTATGTTTTATATATGTTTTACCATGAGCACGAAGACCTCCTTTTTGATAAAGGGAGGAAAAGAGAGATATAACAGGGGAATTCATACTTCTGTGTTTTTCCCATAGGGTCCAGAAGCAGAAAAAGAGTGGTGGAGTAAAGAGAAGGCAGAAAAGAAAGAGGAAATCACAGCCATCTTGTCAAACTAGCTTATTTCTCCATCCTTCTAAGATTTATCTTTTCCTCCCTTTGTTACTATGGCCCTGAAGATGAAGGCAGTGTCCTTTCTGGGTTGTGGTCCCATGGCTCCTGCTTGTGGAGTATTTCTGAACCTCTTGCTGATAAAGTCTCACAAAGCTTCACAGCACCCTTTAGAGAGGAGTCAATATCACTAAGGACGATTGTACCTTACGATACATTTCCTAATGCCCTATCTATGCCACAATTAATCTCCAGTTCCAATCCAGTATTTGGCCTTCCAAGGTACACATTTACTTTCCAAAGCATGTAGTAATGATTTTCTGTCCCTGGCTCTGACTTTCCAGTGGTGTAAATCTATACAGAGCCTGCTCTGGCTCATTTTACACCAGCCCATCATCTCAGACTCTCTCTCTGATATTTGTTGTCTGGTGGTGTTGCGGGTCATTAAGATAGATGCTTGTGGCTACCTCGGGACGGACGGATGTCAGTGTGGGGAAGATGTGTTTCCTTATATATGGTTTGCTGCACTCAGTGGGATATTTCAAGGTGGGAAGAACTATCTGAATACAAAGTGGAATTGGGTTCACAGACTGTCACAACTGTTGGGCTCGAAGGCACCCAGAAAGAGCTCATTTTTCTTGTGAGAAGACAGGATCAGCCATATCTACATGGTTATAGACAAAAGTTTGTTTATCCTGCTCTTTTGGGTCTGTTGTCCTAGAGTGGCTGTGTGAACAAAGGATTTCAGATTTCTTGGACTTTACCATTTTGCAGTGTGTTGTGGGCATGAGTAAATTTTACCTTATCATAAATGCTACCTCTTCTAGCCATTTTTTTTTTACACTCACACCTGGACTCCTGTAATAAAGAGAGAATGATATATTTATTTTTGCATTAAGTTTTGAAACACCTTAATGGCTGGATGTCCCTCTCACCCCACCTCTCAGCTCTCGGGGGAATGAAAAACAATGAATGTGTAAGTCCAGACAGGATGTGAAGTCAAAGAATGCCAAATGTGTTTTTTTAAAAGCACCTCAAGAATTTAAGCAACTTCTTTGATTCTCTAAAGCTTGACTCCTGATTTGGAATGTTTGCAATCAGGAATTCTGCAGTGGGACCCAGCAAGGAAAAATGTGGGCCGACTTACTTGCTTCATGCACATGAGAACTGAGTATTATCTTGCCCAAACTGGAAGTGGAAAAACTGAACAAAGCCTCAGATGACAGGAGATGAATGCAGCTGTCATTTAGGTACGTGGGCATGGACTGGGAAGAGGACACAAGTGTTCTCCTGCTTTTGGCTAAGTTTGTGATTCAAACCCATCCAGGGTCACACCTTCACCCTCTGAAAGAACATCCATTGCTCACACTGAGAGGCTGGGGAACCCTTTGCCTGTGTCTGAGGGGCTAATTGGGCTCTTAATTGCCTAGCATGTCTGCATGAGAAAGGTGTATGGTAATAATAATGCAGTAAATGAGAACACTGGCTATTTGAATATCACTTCCTTTGTCAGCTTTATTTCACTTAATAATGTGACATGGCTTGGGGAGGGAAAAAATTATTAACCCTGCCATTTTTAAGCCTGAATTGCTGGGAGTTTTTGTGCTGAAATCCATGACCTTAACTTTCTTTGATATTTAAGGAATTCTTAGTTTTATCTCCACGGAAGACTGTTTCAGGAGGAATAAGAGCTAAATAATTTTTGGGAGGAAGGAGGAGAACATAGAGCAAGCCATGATTTGGGAATTGCGTGTAAAGTAGCCTGGCATTGTTAAAAGAGAGTGGGAGGGGAAATGTAGTGAAAATGAGTGAAAGAACAGTATTGTAATCTGCTTTATTGCACCCCGAGATGCTTGACTTAGCCTCATTGTCATGGCAAGATGATGTGTACCCTATGAGTGTATAAAAATATATGAACTCCTGGGACAATATAGTTCAATCTGCTCTGCTATTACCCATCATGCTCATCTGAGCACACTACAGCTATTAGATCTGTTTGTGAAACAGCTGAGCCCATGGATGGATCTCCTGCCACAGAGTTGGAATGTACAGTTGAGACAGGGTCTGAATGTACAATACATGGAAGGAGAAACAATGGAAATGAATGTACAATGGGGATGACTGCACAATGGGAGGTGCAAGAGGAATGAATCTGCTCCTACTGTGGGTATGTAATAGTAAAATAGACAGATTGCCATCTATAATTCATGGTGTTTGCTTCCCCCTTCCCCTTGTCAGATAGCCCTCAATCAGTTTGACTTGCAGAAGCCATCCTTCATTACTGAAAGTTGTTAAAATGCTGTCGTGTTTAACCCCAGAGGTAGCTGCATTTTAAACACAGGAACAGAGCTATGCATGCACAGAAAACCATCCCCTGTGCTCCTTCCTTTTCCAGAGAGACCAAAGAAGGGCTACCCCTGGATGAGGAACAGCAACACCAGAGCAGCTCACTGCAATGTGTATACAAAGGCAAAACAGAGGAGCAGCCAGGGAGCCAAGATCCCAACTGAAATTATTTTAAAGGTTAAGAATATACACACCAGAATATATGTATAAGAACATATACATTCTTGTATGAAAGCTTGCATTAATACTCTTAAAGTGGTGCCATTACAATCCTAATGGCAATTAATTTTTAAGGCCCCTGAAGACAAGTATAGTGCTATACCCACTACTAACACTGCTAACACTGATGCTTGGTTATCAGTGGCACCATGAAGTAACTGAGTCACGTTCTTCTAATTCCACATTGTGACAGTTTTACAGATACACGTGTTTTTCTAGTAATGTTATTTCTGAACAGACTGAAAAATACTATGTTTTCACACATCTGCATCTTTGTATTTCTGTCTGTAAGTAAATTTCCTGTATTTGGCTTAGATGAATTATAAAATGTTCAAAATGCATTTTTCTTGGCTATTCACCAAGAGAGGGAAAGGAGAGGGGGAAAGAAAAAGGCAAATAAAAAAAGCTTGTCTTGTTATTTCCTTCTCTGGGTAATTGCATTTTCCATACCTCCCCCTTCAGAGGCATTTACAGTGAGTTCTGCCTTCCATTGCTTCTATTGATTTGTAGCTCTGCAGGGTGAAAGCCAGACCTTGGCAAAGCCAAAGAGAGTTTTGACTTCATTCTTTAAGAACAAATCCACCGGTGTGCTGAATCAATGCAAAGAGTCAGAGCACTGGCCTGTTAAACTGGATTTGTAACTGCTGCTCACAGCTACAGCCATGCAAGGAGCGAAACTGCACTACTGAATTTAGCATTTACTTTTTGCATGCCCTTTTAATGGCTGGTTAACATGTGTTAGAGGTGGGTGAAGGCCTGGGATATCGCTTTCCACTCACAGCTAGTTCATACGTTGGGAGTCACCTGCTTGGTTCAGCCGTACAAGCAGGACCCTGGCTCAGAGCTGCCCAGAGGGGCTTTAGGACACCCTGCTGTGGGATACTCTGCTGTGGGATACTCTGCTGTGGGCAGAGCTGAGAAGATGAAGCAGGGCTGCTTAGTGAGGTGCAAAGCCATATAAAGTATCCCAAGTACAGCTGCCCAACCTGGCATGTTTTGTGTGGCAGAAGGTGGATTTAATCCCCCCAAAAACTCACAGCTCCCAGTACAGCCAGCAGAACCCCAGCAAGCAAACCCAGGACAGAGGAAGGAATGGAGCATCATCTCTGAGAACACATCAAGCTTAAGAGCTGAATAAGCTGTTGACCTTGACCTATTTGTTGGCTATATCATCAGATCAATTATATACAATGGTTAATAGCATAGCCTAATTACTTCCTAATTTCTTCAAGAATACCCCAAGCATAAGAATTCAATTAACTGCAACTATACAGAAAGTTTGAAGTCTGAGCTATTCTTTTATTGACATCATTTGGATGAAGAGTGTGAGCACAGATGATACATTTCTTAGAGAATCCAATTTTTAATTAATTTTAACTTATAATCTAATGAACAGGTTTCTCTTGCAAATTCTCTGAAAATTTCTTTCATCCTCCAAAAGTAAGAATGCTGTTTCAGAAGTATAGGCTGCTGTTTGCTTGCAAAACAATAAGACAGAATCCCTTCATTGTAAAGGAGAAAATTAATTTTTAAATAACCAGACCAAAGCTATATTCCTGCTTTTATTAGACTTCCTTATGTTGTATGCCTTCTCACCAAATGAAATACATAAAGTAGTCAGATGCTTCTAGAAAATATATGGACTTGTGGTATCTGGTAATGTTTTGCCAGATTTTCATTCTTTTCCTCTAAGTTTTGCTCAGCTTACTAATGACTTGTTAATGCAGTTCAGTGTGCATGATCTCTAAAACACTTTGAAGACTGCTGAAATGCACAGCACTGTCCTAATACACCAGGGAAGAGATTTCATCTGATGTGTCCACTGGAGTTTACTTCTAGCGATGGAGATTCCTGGTTTTTGCAGGAAATCTGTGATGGGAGCAAAATGCCCCAGTCACAGAAGCCCAGGTGATGCAATCCAAGACCCAGTGCAGGTAACAGCATCCCCTGGTGTCACTATGTGGGGAAAATGCTCCCTGAAGGTCCTGACAGAGAGCACATGGGTGGCCCTTCTCTTGTGTGTTCACTTGGATGAAAATCCCACTGAAGCCCAGCTCTCCTGGACACTGCACAGGATGACACATGCACAGAGCTGTACACAGGGCAGATAGGTTATAAATAATGGTCCCTTTGGTTAAGTCTGAGCCAGAGTTGCTACTTCACCCCCTATTTGGGTAAATGCACCAACACACTGAGGCTGCACATAGTGCAGAAGCTGCTGCCATGAGGGCCAAAAGTGTGTTATTGCCCCCCTTTAAGCTTTGGGATGTTGAGAAACAAAGAGGTACTCCCCTTTTTGCAGTTTCATATGTGGGCAGCTATCTGGGGAGGGTTCTGCTTTTGTTTGCACTGCAAAAACCACGGTACAACACAGTTTTTTATTAAGCTATGGGGGCTAATGCCCATGGTACTGGCTTAAAAGCCTTTTGTACTCTTGTCCCATGTGCTCATTTTGGCTGGGGTGGAGTTAGTTTTCCTTATTGTGGCTGTGTTTTGTATTTGTGCTGGAGATGACACTGACAATACAGGCATGTTTTTGTCTTTGCTGTGTGAACACTGCATAGCATAGAGCCCCTCTCTGCTTCTCATCCCACCCCACCAGTGAGGGGGCTGAGGATGCACAACACGTTGGGAGAGGACACAGCCAGGACAACAGACCCCAAATGACCACAGGGATAATTATTATAAAGCTGGAGGAAGAAGAAGGAAGGGTGGGACATTTGGAATGATGGTGTTTGTCGCCGCAAGTCAACATTATGCATGAGGGAACCCCACTCTTGAGGAGATGATGGAACACCTGTCTGCTCATGGGAGTGCTGGATGAGTTCCTTGCTTTGCTTTATTTCTGTGTCCAGCTTTTTCTTTACTTATTAAACTATCCCAACCCTTGAGTTTTCTCACTTTACTCTTCTGATTCTCCCAGTCAGGGAATGAGTGAGCAGCTGTATGGGGATGAGTTGCTGGCTGGGCTTAAGCCACAGCAGGAGGTTGAACTACTTGGATGTGCTGGAAAATGAAGACAAAACAACTTTAATGCAAAAAGGATTCCCCAGGATCATAGGAAACATTACCATAGGTCACAAATAAGAATTTAACTCACAAAGAATCTACATAGAAGACCTGGCTGTAAGCTTCCCATGTTGGGTGTTGGCTGTTTAACTGCAGGACCATGAATGCCAGTGGAAAGCTGCACACCCACTGAACTGCTGAAGGTGTCACCAGCTTTTAGGATGTCCTCAGCAGAGCTTAGCACCTGGCTCAACTGAGCTTCGTATCTGAAGGTCAACATCCGTGATTTATCTGTTTTCTCCTATTTTGCTAAAATTTTACCATAATGCTGTAAACCATTTTTTAAAAATTTTTGTAAGGAGTGACGAGAGGACATTTTTCCTGTCTGGAAAACTGTGAAATGCGTTTGCTTTTAAATTTTGTTACAGAAAGAGAAACCCAGCTGGCCTTTGAACTCTGACATAGAGGCAATTCTCACTGAAGATGGGTTGATTTCTTCACTAGATTGCAGAAGAAGGAGGAGGTGAGGGCAGAGACAAGCATGTTGAGATGTGGTAATGAAAATGCTAACAGGAGATATGTTAGATCAGTAAATACACTCTAATGGTATTTGCACTTATTTAACATCTCTTTTACACATCCAGTGTGGCTTAGGGAAGCCTTAATATAAATGTGAATGGGGGTCACAGCAAGAGAAATGGGCACAAACTCTTGGCGATGCTCTCTGGTGGGATGCATTGGCACAGCTCCTAATGTGTGGTGGGTAAAGTTTTGGCCATGCAGTGTATTCCCACCGATGAAGACACACAGATGCATGTTCTTTTCCTTAAAAATAGCAAGCTTTCACTGGGCCCCACTTCCCATTAAAGAGGACTTACATCCTATGAAAATTCATAAACTCTGCAGGCGTTTCTACGGCGATTTGACGGAGTAATCTCCCGTCATCTCAGCTTCTTGGTGACAATGACAAGAGGAAGATGGATTTATCAAATACACAGTGACATGTTTATGACCCTGTTTTGCATAAGCAGGAACCTGAGCCAAAGGCTGTGCAGCTTGAGATAGCAAGAGGGTTTTTATAAATATTGTGACAAGCAGAAGTGATATTTGGCAGAACATGAAAAAAAAACTTATAGTTTTTTTTTTTTTTTTGAGACAGACCGCATTGTGGTGGGGCGGGGTAAGAAAGCCTTTTCCCACACTTCTCCACAGTTCAGTTTCTCGAGAGCATGAAGGCTTAGCTCTCCCTCTCACCTTGAAAAGTTTTTCTGTTAACCCTTCTCCTCCCTCTGCACAGAGCACTCTTTTAATAGAAGTGTTGTTAGGAAGGGGGGGGTGGGGGGAAATTCTCTCCCTCTTTCATCGGTAGGAAAGTAACGCGGAGAAGCTACAGGGACACAGATGGCAACAATAACTCAGTGTATGCCATGCACACAGATATGCCAGTCCCAGCTCCAGATGCTGCGTTCCCCAGCATGGCTCTCGGATGGGGAACTCCACTAGAGGGCCTGCACAGCTTCGGAAGTGTTTTTGCCCTATTCTTGCACAAAGAAACCTCTCTGTTACTGTATTACTGCAGCTCCTAACCAGCAGTCTAGGCAGCACACGGGGCACAGGTCATGGGGTACCCCTTCAGGTTTGTTTGAGGCTGTGTAGTTTTTGTCTCTTGGAATCACGGCTGGACCTGCAGAGTTGTGAAAAGGCTTTAGTGCCCATGTTAAGCAGAGTCTTCTGCAGACACCAGGTCTTTGCCACCAAACTCACCCGTTCAGTGCCTTGGGCTGAGCACTGAGAGATGGGCACAGACTTGTCTTCTCAAACCTAGGGATGGATGAACCCTTTTGCTGCACTGGCCCCTGAGCAGCCCTGCCTGTATGAAAAATAGAGCTGTCAAGGGCTGTCGAGACAGCTTCAGCCTGGGGTGTGTCCAGCAGAGACTGTGGAGATGCTCCCAGCCCAGGAATCTGTGGTGTGCTGAGGTTTGCACAGCTGTGCCATGCCCGGGAGGATGCTCAGCAGAGGCAGGAGCAGGGAATGAGTGATGCTGCAGAGCCAAGGACTGAGCCCCACAATTTTACATTCACAAGTCCCACTGCAGGGGGTATCCTGAGCACTGCCAGATACTCTTCTGGAGGCTGGCAGGGACATAATAAAATGCTTGAGCTGTCTTTCAACATCTCATAAAACCAGAAGAGCTGGTTGAAAGTGCAGTAAATGAATCACAAAGAGCTAAAGAAGGAAAACATGAGTAAGAAATGTGCTCGGATGTGTTTTTCCTCTCCGGATTCCATCATTTTTGTGATAATTTATACACCAAATTAAAGGATGAAGCTAAGAGAGCAACCATGTGGAAGAAAGGGTTGTGGTACCCAGAGAGCTCATGTGCTAGACAGACTCAACTAAAACCTGCAATGCTCAATGTGAAATAGAGTCTTTGTTTTAAGTTTGTTTTCCTCCTTCCCTTACTCTTCTTTCTTTCTTCCTTCAGATAAATATATTAATTAAATGACCCTTCCTTAGAATTACACAGAAAAGGGAGTTCAGGAACCTTTATTGAACCGACCTGTAAAACTAGAGCAAAATCAGCTTCTCTGTTGTTTCCCCTAAATGATTTTTCCATTGCATTTCACATCTTATCAGGGACTTGTTTGGGCTTGAAACTCTGAAGCTTTTTCTGTAGGTCAGTTCAATAAGGCACTCAAAGCTGCTTTTCTCTCCATTGATTGGAGTGTTTGGTATGGTTTCAGGTTTCAGTTTCCTTTTTTTTTTTTTGAAAGTAAAATAATAATCCGTGGTTTTGGGTTCCTTTTTTTCCCTCCCTTTTTGTCTCGTATTTCTTTTATCTTTAAAAAAAATAGACATTTTCTCATTCTTGGTCCACCATAAAAATAGTGCCTTTCTTACAATAGACGTATCCTCCTTTCTTTACCTTATATCCAGAGAGGGCTCTAGTTTCTTCACTAACACTGCAGTGTTATAAAATTTGACTGATAGTTTCAGATATGAACATTTATTTTAACCAGACATGAGATAGGAGCAAAACAACAGCTTCACCAACCATTCTACCCCTGGGTAAATGGTGCCCTCTGTTTTTACAACCTACAGCCTGTTGCACAAAGCAGTTAATTTGTTCCAACATCTATTTTTGGTGCCATCATATCTAAGGAAGACATGGACACAGGCTGAGATTCAGGGGAATGGACAGCATGTGAAGATTTTTAGGAATTAAATAATAATCAGGGGACAGGCAGTACACGGGGAGATGAGGATGACTTCACAAGTCCCTGGGATCTTCTCAGGTGCCGGGTAGTGGTGAGTGCTAAGACAAGCAAGTACCACAAGCACAAAATCCCCCATGCCCTGCTCCTCTCCAGCCACCTGACTCCAGGAACAATGTCCACTACGAGGTCAGAGATGGGCTTCAGACTCTCATCTCTCCTCACTGCCATTTTTCTCCAAAAGCCCTTCCCAATTTCACCCCTGACTGCTCCTGTGCTCAGAGAAGAACTACCAGAGCATGGTGTGGTTTCAGACAGCCCCTGGCACATCCTCAAGCAGCTTCTGGGCTTGCAGCGATGAGCAGCGATACCTGAAAACCCAAGGAACCTCTCAGACTTCCACAAGGATTTTCTGGGAGGATGAAAGCCAAGAGCCCCCCTGATAACAGCACTGCACACACACACACACACCACAGCTTCTCCCCACAGCCTCTGTTTCGGCTTGAGGCACCATCACAAAATCCCAGGTGGCCATATTGGAAATTTCTATAGGTCTTTAAAAAAGTCACTGTTCTTTTTGGGCATTAGTAAAAAATTCCTGCTTCCAGTTGACTGATTATGTATTTTATCTTTTATGTTGTATTTCTTCTTGGTGCCTCCCCTCCAGCGTCTCTCCCCTCACAGTTGCATGCAAACCTCCTAAGATTTCTGTGGGGAGTGGTAGGCAATAGAACTCTGTTGTCTAATGGGACTTCCACCAGCATTTGGCATCCTTCCTGGCATTTCACCCTTCATATTATAATTTATAGTGTAATGTAATTTTTTTCATATCACGCTATAACATAAATTATTGCCAGTTTGTCCTTAGCACTCAAAGAGACAGTCTAGGGCTTTTTGAACCAGGAAAAAGAATGAGATAAAGAGAGAGAGTGAGAAAGAGAGATGGAAAGACGGAAGGGGTGAGAGGGAAGGGGGGAGATGAGTGAAGAATGGGATGGGAGAGAGGGATGAGGTATGGAAGGAGGGAGAGAGGAAAGAAATTTATTTTTTAGAAGTAAAACCCCCAAAGCTAAACCAGCTTTTCTGAAGGCAAACTTAGTAAATAAACTTAAAGAGGAAAACTTTTTATCCCAATAACTTATAATGCTCTGCTGCAGCCTAGGATATGTCAATGAGTCCTCAGTGGATTAGACAGGAGAGAGTCTGAGGAAGAGACCATCAGCCTGAAAAATAATATATTTTTAAGTTTCCTTATCTTTCTCCCTTAAATTATTAAAAGTGAGAGACATTTTAATATCATTTGGAGGCTGTTTGTTCGTTTCTGGCATCTCATTTCACCTGGAGAATTACATTACAGAAGACAGCTTTACTGTCTATTTACTTTATGATTGTAAGTTATTTCCATTATGCACGCCGTTAGGAGCCCCACTTGGTTAGGTGCTGCACAGATCTGTCCCAAGGCGTGAGAAGCCCATTTAGCTAAGGAGACTGCAGGGATGTGCTCGTGTCCCCTCC
>VZTZ01044155.1:116143-160056 GCA_013400955.1 Drymodes brunneopygia
CAGTTTTCCAAAAGAGTTTTTTCAGACAGAATCTGTCTAAATTCAAAGAATTAATGAGCTTGTATTCTGCAACAGGCTGTGAAAGGAAACCAGCTGGAAAGACCCTTGATAGGACCTTTAATGCTGCTTTGTTGCTGTCCTTTGTTCAGCCCCTCATCAGACTGGGGCTCTGCTGCCTGGTGGAGAGGGGGCCCAGCTGATCCTGAAATGCAATTAATGCATAACAGCTTCAACCAATCCATCTAATTTAGTGCCTGCATTTCTTCTGGCCTTGCTTTTCCTTTGATTTTTACCCCTCCTCATGAAGAATAGCTACTCTCCTTAAAAAAAAAAAAAAAAAAAAAAAGGAAAAAAAAAAAAAAAAAAAAAAAAAAAAAAAGANGAAAGAATACAGAAAAAAAATAATGCAGCAGGGCTTTAATGTTTTGTTTTGTGTGGGGGTTTTTTTTGTTTCTTTTTTTGTTTGTTGGTTTTCCCTGGATTCACCCTGCTTTTTCCCTTCCTGAATGCTGTTTTGGGTCTTTTTTATTTAACAAAACAAGGTCAGCTCATCAGCAAAAAAACTGAGAGTTTCACAGGGTCCAAAACTGCTTCCATCTATGGAATTACTTTTTAACACATTCTGAGTAAAAATTATCCCCTCTGAGCCAAATGCAGATTGACAGCCAAACATAAAACAATCACATTTTGTTAATTCATTTACAGAGGTGCAAATGCCTAATCCAACACCATTTTGCTCTGACACCACGGCAGTGTTTTTGGGCTGTCTTTTTTTTTTTTTTTTGAGATTTTTGGGAGGGAGACTCGTGTTACTGTTTAAGGGAGAAGACAGGATTTCTGTGAATCCCTGGGGCTGTGGGATTGCTCACCAACATCTCAAGTCCGTTTTGCTTGTTTATAGTTCAGAATGCAGCTTTTGTGTCAAAAACTGAAGCCTTTAACATTTTCAAAGCCTGTCTTCCTCTCAGTTGTGGTGCACATGCTGATGGAGCAAAACAAGGGCACCCAGAGTTCAGTAGCTCTTATAATTGGACCTAAACTGATTTCAGTCTAAGGTCAATTCAAAGAGGAGGCTTCAGGTGCCATTCAGAAATGACAGGAGAGCCCGATGTAAGCCCTAATATTGCACGAATACTGCAGAACTGATCTGTTGGAAATCACTGCTGGAAAGTTGCTGTTGGGATTGTCTTGCTTGCATATAAGCTATGGATCTAGATTATTTAGGGAGACAGACAGATATGGGTAAGGAGATGAAATTCCATCCTTGTCACTCGGTAATCCAATTTAACCTGATTTTCCTCTATTTAATTTTGTGTGCGTTACTACAAAGGTGTCTGTAACCTCATTATCTAAGCATGGGAGATGTGAAATTAGACTAATAGGTAATAGAGATAAATAGTTATACCATTCAGCAGCTGTGTATTTTCCCTTACCTATCATTCTATTCATACATGCAGCTTTCAGTTTTAGAGGTGTTGAAAAGGGAAACATTCAGGGCTTAATATTTGCCTGCGTTTTTTTGCAGTGGTCGATACAAACACTGACAGACACACTCACAGCTCTGCAGCAATCTTGGTCGTCTCTAAAATGGTTCATTGAACACCTCTGAAACATCAGAGTGAAGGCATTAGATCACACATGAGACACTCAAAAGCTGTGCCCAGTGTTGAAAATTCACCTTCCTTATTTGCTTCTGCCTTGTCCTGCATGTAGAAAAGCCACAGCTCCATGACCTGACCTTTAGAAAATATCTGATTCCCACTGCAGTTTTAAAACATGGGGCCATGGGGAGGGCTATTGTTTTTGGGGATAGACAGCAGGCCTGGAAATACAGAGGAAATTTATATGACATGGCCCTTTTCCAAACTAACAGGTGACTTGGTTGACATCAGGTTGAGTTACAGTGTTGGAACTGAAAATTGTGCCACCTCTAACAAATTCCCACCTTCCACTTTATCTCTCTGTACAGGAAGAAAGGCTCACAGGGATCTGCTGCCCACCCACTGTCCCAAGGACTTGGGGGCTGAGTTAATCCCATCACACTAACATAACGTAACAATGTGTTGGGAGTACTTACCACATTCCTTGAAATTGAAGAAAGTTGCCATGGTTATTAGTAGCTCCTAATGATATTTGCATAGATTAACAGACTTTAATGCAATCATGAATGCTACAATCCCGGGGAAAATAATGAAGAAATCCATTATGAGGTAATAAAATAACTAAGTCAATACAGTAATAATTTGATCCCATATTAGTAATAATTTCATCTCCTGCTGCAAGGCAATTTTAATGCACATACCATTTCTGGACAGTTTTATAAATACCACCTTTGTTTGAGATAATTAATTAGCAAAACCAAAAAATATATTGCTGGTATTTTATATGATAAATTAGTCATTAGGTTTAAACTGGCAGGCTGTAATAAAACTTATTAAGATAAATATGCTGGGATTCTTAACACTTCACAGAAGCTGTTCTCTGTCTTAAGGCTCTTCTGGTGCAAAGCTATCATCGCTGCTGGATGGTTTCTATGTATGTTAAAACCCAATTATGAAAATCGTGTTTATAACCCCGACTTGCTTAGCAATAGGAGCCGAATGCATTAGCCCATGTGTGCCCAGTGGACTAGGCTAAGGTGAGGGTGAGTTGCTGAGGACCCTATTATCTGACTTCCCATCATCACTCAGAGCCTCCTGCAAGACTAACCCAAACTAACTTCACTTCACAGGAACCCAGGTTCTGGTCATTCTGCCAATAAAAGGGGGAGGTTTGCAGTCAGAGGTAGGGGAGAGGGAGAATATTAATCATTAGGTGGGTGCTTACCAGTTTTAATTTTCCACTTCTTTTCTACTTTTGTGATTACTGAATTATTTTGTGCCTTCCAGAAGTGCCTGGAAATTACAATAGACCTCAGCACATCTCTGACAAAGTGGCCACTGGGGCCAAAAGCTACACCACTTGACAGTGACCACTGTTTCCAGCGCTCTGAAATATTCCCTCCATGTGGCTGGAGCTCTGAGAAAGGCTTTGCTGTGTGTTTGGGGAGCTGTCCCAGACATATGGCACAGTTTGGCTGAGACTGTCAAAACTGGATGGGGACCAGCTTCTTGCAAGGAGCGCAGATCTTGCAGTCTAATGAGCTGATCTTGGCTCCCTGGAAGCCTGTGCTGTGTGGCCAAAGCAAGAATTGCCATTCTGGGCTTCACGACACCACCCTCCAGGAACAGGGGTATTAAATAATTAGATAGCCTTTGTGCAGGGCATCGTTTGGGCCTTGCTTAAGCTTCCCCTGTGCCAGTTTACTGTCACCTTCTCAAGGCATTACAATTTCCCACTCTGGCCAAACTCAGCCCTTTCGCTACAGTTCCACATCTAGTAAGGTTTCCAAATCCATGTCACTTTGAATTTGGAATGGTAGTAAGTGACACAAATTGATGATGCATCAAACTCTAGTCCTCAGTGTGGG
The DNA here is from genome assembly GCA_013400955.1 of Drymodes brunneopygia. NCBI lineage: Eukaryota > Metazoa > Chordata > Aves > Passeriformes > Petroicidae > Drymodes > Drymodes brunneopygia. The sequence continues at coordinate 119,613 of VZTZ01044155.1, forward strand.
CCAATTCTTAATGCAAAACAGGAATGTCCCCAAAACCTCATTCCCATTTATAAAAAACTCACAAGGATTCAACATTCAGCTGGGAGTAGGCCATGAGTGCTGTTGGAAACTACTATTAATCCAATATTGTAGTAGGTAAATAGTCAAAAGACAGAGAAAGTGGTCAAATCCATTGATCCTCCCATTCAGAAAAACACATCTGTTATAATACCATTAGGGCAGCACGACATATTACAGAGCTAAGGAGCTCACTCTACTCTGGACACTCTCCCTTTCCTAATACACCGTGGGCATCACTCTTGAAATAAAATGATGGAATCAATACTTTGTCATACTTGTTTAGCTTCTTTGGGGAGAACAAATGTTCTTCCCCACCATGCAGCAATGCCTTCACTTTGTGGATACTTTCTCACTGATGCACAAAGTGCTTTGTGTACAAGTTTGATTTAAGAATCCCAGAAGCTCTGGAGTGCTGGAAGAGTAAGTGGGGTAAAAATCATTGTAACAAGCACTTTGCTCTCAATTTTGTTTTTTAAGCATGCTTTGCTGGCCAATGTTGGGGAAGGTTGTTGGACTACAAGAGCCTTTGGTGTGACACAGAAGGACTGCTGTTATATAATCATATCACATCCCAGTGCAAATTGGCATGGTCTATGGAATTCAGCTGGTGGGCTGTATGCCTTGCTTTTTAATGAGACCATGTTAGACCTGAATTTCCAGTCCTGCTATTGGGTATGTTAATTGGAAAGCTGTTTAAAAGTGCTGTGACATGAAGAGGGCTGCAAGTCTAGGCAAGACCTTAGAGATTATTCAATCTGCTGCTGTTTGTGGATGCATGTCAACCCCACTGCACTCTCTGTTGTATCATCTCTGATTTGGTGCCATTGAACACACAACATTTGCTTTGACTGCTCAAAGGGGAAGGCAGGGTTTTTCAGGGTTTTTTTTGGATGTAGGTTTCCTCAGAGTGGTCTGAGGCTCTTAATTATCCACTGGAGCTCTTTCTTTGTCTGATTGTCATCACACACACCTGACCCAAGTTCTGCTCTCTGTCTGTGATCCTCAAGTGATCTAGTGCCTCAAAAATTGTGTTTCAATGATGTCTGTTGGGCGAGTCCTCTGTTGGCTATTATGCTTCTCTCCTGTGTATGAACTGAGAAATATAAGCACAGGATAAAAAAAAGACTATTTTTATAATTACCACATGAAACCACTGAACTGCTTGGCAGCATTGTGACTGATTGGTGGCAGCATATCATCCCTGTCACTAGGACCTTGTGGCTCCACAGGATGTGGTGACAAAGCATCTAAAGACACCTAGGCCAGCCCTGTGGGGTCTACCCCATCTTGATCGAGTTGGAAAAGTCCCTGCATAGCTGGCTGTTCTGGGATTGGCTGGATCATGGGAGGTTTGGGGAGTCTTACAGCTCAGTTCTCTTTGGCACCAGGGATCCTCATCTTCACAGACATCCCAGCACCACTAAATCAAATGCCCTCAGGGGTGAGGGCAATGAGGAAAAGGCCTTCAGCATCTCCTGTGACTGTAGCGACAGGCGTCTCATAACTGCCATTCCCACAATTGTTCCCCTTGTCAATACCATGACCTTTCCGAGGTGGAAGCTCCTTTTTATTACTCTGTGCACTGGGGTAAACCAGGCCACGCTGTGTTATCTACCCAATTTATCAACACTATTTACAGCAGGTCCATTCCACTGTCTGGCTTAACTCAGTGCCCAGAGACTCCGCATTGAGAGAGGAGGCTGCTGCTAAGAGAAAGAAATGTCAATTCCAGCCTAGTCCCCTAAAGTGAAATAAAAGAAACACAGTAAATAAGTAAGAGAAGTAAATAGAGTATCTCCAGGGTGATTACGTCTATCTACTCCAATACAGGCAAGCATGAAACCAATAGGAACACCATCTTATCCTCTTAGTTATCACCACACATAGAATGTCATCTCTTTGTGGCCAAAAAAGAAAGAAGCATGCCACATCCATCTTTAATGAATATGACTTATCTCTCACCTGCTTGTATTTCAGCAACCCCAAAATGCTGAAAAATGAGATAGGAGAGTATGTTCTCCTTGCTCGCTCTGAATCACGAGAAGGGATTAAAATGGTTCTTGTTCTGCTTTGTTTTGCAATGACTTCTCTGGGTAATTTTGTTTTCTTTCTGCCCTTCTGTACTCTAAGAGTTCAAGTATACCATTAGTTCTCCAGAAATTGTGATCAGGATGTAATCTTTTGCACTTTTTAAGTCAAAGAAAAATAGGCTTTTATATGCAAAAAAAATACTTGTAAGAGCTGTGGGTAATTGGAAAGCACTGAGTATCACAAGACTTATTGTGAAGTCACAAGAGTGGCAGTGTGCTCCCCATCACGCTCACAGAATTTGAGCCTTGAGCCTGCGTTTCTAGCACATTCAAATTCTCTGATGTGGCAAAAAGGCCATACACTTCCTCTGTGGCTCTGCTGCCTGGTCTGTAGGGATGCTCAAGCCATGCAAAGAAGGGGATTTTGCTCTGATACTTCTCCCCATGTCCCAGCAGACAGCTCTTTGTATCTTGTCCTCCTGCTGTACGATCTGTACTGCCCTCTCCCTTCAACAAGAATCATGCCATGCCCATCCTTACATCCTTCAAATTATTTATATATTTATTATAAGTTTATCTGTCTTACTTGCCTCCAGCCTGGATTGATATCCGTCCTTGATAGCTACACTAACTCAAGACTAAACAGGTAGTCATCAATATCTTGGATTTTGTCTTCTGTTATTTAGACCTGTATTGAACCATCACATGGATGGTTCATGGGGACTGTGATGAACAAAGATTTTGTTTCCCTGCAGCTGAAATATGGCCCCCACAAACTCCACAACTGTGATATATCACAATGTCTGGACATACTCAGAAATCTAACTCAACCATGTCCTCACAGATTTACAAATCAATCAGAGCAAAATCAGGGGACATGGTGGAGTCTGCTTTCTTAAATCATATTTGAAATGTGGAATTAAGAAAATAGCAAGAACAAAATAAGAAAGAAAAGACTTGTGTGTAACGAAAAATTGAGTTCACTGAAGCTAAGGGCTCTGTTCATGTTTCCTATTATACACTTTATTGCTGCCTTTCTCTGATGGCTGCCTTTCTCTGATGGCTGCCTACAAACCAGCCCTTGAGAATCCTCCCTCTAAAGAAGTCTCCATAGTTTATTGCCCTCCTGGAGCTGGGAGCCTTACCTGTCTAGGGGAAACACTCAAACAGACACCTGGCTGAGGCCCTAAAGAAACATCAGCCTGCACATGCCTTCAAGTCAGAGCTTCATTCTAGCCACTGTGGACTTTGGCCATGAAGGTGATACAGCAGGTGACAGAAAAGGAGGTGGCTAAAGAGATCAAGACCACATTTCTTTGATGCTTGTAAGTTCTTCACCAGGGGATAAGGAAGGTCAATAAAAAGTCTCATATGGGGAAAGGCCCTGAACATTGCACTAGCTTTGCTCATAGCATGGCTGTTGACAATCTCAGATTCCCCACAGCAGGAGCAACAAGCCCTGGACACACCCAAAAGGCAAAGCAGAAAGAATTTGGCAGGATTAGATGGTACCCATCCCAGAACAACTGTCCCTCCTGTGATTCCCTTTGTAACTCCCTTCTTGTTTGCACTGCTGAGCAGAATGCTGCCCATCACTGGTGGTGGGTTGTTCCAGGGTCACTGTCGTTCAGCTTTTGGTAGCTGCCTCCAAAGAGTCTCATGGTCATTTAGGCATTGCCAATGTTGTGAGATGCCTTTAGCACTCCTATCTGATTGGCAGTGAAGTGTGACACCACTAGCACTGAACTTCTGCACTGTCTGTTAAAGATAAGGGGGGGGAAAGAAACTTGAATAATTTATGTAGTTAGTTTAATTTAAATAATTTATATGCTAAGCATTGCAAACAGAGCTGAAGTTGATAATGAGTCCAAGAAGCACATTTTGAACTCAGTTGCAGATTCTACTGCATTGTAATTCTTGCAGGATACAGAACTTCCTAGCAATATAAAGGCCTGGGAGTGTAAACAAGGTAGTTCCTTGAAGAAGACTCTATACAGATGCCTTTTTTGCCAATTACCACCAGATCATCTTATGTTCTCTATGGTTTGTTCAATTTGAACCTCCTAAAACTATCAAAAGTTTCATGTGTTTTCCTGAGCCACAGAGAGAAGCCTGGCTCCATTGTTTGACAAATAACAGATTGTAACTGGTGTAATCTGTAATCAGGAATCAATTAAAGAGATATCAACAGGAAAGGAAAGATAAGGGAAAACCAGGAGAAAATCAATGAACAACATAAGGGAATTGATCATTCAAAGGGTCTCTCTTAAGCCACTGGGTCCTCTCAGTGGAATCTTAGCTGCACATTGCACAGGTTTTGTCTTATCTTCCTCAGCTTTTTTGGTCCCTTTTACATGAGGAAACCCTTCTCTTTTGCAGTAAAGGGGAAGAAAAAAAAATATCCAAGACCCCCACCTTCCAGGTTCACTGAGTGGCCACTGCCTTTTACACTTAGAATGCAAGAGAAATACATCTGAGAGGTTGCTTAGAGCTAAAGAAAATTGATGCTAAACTTTGTGAATTCTTGCATGAATTCACAGGGAATATCTCCAGGAACACTTTAGAAGATGTACATATCCTCCTCAGGGATGCAAGCATCAAAGAAATCACTAGCACATACCTCATGAAAAATAATTTCCCACAAATCCTTACACAGTTTAAGAACCATCTTTGTCACAGCAGACCAGCTATTTGCTACTGGCTTCTTTTATCAAGATTTTTTTTCCTACTTGAATTTCTAACATCCTTAAAACCATACTTACTAGTTTCAAAAAAGCCACTGGAACAGTGGTAATGAACCCATATTACCAACTCCAGCAATTGCTTTGAGTGTCAGAATATTTTGTGTTGATCCATGACTCCTCTCAGAGTTCTGCAGTTATGTGTACAAATCACAGGTTTTCAGTTAAAAAATAAATACCTTTCCAGACATGAACTGCTGTGAACAACAAAAACTTGAAAATATGAACCAAGTCCTGAGCCCTTGAAGACTTGAAAACTACAAGAGAAATTATGAGAAATGAAATGTAACCACTAAGAAAAAAAAAGTCTTTTAAAGCTGATCAGTGCTATGATTTTTGGGGGGTCTTATTCATCACTTTTGAACATTTGCACATTGGCACAATTGTGAAACCATGAAATGTTTTGGGAATTTTTTGTTGTAAAATGTCAATATTTGTGTAATTTTTTCTTGTAGATTGTACCATAGTTAGGGAATTCATATGCCCAGTGTAAACAATGCTGTTGGTGAAGCATGGAACTGGTTTCTGGGTCTTTTCAGGATCCCAAGGGTGTCAAAGGCAAAAGCTTAATGTGAAGAAGTCTAGAGGACACCATCAGACTGCCAAGGAAGACTAAGGGAGTCCAGCCCCACATGTACATTTTGGAAAGCTCATGCTAATACAGAAGACATGATTGTGGTAAGAGCTGCCTCCAGTGAAGGACCTAGCTACATTCCTAAAAGTAGGAAAGGTTTAGGAAAGCTGGGGTCATCATGTCTGGGATCAGGTTTTGCTAACTGCTAAGATGTGCCTCTTGTGTCTGAGCAAAAGCCAAAGTGAAGACTGCGTTTTCAGGTAAGAGCTTCTGCACACCACACCTAAACTTTCTCTCTGAGCCCTCTACCCTTTGTTTAAAAAATCATATACTTCAGTATCTGAAGCAATCATTCCACTGCTGTCTGCCACCAACTTTTAGGATCCCACATTTAACAGGAGACAGAAACTTTTTGGTGAAACCATCGCTTTCCTTTTCTAAATGAAGTGTGGGACATACGACAAGGAAACCTGCTCTTTACTAACCACAAATAAAAGCAGCAGAGTCTAGCTGGCTCCTCTTTGTTCTGACAGTTTATCTCATAAATCAAAAACATCTCCAACCCCTCTTGGTGCTGACCTGGATGAACTCCAGAGATCATTTTCAACCCCAACTATTCTGTAATAAACTGAATCTAGTTGAACTATCTTTAGAAAACACAGGTGGGGAGTGGGGGGACAAGGAACTGACGGCTGGGAATGTTTCACAGCACTCCATCATATAAAGGTGGCTAGAAATAAAAATTATCCTTTAAGTTAGTTTCTTGTCCAATTTGTCAGCAAGCATTCTGAAGAAAAGGAATTTGGATTTACACCACTCATCAGATTTCACTCTAGCCAAGGATGAGATAAACTATGGCAAACAGCACTAGACGTATCTACTTTAGCATTAAACGTTTTGGGTTTTGGTGGATGTCCCTCCAGGTGAAATAGTGTGGATGTTAAAAGAGACAACAGAATTTGCTGCACTGGACTTTATAGTGTTGATCCTTGTCTTCTGCCAGGCAGTGCTTGCTGCCTTGGAAGATGGTGTTCTCCCCATTTCACCCCCATAATTCACAGAGTCAATTATGCAAAGCTAAACAGAGAGAGCAGGAGAATGATTTCCTGACCCCATGCACTGTCAGTTGAAGATTCCTTTATCTTTAGCTGGTGATGTCTTGATCCCAACAGAAAACTATTGCAAATGCTGGTAAATAAAGGCATTTAAATTCCATTACAGCAAAATAAGTAGTAAGTTTTCTTTCCCTCAAGATCTCTTTGTGTTCAAAACACAAGCAGGGATGAGCCTTTCTCCCAGTGGTGGGTGGTAACAGCCAGAGCTCCTTTGACCTCTTTGCATCTGACAGCCTTTTCCCTCTGCTCTTTAGGGAGGGAAAGGTTGAAGGTCACCTCTGCCTTTCTTGCCTCCTTCCCTGATGCTCTCTGAGAAGAAAAGGCCTGAAATTCATATCAGTGACATCAAATACAGGGTCTGCTCTGCTAGTGCATTTTTAAATTAAGAAAGCATCCAAGATTGTCTCTGCTTCTCTCTCTGCCTCTTGGCTTCTCTCTTCCTCATTCTAAGCTAAGGTGACCAAGTGTTTCCTCTGCCTGATTCCCGCTCAGAACTGTGCACCCCTGCTCTGCCCTTCCACAGCAGGCTAATCTTTCTCTATTCCTCACCAATGATGGGATCTCAGCAGAACAGTGGGAGAAGAGGATGAAGAGAAAGCTGATCTCATGCATCTGTCTCTCTTGAAACACCTAATACACCTCTCAGTTTCTTTCACAAATCTATGTTTGCACACATCTGTGTTCCTAAAAAAGTTTTCCATTCTACCCAGCTCTTTGCCATTACCCTTCCCATTCCCTTAAAACCTCTTAATACAGTCTTTTATTTTTCCCCTCTCCTTCTCTGTGGTACTAAAGGATTGAGGTAGAGTTCCCCAGATTAAATATTTCACCATCTTTCTTCTTTCTCAAAAAATTTCCTATCACCACTAGCACCACCATCACCACCAACCTGTCTGTATGGTATTTTTGCCTGGGCTGGCCCAACAGGGACAAGCTAAGGAGAGGAGAAAGCACAGCTCAAAGTCATCATGGCAGGTTTTCTCACCACTTCCATTTATTGGAAATAACAATGGAAATGAAATAGGGAAGGAATTAAAAGAGGCATAGAGAAAGTTTCTCTGCAAAGAAGACAGGTGTTTAACTAGAGAGCTGCTGCAATCCACTTGCAACTACTGCTCTTTTGCTAGAATCAGGAACCCCACAGACATGACATTCAACTCCTTCCCCTCTCCTGAACAAATGCATTCAGGACATGTAATTCTGCATGATGTACATCAGCTCTGAAGCCTCTCACTTTGTAAAGAACATTCATAATTTCCTTTTCTTATAGTTTTTTATTTTGTTTTAATTTTGCTTTTGTTTTTGTTTTTTATTGTTGTTTTTGTTTTTGAGAAAGTCTTACTAGAAAAAACAACCTGAATTGCTCAATTCACTGAGTTTACTCAAGCCTGAGGACTGCATTCATTACTATTATTGCATTTAATTAGTAATAACATATAATCATAAATTATGCAACAGAAAATAAGTCATGATCCCTGCCATAAATGTCTCAAAATCCAGTAGGCTAGTAGATTCTTAATGAACAACACTGGTCAAACTCACTGAAATCACAAACATCACATCAAATAAACAGTTTGTGTGTGTTGTGGGGGATAGGGGAGTTTTTGTTTTGGGTTTTTTTGTATTTGTTTTTTCTTTTCTTCTCCTTCAAAATTATGCACAGAACACTTAATTCCATCTTTCAAGACTGTGTTTTAGGTCAAATGTCCCCTTTTCTCTGCTAAACCCACAGATCATTTTTTCCTTTAAATGGGGATAATTATCTGTTGTTTGAAAAAAGGTAATTGATGGACTTCTGATGAAAGTGGAATCTTCCCACAATTCAAATAATACTGCTGAAAGCCATTTCTTGTGAGAGCAATAGTTTAGCTGTCTTACATCCCCATCCTTCACAGGGCTGGGCTCCCCTGCCAGGCAACAAATCCCATGGTGCCCCCCATCCACAGCATTTGCCTGAGGCACCGCGACAGCTCAGGTCTGGCCGCTTGGAAATTGAATTTCAATTTGAGAAAAGTCTAAATGTTTTTCTTCAATCAAAGATGTCAGACTAAAAAAGTTCCAGTGTTTCCAGAACTCCTTGTGCCGAAGCCGGTTTTTGATATTCTGCCTTTTCATTCCAGTCCAGAACAAAACCAAATGTTGACAAAATTGTAATTGCTTAAGTCAGCTTTCCTGTTTGGGTTCATTTTGTTAGAGAAAGGCAGAAGGCTGTGAGGACATTTTCACTTTTGCTTAGTTCACCCAGGAAGTTTTAAAATAAGGTGGAATCCGTTGCCCTCTTAAAGGAATATTAGTGTTTGGTTTAACTATTTTAAGTAAGGCTGTGGTTAAACATTATCCAGGTACATCGCACCAGCTAAAGGATAACAAAAGCTTCGGGCACATGAAATAAAGTGCTGATCTTAGATACTGCTACTTCAAATGTCTTTGATGTTTTTGATGCTTTAACTGTGTTTCAAAAAGTTTCAGATTCAACCTTGGGTTCAGATAGAATCTGGGATTAATGCCCAGTTTCAGAAAATCTATTTTCTATTCTTCTACATAAAACTAATGTTGAAACTTGAAGACTGTAGCAGAGCTAGCTGTTTCACTGATGTAATTTGACTGTGTGCTCACACCTGATCTGGATGTATTAACACCACAGTGTTTAACACACAGCTCCTATATTAGAGTTATTTGTGCTATACATAATTAATTGTCCTCTTTCAGGCGACCTGATGGAGCTCATTGAATAAGCGTCCTTAGATCTGCCACCCGTGCAGGCAGAAGAAGGCACAAGGAGCCCAAAAGGTGGATGGTAACTCATAAGCTTTGGTAGCTGGATAATTTCAGACCATGTGGCCACATATCCATCCAGTATGATTACACTGGTACAAGGCTGCTGCAGGTTCATTCCTGATTTTAGAGCCATGGGCGAAAGTAGCTGCAATATCAGATACCTGTGAGATAGCACCAGTAATGTCGAGTCACCTACAAGTTAAATATAGATTTTCTTAACTGCTAGCCCTGACCAATTCAATTGTGATCTGAGCACTAAAGAAGCTGGCTCAATTTTTGACATATTTGTTAAGAAATAAACATGCCATACTTTATAACCTGCAAATGGCTGCACAGGGAGAGCCTGTGGATCCAGGCAGCATGTCCTATCTCTGACAAAGGCCAGCAGTGGATGTGTAGAAAAAACTCCCTAAGAGCAGGTGCTGATACTGCCTGGGGATGTCTTCGTAGCCTTGAAACTTAATTGATAAATTTATTGACAAGATGCATGATGCAGGGTACCCTCACCACACACTTTTTTTGCAGGGGGACTGACAAAATGAAACTCTCACCCTTCTACCGGGGATGAATTTTGCAACACTCCCTTGGCGACTGACAGTCCATCATTGGGCTTTCACATTGCAGCAAGGGAAGGAAAGGCATTTCAAAACATGTTTGTGAGACAACAGAAATCAGCAAAGGATACTCAAGGGCAAACATAGCACCTGAAACTACTTGTAATTCACATTTTGTTCCTGAGGAGGTAGAGCATGTTGGCAGTGTCCCTTTAACTGCTTTGACACTGCAGAGCCAGCAGCAACAGACTCTCCCTGCCAGTGACCAAGTCAGTGGTGACTCAAAGGCACACTGGGTTAGGGAAAAGGCAAGCATGTTGCTCCCAGAGCCTTCACTGAAATAGCTCACTGTCTTAGGTTACAATAGTGTGTATTCTATCACCATCCCCATGGGCTGTTCGGGGCTGGGTGGGGCAGTGTTCCTCAGCCATCCTTGATGGCCCTAGGGCGGGATTTCCAATGGCCCAGCTGGTGGGCCATTAGCAGGGAGGGTCTCACGAAGTTCTCTCTGTTAATGGGCCATTAAGCTCCACTGATGGATTGCACCATTCCCATTGTGAGATGCCCCGCCCAAGGGGGGGGGAACCAAGCATCCCCATTCTGAATATAGTAGACCCTGAAACAGCAGAGAAGAGCAGCTTCTTCACCGAGAGCAGCAGCTTCTTCACTGAGAGCAGCAGCTTCTTCACCGGACCTTCAGAAAACTGCTTCAACAGAGCCACATCTATCCCTGGACTGCTACCAACACCCTGACCAACAGGGTGTCAGGTTGTATCTGTATCTGTTGACTCTATCAGCGTTTTTTTGTACCAATTGCATGTATTTTAATTTTCCTATTAAATTGTAGTTCTGACTTTGAGCGTCTCACTAATTTGCTTTTCAAACCACAACACTCACTCTAATAATATTGCTCTTCAGTCCCCTGTTTCTCAGAACACTTTCTAACTGGACTTTCTCTGCTCCCACAACTCCCCTCACAAAATCTAACCTGTTTCCAATGAAAACAGAAGATCAAATACCTGCCCTGAATGCACCTGAGACAAGCAGCAGCAGGTGTGCACCTCTGGGATAACATGGGCTTGGATGACAGACATCTCTCCTTTTTTTAAATGCTTAAGAATAGCTCCATGTATAATTGAAATATTTCTGTCTCACATTATCATCGCTCAGTTGATCCTGACATATGACAGCTGCTAACTAAACAAGTAACACAGGCAATAGCACAAATAATGTGTTTTAAAACCAATCTAGGAACTGAACAGCTGAAGCAAGGCCTCGTTGTATGGATGATTATGATGAAAAAGAGTGAAAAGTTGCCTGAACTGTACAGAGTTCAGCTGACCTGTGGTCTCAATCAAAACTCTTTAGAGAGTCTTTTAAATACCTAAAGTTGATAAGGTTAAAGTGCACTTAGAGTTACACTTCTGACTAGTGTGGAGAAACTATCTTGTGTTCTCAGTCTCTAACAAAAAGCAGGGCAGGGAAAACAAATCTTCCCTCTACTCTAGTGATTTTGGAAGATGCTCTGCCAGAACAGAAGAGACCTTTGCAGAGCTGCACAAAGTGACTGCCTGACAGTTCTCTGTTTTGCACCTTAGGGGAGGCTGTTCTTGATTCTGTGTGGCATGTATCCTCTGGTCTCTGCAGACCACCACTGAAATCACCTGAGCTTATGCACAGAGAAGACAGTGTCGTCTCCAGTCTTCTGTTCAGCACAGAGGGTGACAAAAGAAGATAATCTTCTGTCCTCAGCTGAGGGATAGCTGTGGTCTGAACCCTAGTGAAGATGTCTCCAGGGTGAACATTAAGATGGAGGGTCTAGCTATGTGTTAGCACCAAGGAGATTTTATGGCAATTTACCTGTCTGTGCAGACAATTTCTTCTCAGGAATGCCAAGGACTGCATCACTTCACTACTGCTAAAAATATCTGTTAAAGGAAAGGACGGAGACTGATGGAGAAATGGAAAATGGTTATGAGACGTGTTCTGGCCATGTACTGGCCATTAGCACCAGCCTAAAGGAAGTCATGCTGTATTTGGGTGAAATTTACCCTCTTCAGTAGTCAGAACCAAAATGCATCACAGACTGACAAAGCTGAATCTACTGATGGGCAACAGTGACAGTCAACCTGAACCAGTCATGGGCACTTTGTGTGCTGAACAGCCAAGCAAACCTTGCAGGAACAGTGCCCCCACCCCCCTCCTGAGAACAAAACAGCTGCCTTAATGAAGGCAGGAGTGTTGTTTGAGAGCATCTTCAGCAGGGCACACCTATCAGGATGGACAAACAGCCAGGGTGATACAGCCCTCAGTGGAGAGGGAGACCTTCACAGTCCAATCTAGATAACTGTGGTGGCAAGGAAAGATTTTAATACCAAATTAAATTGCTGCAGTCACCACAAGTGCCAAACTTCCTTCCACTCTCTGTTAAAGTGCAGGGTGGCTTGTGAGCACTGTACTGTTTTCAGTGGGAAAATCTGTTTTCTGACTGTATGAGAGATAAAAAGTCTGAAGCAAGCCAACAGCAAAAAATCCCCAGGGCAGCAGTAGGGGAAAAAAGGGGTTGAAGGGGTCCAAGTGTGATGGTAAAATGTGTGTCTGCCTTCCTAGACACAAAAACACCCTACCCTATCTTCTGAACCAAAATCCTGATGTTGGAAGCCTTGCAGGCTCAGAGGAAAATAACTGTAATCTGTGTGAAGAAGTCATTTGCAGCAATTCATTATAATTCCTTGCTTGCTGTCACCCGTCTCTAAAGTCACTGGCAATGCAGTACTTGTGTGAAGTTATTAAGGCCAAACTCTCTTTAGATTCATGGCAAGTGCCGAATGACAAGGCGAGAGCTCAGGCAGTGATAAAGTGAAGTGACATGCCATACCCCCTTCCTCTCCCCCACCCCATCACCACCATGCCAAGGATGAAAACACTGCAGATTTTGCAAATGAGAGCCACCTCTCCTCTCCCTGCCCTGGGCTGAGTTCTGCCTGACGTGCACACATCTCCTTGAAGCGTGCATCCAGAGGAGGGAGCAGGAGGGAGTGGAGAAAGGCAAAGGAAAATGTGCTTTTCCTCACTTCTCTTCCACAAAGATCACACAGGTTTCTCTCAGAGGTTCCCAGACAGATGGTATATATGTGAGATACAGAGATAGGCAAGCTGTGCAGAGAAGAGATCCAGGTGGGAACTTTTCAGCTATAAGAGATAAAGACACCTCTTAAAAAAAAAAAAATTCTACATCTCTATATATAAATTGATTGCTAACTTATCTACGTCTAGGTTTATCCCTCTGTGTTTCACTGTCCATTTTAGTAACCCCAAGACTAGATAGGAAATAGACAAATTTCTTACAGTAAAGTACAGATTTCTAGCAAATAAAATGTGTAAGGAAAAGGTGATCACTCTGGAGATCAGGGCTCCTTTCAAACTGCTCTTCTCTGTCCCCTCCTGTTTTTTTCTTGCATCCTTGGCCTCTATGTTTTTTCTTTCCTCTGCCTGTCCCTTCTTTTCCTAAGCTGGGCAGAAAAATCAGCTTAAAGGATAATAGCGCTCAGCTTTCAGTAGGATAACACAGCCAGTCCACGGGGAAGAGAAAACCTCAAACCCAACCAGAACGATGAAAACAAGCAGGTTATTAAAGGTCCTCCTAAAGCAACAGCTAAACCTGTGTTTGCAGATACTCACAGGCTGTCGCTCAGCAGTGAGGATCTCTGGTTCAAATCCAAATGCTTGCCAACAGCAGAGTTGTAGTGGGAAAATATCCTCTCCTCTCTCCTAGTCCCTTACTGTGGAAAAGCCATATGCTATTTCATCAGTATAGGGAGGCTCTGAGCAGAATCTGTCAGAAGCCAGAGAGGAATCACCTTGCCCAAAAGATTTCTACAAGTTAAATTAACTTGCCCATGTTAGGTTTTAAAACTGCAGCAAAACCTGTATTGCCCAAACTTTAAGCAGATGAGCAAAGCCATTAGGAAGCGTCTGATGGGACTCGGTGTATAACCACAGTTCACTCTGTTATCATGTCCTGGGTCATGGCCATCCCTAAAGATTTCCTTCACACTGTGGTACTGATGACCCATCTCACCTCCCCTGAGGCTGGGGAGAACATGTAGATCTTTTGAAGTACGTCTGAAAATTCAATCATTCAAAATCTTGGGAGAGAAGGCTTGCAAAAATCTTCCATAATCCTGCAGACAGAAGTTCCTGCAGCCAGGGAAAGGTCTATCAGCAGCTGCCCGTCGCTGTTCTCCCAGGAGGAAACACCAATGCTGTTTTCTCTTCTGATCTTAGCGGGGGAGAGAGGTTTTGCCCCTCAAACACCTGAGATTTCAGATGAAGTCACCTCCTTGACTGGACCAGATAAGTATACAAGGCATGGATGCTCCATGACAAGAAAGAAGAGGGGCCCTGACTCCCCAAGGGATCAGGAAACTCTTACTCATCTGAATTCAACAGGAGTTGGGTCTTGAAATGTACTGGGGAACCTAGGAGTGAGTTAACTCTGAACCAAGATTTAAGGCTAGAGCACAACATAAATGTGCCCACTTGTTTAAATTAAAATTGCCCATAACCCTTTTATTTCCTTGCATCTGATTCTTCCCTGGCAGATGACAAGAAATTGCTGGTCGTTTGTGGTTTTTCTTGCAGTGAAAAGCCACAATCAATCAAGCTTTCTTCTGACCCTGCAGTTATAGGGAAACAGAATGAATTTGAGCTATATTTTCAGACTCCACAGGTTGCTCAGACTCTGTATTTGGTGCTGCATCCTCCCTCTCTGCTTCTATGTTATAAAAGATCAGGACTCTCTTTTATAAAATAGTTCTGGCATTTCCATTATCACACATGCCTGAGAACAGGGATGCAATTGCACTGAATAGTGTGAAAAAAAGAAAGGATAAGGAAAAAAAAAGAAGAAAAATCAAAGCACAGCCGAGTTGATTATTTAAAGAGCTGGGTGAAATTTGCCGTCCTTTTAAAGCATCCTGAGCTCTGGAATATCACTGTGTCACTTAATGTTTGCAGTTAAGTATTTACAGATCTGTTTCCATGGCAACCGATTCTTCAAAGTTACTTTTACAATTCTGTTTTCTAAAATGTGTTTCTTTGGTTGATTGCACAGGGATATTTGGAAAGCAGCCAGGTCTAAATCATGATTTTTTTCCCATTAAGGAGAGGTCCTTTCTAATCATGTTTAGTTAGTTCTTTGATGGCTTTATCTTGATTCGAAAATGTATTTTGTTTTTTTGTTAGCAGGTGGGAGAGGGAAAGGGGAAAAACACGAACAAGCATCGTGGGAATTCAGCAAAAAAAAACCAGTGTTGGAAATTAGGAATGTGAAATAACCTTGTCTCAGTTGATTTTATTTATCCTTTCCTTATTTAGGAGAGTAGGCCTTTAACCACAACAAAATAAATAAATAAATGTCCCACTGACAGCTTGAATACATTTTGAGGCCACAGGAGAAGATGACTCACTTATTAATTAGTCAGGGGGATGGCAGCATGGGGCAGGATGATGAACACTAGAAACAGTGCAGAGCCTGAGACAGGTGGATTCAGTACGTGCTGCCCCAAGCTGTACCCAAATGCCTGAATGGAGCGGGTGAAGGTTGGTCCCACCAGCGATGGGACACCTCAAGAAACAGTAGCAGGGAAACAAACTTTGCCACAGCTCCCTTTGCCACCGTGGGCAAGGCAATTTGAAATGTCTTTGCGGAGACGTGAAGAATGCCTTGAGCCCACTGACCCGTGCTCTTCCCATCATGGCAGCACCACATCCCCATCCCTCCCGCTGGCCCCCAGTCCTTCCTGAGCACACAAAAGGGAGTACAAGAGCTTGATCTAAAATGCAACATATCAGGAGTGGGATAGATGGGACAAGGATGTATATATTACCTGTCTTAAGGTATTGTCCCTACCTGAAGTCAGAGACAAATTTAAACTTGTCAGGATATATGATGGAATGTGCTTAGTAGCGGTTAAGGAAAGGTGTAAACTTTGGGCACCTGGAGGGGAAAAAATCAGCCCAGATGTGCTTGTAAACTTCACCACAAGCAAAAAGTCCTGCAATGTTCAGCAAGCCACCTCCTGGGAAACATTCAAGGTTGGGTTGGACTAGGCTTTGAACAACCAGATCTAGCCGAAGATATCCCTGGTCATTGTAGGGGTGCTAGACTAGATGACTTTCAAAGGTCCCTTTCCACCCCAAATATTCTGTGATTCCATGATTATATGATTCTATGTCCCTCCTGATGGAAAAAGGAAAGATATTATGTTATTTGGCTGGATTCACTGGTTTAAGTAGCTGGAGGTGATCCTTTAACATCATTAATATCCACTCTGGTGCTACAGCAGGTGAGCGGTGATATCTCAAGGGAAAGGTTAGGACCAGAAGACAGAGTGTTACAGAGTAATCAGAGTATCACAGAGCATTACCCAGAGCAGATTGGTGGGGTACCTGGCATTGATAAAGTGGATTAAATATGGACAGGTAATTAGAATAAGAAGATGAGGGATGGGAAGAGAGACAGTCTGATCCATATTTTCCTACGCTTTATGTGAGACAACATCAGATGGTCAAATCAAGGAATGAGGAGTCAGGACTCTCAGGCTCCCTTCCTCACTCTGCCACTAATTAAGCATCTGAACACTCAGGCTCTTGGTGCCTCCAATCACCTAAACTTTCAGAATTGTTGTCAGATTCAGTTAATTACTGTCTGCAAAGAGCTTAGAAACGTACAGGAAAGATGTTAGGCAGGTATCCTGGTTTTAATGTTAAAGTTCAAAATATTATAATTGGAGAACTGAGCAGGGGTGTGCATCTGAAATTGAAGCAACAGAATTAAAGGAAAGCTTAAAATGTGAAAGAAAGCAAAGGAAGAAAAATATGGAAGAATAAAGAAAAGAAAATGAAGACTTCTAGGCAGGTGACAGGTTAGGAGAATTTTGGCTGATTGAGATAATAAGCCACTCTTTTTAAACTTTTTCACTTTTTCCTCCTGCTGCAGAAATGCTCCATTAACTCTCAGGCAGATGATTGACCATTTGCCCTTTCTAGGCAGAGCTGAAATAGTGGAAACATCATAGCAAAACATATGACCCAGCTTTTGGCACACCCTATGGCTCCAGACCTTTAATGCATAACAGTCTTGGAATCTGAAGGGAGATGACAAAGAGATATTGTATTGCTACGATGTTTATTAAGTGGACAACAGCAATGAAGAGGACCAGCAGAAGTTGCGGCGGGCAAATTCCTTCCTTGAGGAGGATGGAGGGATTTGATTTCTCCTGATTTGTTTATCCTTCAGTGTATCCTTCAGAGTGAAAAGAAATCTTCATAGTGCATGACCTTGAGGACAAGGAATAAACAAGAAGTGGGTACGATCACCCCAATGAAAACACAGAAAGGAGGTGGGAGGGAGGAGGAGAGGAAAGGAAAGTCAAAATTAAATGTAATAATAATGGAGTTTGGAAGTTACCTGCTATATTTTTAATTTTAGCTGGCTGGTAGGTCTTCACAGCCTCATAAAAGGGGATCCAAATCATGAAAACAAGAGGTGATAATAACAAACCTTACACTTCCTCTTTCTATCTGTGGTCATTTTTTGGCTGGCCCAGCTAAGTGTACTGTGAGTAAAGGTTGGTGTATGAAAAGGAAAAGACCTGACCAGCTTTCACTAACTGGCTGTGAGCCTCCAAACTCAAGATCACAGTTGGAGAAGGAACAGAAAAGCTCATCAATGCTCAAAGGTATGGATTTTCTGCTGCTGGAAGCTGTCCCTTCCCTCCCAAAAGCATGAGAGGCATGTCTTCATGTCTAAATAAAACAGGTCTAAGGACCCTTCTCTAGCACCATGGCCAGCTGATGCATGCTGACCATACTCACAGTAAACAGCTCTGTTAATTTGTGTGGGCTCTGCTCAGAGCTGCAGGAAAGAAACCCCACATAACAGAGCAGTGTTTGCAAAGCCTGGAAATGAGGGCATGTGCTAACACCCTGAGGTGTGGCATGAGGATGTATCAGCAGCCATGAGCATGTAGAATCTGTGCAAACAGAGTGGAGGGCAGAGCAGGGTGGAAGGAGACAAATCTGGCAGAAATTAAATCACATGGCTTTTAGGGGATGGTCCTTGGAATGACGTGTGCCTTCGTGTAGGGACCCGTGGTCAGCTTGGACAGAGGCCAAAGCTGTCCAGGGATGTGCTAATTGTTCAGGAGTTTGGGAAACTGTAGGGCAGGGCACATGCCAACATCCTGTTTTATTCACTGGTAGAGATGTAGGCACTGTTGACCATGAAGACAACAACCTGTTGGCCTTCAGTTGCTCTTTGCTTTACACACTGTGGAGAAACTCAAAGACAAAAGGTACCAGTGTTTTCTGGGGCTCTCTTTAATAGTGTAGGCTATTATTTCATTAGGATACAAGTACATATTTTTTTTCTCCTTGTTTATATGGGAAATATGTCAGAGAGGAGTCAAGACAAACTAGGCTTTCTCTCATAAGCTATGCTCTATAACACATTCATTATTTTTATGAAGACATCTTGGAAAGAAACTTTTCTAAGCCAGCAACTCTTTAAGACTTTCATATACAGTGTAATAAGTCTTTGTCCAGTCCTTCTGGAATGAAACAAGTTGACTTCACTAATAGTCTATTGAGTTCTCACATCTCTATTATAAATAATTTTAGTTGCAGACATTTAATTAATGTTGTAAATATACTATTTATGATGTGCTTTGGGAAATGACTAGTTCTCTCATTATACATCATGTTCTGGTTTATTGTTTACTTTGCCTTGCTGCAGTGGCCAGGTGCCTCACAGTTTCCACAGCAATCACAGCCCTTGCTGTGGGGGCTCTGCCTTTGTAGTCACTTTGCCACTGGAGAGATGGGAGTTTACCATCCTCCTGGGGTCTTTAGGCACCTAATTTAAATGCAAATGGAGTGCATAGCATGCAATTGAGGTTCATCTAAGGATTAAGTGCCTAAGTGTTAGATGCCTACCCTGAGCTTGTCACTTAGCCTCCCTATGCAGTGAGAGGAGAGCAGTAAAATCCTGGATATCCACCCAGAACTGGTTGGGTACACCTTCATTGCCTGACAATTTTTCTTTACTGATCCTAAAAGAAAACAAGCTCAGACCTATTCCCCTGACTTGGAAATGCTAGAAATAAAAGAAATAGGAATCTTACTCCTATATAATGAATAGGTACACAGGGGCCTTCGAATTTCACAGGGTTTTCTTCACATAGCTACAGCTAGAGGGTATGAACACTTCCTTCTGTGTTCAGGCTTTGATCCACCCCTGTGGTTCATCTTAGAAATGTGCTGTCAGGCCTGGATTTCCAGAAAGAAGCCAGAGGACTGAAAAACTTTGTTGGGATGAAAGTACCCATCCGTACCAGTGAAAAGCTGGGACTGAGTTTTCAGGGTAATGCCATTTCTGGGGTGGTAGGATTGCATCCAGCAGAGAGTGGTTTGTTGCAAATAACTTTGTTGGCTACCTTGACTAAATCCCCATCATGTTTTTATGCAGTGGTTTCCATCAGAAGATCTGAAACTTCTTACACAAGTCACTCTAGTAGGGCTGAAAACTCATGTGATGTTTGGCACTGTCATGACTCACAGCTTTCTTTTTTTGATCAAGTACACTAAGACACATTAGGTTATGAGACAACAAGGAGCACACAATGAGCCAACAGAGCACCTGACAAAATATGAAGCTGCATAGATGATCATGCAGTTAAAGCACCCACCTGAGACTTACTTACATACACACTGTAAAGAAGAATATTTCATTTTATCTAATTAAATCACTAACTCCCCTCTGTATGAAGTGTGGTGATGTCTCTTGTGCTTGGGAAAGCTGCTCTGGTGTGTTGGTGGAGCCTGTGAGTTCCAACACGTGCGACGTGCACACACGTACTCACACACTCACAAGATAGAGTCTTCTGCCACTTTTTATCTGGCAACGTATTAATCTTGCGTTTCGCATTCTCTAAAAGCTTCACCATTATAACATAATTACTGCTGAAATTGACCTTTAAAATATATTCCAAATTTCAAATGTCTTTAAACCCCTCAGTGAGCACCATTTTTCAATTTCACATATTGTTTTCTTTTTTAGGAGAAGTGGGACAAAAGATGGGAAAGAGCATTAGAAAATGAATGTCAGCATGTGACATATGCACATAGTGATAAAGCAAAATCTTGCAAAAATTTACCTGGGCATTCTAATATCCAATCTTCAAGCAGTTACAATTTCCCTTAAGCTAAATGAAAATGTAATAAGACTAACTAAAATGTTGCATTTGTGTCTCACCCTTCCCTAAAGTAATTCAATCAATCAGTTTAGCTTCACTAATATTCAAATGTTATCTGAAACTGGCAATATTAAAGTTCAAGTACTCCTCAGCCTCTAAATACATTTAAACTACCTTTATTAGAACATGCACTTTCCTAAATTAGTATTAGTACCTAAAATTGGTTGTGTTTCTAACTACCCTTAAAGGAAAACATAACCTTGCCTGCAAATGAGATGCTGAACTGTGTGTGGAGGCAGATTTCTTTAAGATAGCATCTAAGACTGAAAATGTGCGTATTATAATGCACTGATGAACTTGTGTGCTCACATTAGCGTGCAAATAACAAAACATAAAAGCACATGGTGCAACATCCACCCAGCAGCATTTGCACCCAGCTTTGTTCCTTCCATACCCTTGTCCCAGGAAAAGGAGGGCAGAGGACAGGAAGGAGAGGGGAGAAAACTCCCAGCTCCCATGGGGTAACCAGGGGAAGGACTGCTGAGGAAAGGCATTATCCCTTTGGCCAGAGGAAATCTGACATGAGTTTATTAACAAGGTTTTCAGTTGTGGGGTAGCCTGGGGAAAACTTGTCTGGAGAAGATGTCTCATGAACCTCTCACCCAGTCTTCTCCCATGCAGATAAGTGTACTGTCTTCACACGGTACCACTTATGCAGATGTGCCTCTGCTCATCCTTGGAAGTGTTCACTCAAAGGATGCTTTGCAATCTCAAGCTAACAAAGCCATCTTAGACTGAGGTGGGAGGGAGGGATAAAAAGCAAGAGGCAACTGTACCCACAGAGGGCCCCAGTCTGTGAAGAGCTTTCTGCTCTTCAGAGGTTGTTTCAAGCACACACTGCGGCCAAGTGTCTGAAGACAAGGACAGCTCTGGCTTTACACTCAGCTCTCAGGCTCTGTGCATGGGCTCTGCTCTGTCCTATTGACAAAACTTCCTGCAAATCTGGGCCTGAGCCACACCTGGCTGAGGAGACAAGGTATCACGTGCATGTTCTGCAAACCCATAGAATCAGAGAAAGTTTTGGGTCAGAATGGATCTTAACAATCATATTGTTTCAACCCCCCCACCATGATCCAGGACACCTTTCACTGTCCCAGGTTGCTCCAAGCCCCATACAGTTCTTCCTTTAACTCTTCCAGGGATGGGGCAGCCATGGCTTCTCTAGACAGCCTGTTCCAGAGCCTCAGCATCGTTAAGTTTTGTGCAGACCTTTTCCCTCCTGACCAAGAAGGTGCTGACATGCCAAAGGGCTGCAGCTTCAGGGGACCAGCTCCAATCTTGGGAGCCATGTGGACAATGACAGGCAGAGAGTCACACGTGGTTGTGCAGCTCCGTGACAGACATAAAAGAGGACAGCTACACTGAAGAACACTGGGTTTGTGTCCATTTACCCAGCTGAGAATCCAGTCCATTATTTCCAATTAGGTTTGATGGAGGATTAATCCAACCTCGAGTGTCAGTGTTCTGCCCCCTGACAGCTGCTTACAGCGTGATGCGTGTGCTGTAACCTGCTGGCCCACCTTACCTCCCGCTTTATGAAAAAAATGCCATGCAGAGCCAACCTTGGTAGAAATGAAGACAAATGAAAATCATTGGAAATCTCATTAGTGACCATCCAACGGCCTCGGTGAAAGGTAGAAGGTTTTTGCNCCTTCTCTTTCAACCCTAGTACAGGGTGGTGAGATAATGCAAATAAATTGCACTGCCTACTTTGCACAAAGGTTTACATATTGTTCTGTTGATAATGTTTCTGGTATGTCTAATAGATGTAAGGGGGAAATATCTCTCTGTAGCACTTCTAAAGTTTGTGTATTATCTAACTAGCTCACACTGCTTTAGAGGCTTTAAGCCCTCCATAAGAAGTCCTTTTGCCTGTGAATCTTTTATGTTACACCTAGGTGTCCTCATTATAAGGGCTCTACTATTTGACAAGCAATGCTTGTCTCTACAGTCGGTGATGAACACAGCATGACAGGCAATGTGTGCCTCTGTCCAAAGCACTGAATCACAATAAAATGGTAAATTACTGTCTGTCATAGCTAGAAACCGCAGTGAGTAATATTCAATTCCCTATTCTACATAAGATGAGGTGGTGGCGGGGGAAGGGTGCACTCGTTTGGTGGTGGTGGTGGGAAACACTTTTTTTTTGAATCCTTGCCATTGAAAATGTATGTGGACACTGAGAAAGAAAGCAAAAGGGGGCTTGTATCAGGAGGGAAAGGATGAATTACTAGCAAATGGAGTTATCACTAGAATATTTTTGGACAGCTTAGAATTTGTTATTGTTTGGGGATCATCAGGACGGAGATATTTGCAAATGGGATTCACTCTTCTCACTCTCTGGCAGAAATACGGAATTCAGTTTCGATTAAAATGCAATAATAATTGTGAGTTGGACTGTGTGTCACTGCTTCTCTGAAAGGCCCCCATTAGAGAAGTCTCTATTTTAAAACAAGCCATTCATCATTGGAGTATAATTTCCAGTAAATATATTGTTTGTTCAACTGTATTGCTAGAGATAATGTTTAAAATTCTCTCCTCATATCTCATTATGAAATAATTGATAGCAACATGGCCATTTCTTTTCATTCGTGAGGCTTTTTTTGCTGTTGTTTTTCTCCCCCTCTTCCTTTAAGGCAAACTCTTGAAACAATCAATATCAGCAGTTTCAAAAGTGTGATACAATAAATAAATCTCTCAGACAATGACAGAGAACATCCTTACAATAAATTTACCATAAATAAAACTGTGTGTGAAATTCCTAAGAGCCATTTTACATGAATGCCTTCAAATTTGGTGCAAGGAGAGAGAGGAAAAGGAGGGGGAGAGATGAGGACAAAGATGTGTATTCAACAAATTGCTTCATTCTCAAAATATCTTACATTTGGCTGGCTGTGTGGTGCATGAAAAGAAAGCTCCTTCCCCCCTGCAGAAACACACTGCAGTGTTTGGACTTGTTTAATTAATATTGGCCTTGGTTGCCATATATGAATCTTTTTTAATAAGACACATTGCTACAGTAGAGTTTGTAAGTTAACTGCTGTCTCCCAAAACACATTTGGAGTCTTTATCTTGAAGTATTGTAATAGACCAAAATCAATAAGGACCAGCTGCTTTTGCCACCGAGGTCCAGTTTTCAAGTGACCCAGAAAGAATGCACATAACAGATTTAAATATCAACACAAATCTGAAATGTAGTTTATATCCTGCTTGGTAGAGTACAAAATTTCCAGTTTTGTAGTCTTTTTTCTCATTTCATATGCCACAATCTGAAATTTCCTGTGAGGTTGAATTTTCAGAGAAATTTTCTCCCCTCGTTCTCTTTCCCATTCCCTTTCCCTCTGGTTTTCAGGAAAACTGGAGCTCCACCAAGAATCTGGCACCCAGGTTTCTCAAGCCTAAAACCTGTGCTTTAATTTAAGTAGGTATGTAAGTGATTTGCTGAGGAGGAATTGAGCATATTTTCAACCTAGAGATGTTTTCCTTGAATTTGAACAAAATGCTTCACGTGTCAACACAAAACACCGGAATTAGGACAGGCAGATTTTTGTGCAAGACTTGTGATCTGTTAGGATTTCATGTTGGCACTGGGACAACATAGTACAGAGATGGTAATACAGGCAGGACCAAAGAAAATGGGCTCCTCTGAATTCTGTATTGCTTGGACTGAAATACGTCTTAGCTGAAAATCTTATGCTTTCCTTCTGACTTGTGCCTGTGTAATCTGAACTTCAGAACTATATTTCTAGGGAGAAAAGAAGAAATAATACCTGGTAGGTGGTATATGTTTTGTTATTAATAGTAATTCTTGACACTCAGATGTCACTTTTCATCTCCAAAGAACTTTACATAATTAACTAATTCATCTTCACCATCCCTGCATGAGATGGAGTTTTTGAGTGAGGCAGCACAGCAGTTCATGAGTTCAGGACTGACTCTGCTCACAGGGACCAGTTTTGGGTGAAAAACGCTGACCTGTCCTAAGGACAGGAGTGTCTTAGGAACTTGTGCATGGATAAGCGCAGGTTTGAGACCATCTAAGGAACCTGATGGTGCACAAGTCCATGGAAACTGATGAGGTGCATCTTTGGGTCCTGAGAGAACTGGTAGGTAAAGTAGCTAAGACACTGTGCATCATTTTTGAGAAGCTGTGGCAGTCTGGTGAAATTCTCAGTGGCTGGGAAAAGGTAAATATACCCTCCATTTAGAAAAGGGGAAAAAAAAGGAAGGCTCTTTGTGTCCAGAAAGATCATGGAGCAGATGCTCCTGGAAACTATGCTAAGACACATGGAAAATAAGGAGGTGATAGGTGACAGCCATTATGGCTTCACTAAGGGTAAATTGTGGCTGACGTATTTCATGGCCTTCTGCAGCTGGATGAGAGCCCTGGTTGATAAGGGAAGAGAGAGTGATATCATTTACCTGGACTTGCACAAAGTATTTGACAATGACCCACAGAACCTCTTTGTCTAGACTGCAGAACCATGGGTTTGACAGATGGACCACTCAGCTAATTAGGAATTGGCTGGGTGGTTGTACTAGAAGACTTTTCAGTGTCCAGTTGAAGAGCAGTCGTGGGTGGCATTCCTCAGGGGTGAGTATTGGGAACACCACTGGCTGACTAAAGGAGCATTTTACATTAAAGTACTGGCATGTGGTATCCCAAGAGACACCCCAATGCTCTGCCTACCAGAGGGATGCTGTGCGGAGTTTGTTCTAGTGACTCTCCTCTCCAGGGCTGTCCCTATGTCCTGATGGCTGCCTGGCCTTCTGGGTACTTGGGAATGGGCTGCCAGTCCTACCAGTTTATCCACACCTACAGGACCCAATGTCCATTCAGAGCCATTCTCTGGCATCAGTGGGAGCTCTAGGAAACAAGGTGCTGCTAGATTCAGATCTGTTTTCAGAACTCACACATGGTGAAAACTCCTGTGAAATCTGTCTTTCCTTGTGTTTGGGTTGACACCAGCCTTTTTAAGCAAATCACAGTGACAAAGGGCAACCTGTGGACTTCTCTGGAGGCTCCATGTATTTGCTGGCATGCTTACATTATCTTCTTCTATATTTTTTTTCTCTTTCTGTTATGATGGCAGAACTTTTGCATTAGGACTTAATCCAAAGCACCTTGGAGTATGCTTTTCTGCCCTATTTGCAATGAACATACCCATGCGCCAAATACCTCCGTCATCTCTGGAAACAGTTGAGGAGAACTGGCTTAATCCTTCCAAGAATTCAGACATGCAATGATGACTTCAGTGGCACAGGTCCTGACCCTGCACTAAGGTTCATAACAGGCATCTCCCAGTGCTAAACTCTGGAGAAGAAACAGACCAAAGCAGTAGAAACTGGTTTTAGGGGACAGCAGGGGGCAGAAATTCCATGCAGGTACCCTGCTGGATTCTCCTTCTTCCCTATTGACAAAGACTCACAGACAAATGACTTTTCCCACAGGCTCCACAGAGTGGCACCAAAAATTAGGCTGCATGACCTGCCCATGGGTTTAGTGCTCTGCTGACCCTGGGAAGTGATGAGTTTTTTCCTGGTGTGTGGCCATCCGCACGTGTAGGGGAGGACCTGTCTGCCAGAGGGCAATTTTTCAGAACTTGCAATGAAAGTCAAACCCTGCAATTATAAGGAGTGTCTGTACTTAAAACAGAGATGTAGAACACCCAAGCACGCACTTGGATTTATCATATTGAAAGAACATAGTCCTTTTTCTATGCAGTTGCACTTTTTGATAAACGGCCTGCATTAGAGTACCTCACAGGTGCTCTGCATCATTAATTACCAGGGTATATGCTGAAGAGGAAGTTGATAAAATTCATCTCTTGCATGGAAGTGAGAAATCTTACTACCTGATGATTCCTGACGGAAGAAGATGTTTCTGAAACCACATGTGCAACCTTGTACAGGTAATAATAACAAAAACACTCAAGGGAGTCTTTTATATCTGAGGATGTAATTTTTCTTTTTGATTTATAGGATACTAATGGCTTTTTTCCTTTTCTTCCCTTTTTTTCTTTTTTTTTTCTTGAGCCAAGAGCTATGGTAAAAATCAACTGATGACGCTCAGATTCAGAGAGTAAAAGAGAAAAGAAAACAGAACAGAATAAAATGGGACAAATATGAGTCCCTCTGGGAGGAATGCCAGCCGCTAGTTTTGCTATTATTATACTGGAGAATCTTATAAAACTCTAGCCATTAATAACAGGCTCTGCCAGATATTGATAATTTATTCAAATTGTAGGTCTGGATTTGAGGGAGCAGATGTTCCTCATGCAGACACTTTCAGAAAATGAATTCCAAAGAAACAAAATAGCATTCGGTGCTATCAGTAGAGAAGAAAGGCAGTATTTTAGTGTGCAGTAAACATCTGGACTGCCTTCTATTTTTATTGCCTCTGTTGCCCCTGTTCTCTCCTACCCATCTACCCTTACTGCTGGATGATTCTGTTGCTCTTCTTTGATGAAAAATAAATAAATAAATACTCTGCTTAGCCTCCTGCCTGTGTTAGAATAGATCATGACAGATTTCACTAGGAGTAATGGGACCTGACCAACCTCAAATCACTTTGAACAGGAGCAAAACCTCCAAAAAAGCCACCTATTAGGAAGAGTAAAAATTAATTTTGATCGAGAAAAATTTTTTTCCCCAGTCATTTCAGTGTTTTGATGATGCTCTACCCAATATGGAGCTGGGTTCTACCCTCCAGCAAATTCACAGCTGTTCCCACTTTCTGTCTCTTGCTCTCTCTGCTTTGCTAGGTTGGAGGAAGGCTGAGTATTCATAACCCCAAAATCTCACTGTCACAGATGGTCCAAATTGAAGCAAGCTGTTCTATCACCTTCTCCAGTTGTTGGCTGCTCCATTTGAAACCACCCTCTACATGGTGCAACAGAATGTGCTGTGTGTCCAAAAACTGTTAAACATATTTCCTTGGGCACAGTGACAACTGTTGATGAACACTAAACTGCAATGCTTGCTACTAGTGGTCCTGTTCTCTCCAAAAAATAAGCTAATCTCTAGGACCAAATCCAGAGGTCATAGTGAGATCATGTTGGCTAGATCTTATCCCTGGGAGATCATTTTGCTTTCTGCAGATCTGTGTGGTTCTGCGCTGTCTGGAAACATAAGTAGGTCCAAGAATGCCAGGGGAGCTAGGATGGTGCTCTAATTTTCAGCTCTTTGCAAATGACTGTACAGCATTACATTCCCAACCAGTCCCATTTTACAATTCCCATCCATTTCCAGCTAATCTCATGCAATAACTTGTCTTCCAACCG
Source organism: Drymodes brunneopygia (assembly GCA_013400955.1). Lineage (NCBI taxonomy): Eukaryota > Metazoa > Chordata > Aves > Passeriformes > Petroicidae > Drymodes > Drymodes brunneopygia. Next base: position 147,067 of record VZTZ01044155.1, read on the forward strand.
GTCGCACGTTGCCATCTGTCTCTGCTCCTCACTGATCCCAAGTTGCCATCTGCCCTTGGCTGGCCTTTTTTTAGCTAAACCCCATTTGGAGAGGTACATAAATGGTGATGCTGAAGGATGTCAGTCCTTCAGACTGCCCAGTCCAACCCCCTGACAGACACCTGGCTTTCACAGCCTGCAGAGACCGAAGCACACCCCTCCCCATCACACATGCAGCCTCCCTCTTTGCAGTAGATGCTACAAAAGAGTGTTTCTCAACAAAGGGAACCAAAGAAAGATTAATCCAGGGATCTACACAACAGGATTTGGGAAGTACCAGGGAAGGAAAAGAATAATCACAAGCAATGTATTGACAAAGGGTGTGTAGATGCAGTTGTGAGTCACTATACATGGCAAATAATCCTAAAACTGGTTAAGAGTCCCTCTGTTTGCTCCCCAGTTCCTGTGCCCATTGTCTGCAGTGACAGGCATCCAGGGAAGGCTCTTGCATGGTGAGAGCCTAAAAGTAATCATATCTAATTTCCCTTCAAAGCTTGAGTTACGGCTTTTGAGACCTTTTCATGAAGAAATCGCACTGCTTCTGAGCCTGTCACTCTTGGAAGTATTTTCCTTTTGTGAGAGAAACAGAGCATAGCTGTTGCAACATTCCTCTGGGGTAAATTGTCTCCTTTTTTGTCTTCTCTGTGTTCAGGTGACAGCAAAAACCTCCAAGTTTCATTCTGATGGTGACAGCACTTCACAGTTCAATAGTAGAAGGGGAATGGAGTCATCAGTTCACTTCCCATCCTTTGCAATGTTGCCTTGGCCTCTAATGCTGCACTTCCCATGCATGACGTACGGGAACGAGTGGAAGATTCAGAGCCTAAAAAGTGTCTCCTAATTTTTCCTATGCCCTGTTACCAGCTGCCACTAGCTTTGCAAACTTTATTGACTACTGCTGTGTCTGGTGCTAAGTATCTTCAGACTTCATTCCAAGTAATAGGAAAAAAAAAACCCCAAAAAAACGAGGGGCAATCAGCTAGTTCCATGATGAATGAAGCCCATGTCACTCAGAGAAAATGAGTATTTCTTTGCAATAATGACCAGATGGTAGCAAGACTCAGATCCAAATTAAAACATGCATGATAAATGCCAAGAAAACACAGAAAGACAAAAACCCAACCTGGAGTGAAATCTCTCTATAAATCTTTCCCCCCTACAACACAGGCACTTCTAATGGGAATTAAATTATTAAGAGATGTTGCAAGGAGAATACAAATGTGAGACTCTTCCTCCTTCTTGGAACTTTTTGAAAGAGTATTTCAGCACAGCCAGCTGGCTTTTCTTCTCCATATGAGACAGCACTGGGCTGAATAGGATCTTTTCATGTAGAAGCACAGGCAAAATACTAATCCAGAAAATAAATTATACATTAGAGTTGGCATAGAAATAGCATATATTTTGCCTTCTCTAGAGTTGACCTATGGAACTCCTTGCTGCAAGAAATTATAACAGCTGAAGGTCTTTGAGGACTTAGAGAGGGGGCAGTATTCATAACTACATGATCTTTAAGGTTCCTTCCAACCTAAACCATTTTATGAATCTCTGATTTGCAGATAGTTACAGCATTCAAAATTATACTAAACAGAGAAAAGGTGGGGAGTGGTTTTAGAATTTTCTTATTTCCAGGTGGGCAGTAAAAGTAAATTACTGGTGTTAGGGAGAAATGCTGTTATGAAAAATGTAAAGTCTTCAATTTTTTCTGATATTTTTCATGAGGTATATGATATTTGAAAGTGCTATGATCATGACAAAGGACAACAAGTAGTTCTGCAGCTGACCTAATATGGCATTTGCAGGGATATTTGAAGGAAGTCTGTGTTTTGGCATCCTCCTGTATATCTTTTAGGTGTGTCAAACTTAGCCCTTCACTGTCCAAAATACCCTCAGAACCTTTATTTTTTAACTTCCTGTTTCTGATCCTGCATTATCATCTCTGTCCCCTTCCTTCTATTTGCAGATCCCATGGTGACACGAAATAGATGGTCTCTCAGGGGGCTGTCTGGCCTCTCCCTGTCAGCACTGACACCTTTTCCCAGCACTAAGTTAATGAGAAATATTAAATTACAGGGGCGCACACACGCTTTGGAAAGAAACATGGTGTTTGATCCCGCCAAACTGCCAAGCTCTACTTAAAACCGATAACAAATGTTCTTCCCCAGCAAGATGTGATTAGCTTTTATACCTGTGCAGATTGTACAAACACACAGGAGGGAGCTTTTAAATATCATTGATTTGCCTATTTGAAATTATTAATTTCAAATTCGGCTGGAACAACCTTTGCTAAATTACACTGTGCCAGTGGGAGTTAGAGGACCCACAAGTCTAAACTTAACTTTAGAATGGGAGGAGGGAGGGCTAAAGAAGAAGGAGAAAAAAAACCTGAAACAACTAAAAGTCCATTTAAACTCAGTAGGTTTCCAGTTAATTACATTTTCACACCTATCTCAGTAGTTACAGATGTATTTATAATGTATGCCTGCCTCTGTGGTTACTGAATACTGCATTCTCCATGGACGCTAAGAGCCAGGATTTCTTTCCTACATCTAAAAGACCTTCCATTTTAATTGCAGTCACATCCAAATACTGTCTGGGTTCAATTGTAATGGTTCAAACTAATTTTCTGCACTTCCCATTTACTCCCTCTCCCTCTTCTCTCCCTTTACCCTCCCTCTCCTTGATATCCTGTAGGGAGACATCACTGGTGTCTGGAGAAGGACACATCCACCATTTGTCTCTGCAGTGGACTCAACTACTCACCACAATACTCCGTCCCCATCTTCAAACATACCTCAGTCCTTTTGGATGGGGATGCACTATTTCATCCTCTCCATCCAGCTCCTTTTCAGGATGAGAATGCACCCATTTCCTCTCTACAGAATTTTTCTTCTTAAACCTTGCCCGAGGTAGAGCCCTGGGATCTGCTTTTCAGGTTGTAGGTTCCACAAAAGGGGCCACAGCTGAGATTCAGGCTTTCATCTCCAAGCCACAGCTTTTGTCCCACAGCTCTGTAGAGTGAAAAACGTTCCTCCAGAAGTCAATTGCTCTTTTTTTCAAGGAGATGAAATGCCACCTGGGGTAACTTTTCCTCTCTGCTGGCTTTTATAGAAGCCACAGGTGACTACCTCAATCCCAAATAAACTTTCACAATACACAGATTAAAGCAGAACTTAAGAGGTTTGTCAGGGCCATTTGATGAGGCTGTTGCTGAGGGAAGGACTCAAAGTGAGTGAGGACACCTCAGTTTTACTGAGCCCTTTCTGTTCCTGCAAAGGGTTCCTACACTTTTGGGGTGGAGGGTCAAGGAGTGGAGACAGACAGTTAGTTATGCAGGTTATCTCCACTCCATTATCTCTTCCTGTGGAATAACCAATTCTTTGTGAGCCTCACCCCTTGGGCCAGAAGACCCCAATTCTTCCAAGAAGTACTGGAGGAGAGCCCCATTATTGCACTCCTTAGCCTGTATTCATTTCACCTCTCCAAATATCCTGCATATTCACCCGGAGCCATATGAACAACTTCCCACTGGAGAAAGAGACACTGAAGGACAGTGTCAGGTCTGAAAGAGCCCAAAAGTTTCTCAAGGGCTTTGTAGAAGCAGCTCTCACAAAAAACCAAAATGTTCATCATAGACTGCAGACATCTCTTAGTTGTATAACTAGGGACTCTTCCTTTTCTTGCATTCTCTACTGTACACTCCAAGAGCAGACATTGAGACAGTCTTCAAAAATAAAACCAATGAAACAAAAGTGATTGCATACTTAAATTTGTCCCCTTAAGAAGAAAATGTCAGAAGAGGCTCACTGGAGAGAAGCTGGTCATATTGCTTAACTCGTGACTGGAGGGCTCTCCAGCATGCTGTTGCTGAGGATGAGATGAAAATGTATTTGGAACAGAACAGCACTCAGGAGATTATTCACAGCTGCAGCATAAACAGTGAAAATTTGCTAAAGTATATAACCACCCAAGTATGCAGTAAATGAACTTCACAGTAATGGAATTGCCATATCCCCCTGAATTGTACCATAAGGCTACCCTGCTGTTTCAAAAGCAAATTCAGACTGGATGGTAGGTGCCCAGGTGATTAGAATACAAGCCATGGTGAGAAGATAAACCATCTAAGTTGATAAGGATAGCGTAGACTGCTCTGACAGAGCAAAACCAGTGTGAGCATTCAAGGAGACAAATGAGTTGGAGAAGCAGCTAAGGTTTGCAGAAACACTCACCTGAAGTGATATCATACTATCTGGAAAACCAACCTGTGATTGCTGTAAAAGGCAGCTATTCATCTGGTGTCAATCAGCATAGATCCATTGATGTCAGCCTCTTTTCTCAGCAGTGTAATGTGCTGTTTCTTTGCTAATATAGCACAATTTAATTTCAGACTTTTAAGAACTTCAGTGGAGTTACACGATTTCCACCCAGTGAGGGTTAGGTTGACAGCCTTATGCTGCACATGCAGGAGAAGGCAGTGTTAAGTTGACAGAAGCCACCTTAACCCCCCTCCCTGATATCTGAGTGTTTGACTGCAGAGTCACAGCACTACTAGAGTGAGGTGTTCTCCCAAAATGCATCAGCCCCTCCCAATCACTTCCATTTACAGTCCTATCCCTGCATGTCTTGAGGAGCCTTATGAACACAACCAAATGCAGCCTTCCTGCCCAACTATCACAGCTGATCAGTGGGTGGCAAAACTGATGCAGTAAGATGTTGGCTGGTTCACAGACATCACACAGGTTTACCTCTTTTTCTTACTGATTTTTCACTTTCTCCCTGATTATACTTTTATCAGCAGCAGTCAGTAGGAAGCCAGAGCCAGCAGCTTGTTGTTCATAAGCTGGGGGAGGTCAAAACACCACGGTCATATGGTTGTCCAGGGATGCAGTTTGGGCTCGGGTGTTTTGCTTTAGTCTTCCCTATTGTTTTGTCACTGATGTAGGCTGGCACACTGCCAGCCCTGACCAGCTAGCACTCACAGTCTATACCTGGGCATGGTTTGGGGTGTACCATGAGCCAGGAACCAGCAGAAAATATGGATGATATCATCTGGCTTTAGGGAGAAGAATATTTCTAAAAATGTCATGGTGGTTCACTTGCCTGCAGAGCAAGTGTGTGGCTAGAGCAGAGAGACATCCCTCTCCTGGCACTAACGTCATTGTAGGGACTTCACCTTTCTTTAGCCAGAGCTGTTTAAGAGAAGCAGCTCTGCTAAGTCATAGGGAAAAAGTCCTACACAGAGTAATGTGCAAGAGGGAGGTGCCTCTTGGTGGCAAGAGCATTCTGCTTCTGATATGCTGCTCAGCCAAGGGGATGGATTTTGATGTCTCCACTGCCAGCTGACAGCTCCTGGGTGATGAGGCCAGGAGTGGCTGAGCAGGACTGGCTCCTCCTTGGAAGGTAGGGCTCAGCTACTGTCCTTGGCTTGGAGTGCTTACTCAGCAGAGGAGAGGTATGTGAGGTGAAAAAAGACAGCAAGGAAGGAGAGCAAAAATAAACCCTAGCAAACCAAACAAAAATGTTTTCCAGTCAGGAAAAGAAAGATTGAAAATGACATCAAGTCAGCACTCATTGATTCTCTTTTGTTATAACCATTTTATAGAGCCTTCCAATACCTTATATTCTCCTGACTGACAAACGCTGTCTGAGCATCTTAACCCAGAGACTCTGGGCTACCCTCTCCATCTTCTCTTTTAAAATTATTATTATTACTATTATTATTTTTCCTCATTGTTTTTAAATCACTCTCTATATAACAGTTGTTTTTCACATTAAATAACATCAGATGAGAGCTCACCGTAGTCAGAAGAATGAAACTGTCATCTCTAATTTGCCTGGCAGAAGCTGCATTGACAAGAAGTTGTCTGTGGTTATTTAGAAATAAAATAATGCTCTGAGGAGAAGTGCAGAAACTTAATAGGACTTTAAAAACAACAGGAGCCATGGGGACTGCAGATGGTTCCTAGGCCTAAGGACTAAATAAACAATGATTTTATAGGCAAGAATGTAGCCTAGGGGAGATGGCCTCTAAAGAGATGTTCACACATATTGTGTCCAACATCATTAGACTGCCCGGTGGGAGCAAACGTTTGGCAGTTAAAGACATTTTGAAAAGGAAAAATCAGCCTCAAAAGATGCTTTAAATGAACAGGAGGTGGAAGAGCAAGCCGTCTAAAGAACTTCGTGCAGCTAAATGACTCACCAAACATCTGTCTCAGGGACCAATAATTTGAAACTGATTGACTTACTGGGTATAAAATATATAGATAAATGTAGAGGAAAAAGAAAAGTAAAAAACATCCAAAGGGGAAGGTGGGATTTGCTGCTGGAAAACAAGAGATGGAGGTTGGTGAGGAAGGGGGGATTGGGAGGGGGAGATGGTAGATTCATAAATAAGTAGCAATAAAGGCAGCAGGGATGAGCTCTTTCAAAGGTCCAGAACACAGCTCGTGTTCTCTCTCTCTCTGAGGTTTCATTTAAGCCTGGCACATCTGAGTGCAGGGAATAAAATAAAAAAAAAAAAAAAAAAAGACAACCTGATATTCACTGATTGAAAAAGCAAACACAGGGACCAGCTTTGAAAGGGATCCAGTGCTGCGATTTTGAAAATAAGGGCCTTGAAACAGCAAGTGCAATCTTCTACCCAGGACTGCTAAACCCTTTCTGTCAAACCATTTACATTTATAAGGCCTTCAATCATGTAGTGGTTTTATTTTTTTCCCCTTTCCTCACTTCCCGCCTCCCACCCCACCTCCTCTCTCCCTCTGTTTTCTGCAGAACACTCGTTTCAGGCTCACTCTTTTGTTACACCTGTTTGCAAGTGGGTATTTTGCAGTTAACTTCAGCTGGCCTCTTCATATTTATGGCTTTCAAGAAAGGCAGAAGGTGGGGTGAGGAAGTGAGCCAAGAAAGGCTTTTTGTGAAGAATGTGGTAAATTCTGCATCTAGCATTTTTTGGCTGGAGGGTTTGCTGCAAAGAAAGGAATGTTGATGTTGCAGCTGCTGCTGGAGAGACCTTTTTCTGCGATGGATTGAGAAGAACAGCAAAATCCCTATTGTGTTAAAGCCAAATCCTTATTTTTGTATCTTGACAGCTGTATATACAAATCTGTTAGATTCCACACATTTTCTTGTATTAATTACCTGGGAATAAGATTACATTTCTAAAATAACAAATTCTATTGTAATGGGAAAGAGCACATTTTTTTCTTTATCAGCAATTACAAAATACAACATTTTGACAATTTTCTGAGATTTTTCTCTGGATTTTTCCCCCCCCCCAAATGAAAAACATTGTTTTCAATGATCTGGCATTTCCTAGCAAACTTAGTAACACCAGAAGCCAACCCAAGCCAAGTAAAATACAATTTAATGGAACATTCCCAATGCTCTCACTGGACAAGGTCTGCTTTTCTTATCCAATCTTACTTTTCTGTCTTCTCGTGGAGTTGGCAGTTTAATTGATGTGAACCAGGTTGACTTGCTTTTTTTGCTCATCTGAGGGTACTTGGATCGTATTCTGTGTCTCTTGAAGCAGTAGAAAAATAGCACCAGTGCTCTTGAAACTAACAGGATGCTCATCACCTTGGGTTTGTAAGACGAACACCAGATAAAGAGAATCAATAATCTATCTCAGAGCAGCAAAAACATCAGAGCAAGCCCTTCCACACAACCCTCAAAGGCTCGCAGTGAGTCACCATCAGCAAATGTGGATCTTGTTTATGCCTCTCACGCTATCAGGATAACACACTAGAAATAACACTGCTATTTAGATCTTGTGTAGCATTTGTAGGAGGGAAACAAGCCTCTCAAAGCTCTTGGCAAAGGTGGTTGAAGCATCACTATTCCCATTTTGCAGACTAGGCAAAAGTGTGACCCTCAAAAAGAGTCTTTGAGTCAAGCTGCAGACCCCCATGAGCAGCTCAGTGCCCCTCCACGCCCTTGTCACCACAGCCATCAGTGATGGTGCCAGCTTTGGCTGCAGACACTCAGGATGGACAGTGATTCCAAACCTTCATCTCACCCATTTCTACAAATACTCCATCCCCAGGAGCCAGCTTTAGCCATGCCAAGACAGAAAAGATGATTCCTAACACCAAAGGTTCAAAACATCTCTGCAGAGGAAGCAAGGAGTTGCTCTCGATTGAAACGAGCATTGAGGAGCAAGCTTGACTCTGACCCTACTGCTCGGCCACCATCTCTGCATGTGACCTCTATCGTCTCACCTAAAGCAGTGTTTTCAAATGTGGGTCTCTGAAATTAAATGTCTGAATCCTTACTCAGACATCAGAATAGTTGGCCAGCATCTCAAAGTTGCTAAGCAACCATTGCTCATATCAGAGCTGACGGGACATGCAAACACACAGTGATACCACCTCTGGCAAGCTTTCCTCTGGTCCCTAAAAACTGAAAAAATTTGCTGCCTTTTAGCACCTGAGGATGAACTTTCTGACCTTAAATTCTTTGTGCCTCAGTCCTCCCTTCTGTGAAATAGTGTTGCACCTAACTGAGCATGGGTGGCTCAACTGCAGCAAGTCTGCAAAATGCCCCAGACTGCTCTAGTGAAAGAAACTATAGCAGGAAAGAGGCAAAATAGGAAGACAAAGCAGGCAAGAGCAAGTGAAAGCCCTGACAAACAATAATGCAACATTGAGCAGTGCAGGGCACAAGCAGCTTTCTTTTTTTCCTGTGTCTGTGATATATAATTAAATCCTCGTATTAATAACTGACATCTCACAGAAAAAACCCTGCTAACTTCATATGCTGATGCAGAGTCCTATAATAGGTGTTTGGAAAGCCATGTGTGGGGGCTGGGGTGGGGAGGTGGGGGCTCACAAGCGACTATGAAATTCAAAGGACATCTGGTGTGAAGGTGACCACTCTGGGGTCTGGATAACAGGTTTATTTGCAGCTGGGTGGGCAAACAGACCAAAATGCAGTGTGCTAAAACCGTTGGTGTCTGAGGGAGGGAGCACTACCCCCAGCCTGCTTTTGGGGATGTATGAGGGTGTGTAACAAGAATGCATTGTTCTGTCACCCTAAATACCTGTCTGAGGATCAAAGTGGCTGTGGTCTTGACTTCAGTGACAGAAGGTGCTCCATGTTGGTTGGCCTCAGTGACTGAGAGAGATCCCAGCAACATTTACTTTAACAGTCACCAGAAAGTCAAGAATCTGGGCATTTTTGGTCTAGTACAATCTCCTGAATAGAGCAAAATTAAATATTTCACCCATCAGTTTATGTGTGCAACTGGTTTGCCTCTCTTTAGAACGTTCAAAGGCAAAATTTTGTCCATGGTTTCTTCTGTTTCCCCCACATCTTCTGTTGAAATCAACAAAGAGGATCTCACAAAAACAGCTATGAGGTAATCTCCTGTCTTTATAAATATTTCACAGGCTTGGGAGAGGGAAAATGCTCCATGGTTCAGATCAAGAAGAACCTCAGTTGAACTGGGAGCAGTGATGGGCAGCAGGGATTCAGAGTCTGCTCCACATCTGCTGGATGAATCTGGGTCCCATGTGGGTGAGGAGTTGGTGTCTGGCATGAAGAAGTAGCATGGGATATACAATACATGGCGTGGTGCACCATGGTCAGTGTCAGGGAAAAAGACAAAGAGGTATAGCAAGAAATGAAACAGGATGAGGGACATAATTAGGGGTATTATTACAGACCAAACAAGAATGGAAACACTAGAATTTGGTCCATCCCCAACTGCCTGGCCATTTTGGTGGGATTCTTGTTTCCTTACTCATCCAGGACTTTTTCCTAAACTCATATAATTCTTCATTGCTATTACCATTTTCTGTCTACCTTTGCCATGTCGACCTTAAACAGAGTTTAAGAGGTTCAGGAATCTAAAATAAATGAATTCACCTCTATTTCAAAAGCAGCAGATGTAAAGGAAAAACTGATTTTGGTGGCAGAAATTTGGTCAAATTCTTACTGTGTGCAGACTCTAAGGCAGGAATGTTCAGTTGCTTTTTTTCTGTCTGAAGCTCCAGCTCTCTGGCCTGACCCCACTCTTCCCCTCCCCTCTCTTCTAGAAAATAAATTAAGAGAGATTCTGACGAGCAGGGACAGGAGGAAGCTGTGGCATGTAAAATGGCAGTCTCTGCCAGGCTGTGCTTGCACAAACACCCCCCCCAACCCCAGCGCTTGTGAAGGGGACAAAAGTGGGAAGAGAGAAAGCAGGAGCTATAAGCAGCCTGGCTATTTCCAGGTTCTGTTCCAGGCTAAACTGGTACTAAATTATTTACCAACCAATTGTGTGAAGGACTCAAATCCAGTGGCATCCACATGCAGCACTCATAACCTACTAACTGCATTAACGCAGCTGAGGATTAAGGGAGATCTGAATCAAAGTAATGGGAAAGAAATCATGTGCTGAAGTATTTAGATGTAGTCACTTTTCATGCTGCCTTGATGCCTAGGGACTCATCTTCTCCTTTCCCTGGCAAGTGGCCGCAGCCAGCTACTAACCATTGGTGCTGACAGCTTCCAGCTCAGCCAAGCTTCCATTTTGGAGATCGAATTTGCAGAGATGCAGCTGGGTCCAGGAGGAAAAAAAAAAGGAAAAATAAAACCAAAAAATGCAAACCAACAGCAAAACCAAGAAAACGGACAAAGAGAAAGGAAACTAAAATAAACCCCCCAGTGCTTTGGGGACTATTTGAATTAGTAGCAGGGGGCTGGCAATGGGAATGGGAAGTCTGTTAAGGGTCTCCCAACTTTTCCCAGATGATTCTGCTAACCAGCTGACATCTTTTACTGGATCACTGCCTGATGGGATGGGGAAACGAATATGAATAGTAATAAGGCAGAGAGCTGGAGCAGTTAATCTGTGAGTGAACAGCCAACTGCTGTGATTCTGGAGACAGACACCCTTCCCCTTGACTGAGGGAGGAGGAGGAGGAGAGAGGGAATCTCTGAATTTGGGAAAAAATAGGGGAATCATTGACTACCTTGAAGACGCCCTCCTGCATTTTACCAATACTAGAGAGCTGCTACACCAAAGCAGGACTATAGAGGTGCAAATTTAGTAGCCTGTCTCCAGTACTGATAGGCTATACCAGTGCTGCATGGTGAAGGGGAGAACTGAGCATGGGATCTCCCTTATCTTTGCTTTCTGCTCCAGAGCTCACCCATGCTGAGGAAGAGCTATGTGAGCCAAACAGAGAGAAGTATAGGATGGAACAAATGCGGTACACAGAAGTCACAGAAGTAAGGACTAGTATTTAGGGCAATGCTGAGTTAACTGGTATACACTCCCAGCATGCCTTTTTTTTATTATTGTGCATGGGGACAAGTCCAGACTTTGTAGTCAGGCAACATCTCAATGCAGACCCAATGCAGAGGATCCCATAATGGGTGTAGAGTGAACTTCATCCCATGGATCACCACTCAGACACTGCATGGAGTATTGTTTGGTGACAGTGGTGGTGGGCAGGAGGGTTGTTTCTGCAGAACCAGTCTACCAAGGACATGATCTGCTCCTGCATAGTTAAACCCTGGAAGTCATCATATGCTCAGCTCACATCTGGGCCTTGTGTTACAGTGAGAGGGAGCTTTGGCAAAGACATTGAGGTCACATCTCTTCTGGGAGTATTACACTGGGATCTTTTTAAGCTCTTTTTGAGCAGCAGCCACCAGAGACAGGTAGGACAAGGGAGCTCTGGTCAACACTTTATCTGAAGGACACCAGTGCTGAGGATGCAGACCTGCACTCTGTGGCAGTCAGGGCTTGAGGGATGGGAGCAGACCCCTCTCACTGAGCCATACTGCTGCCTCTGTAAAGCTGAGCCTGAAATCTTTATTCACTCCCAATACCCTATGTAATGTGGAGTTTTTACATGTCAATCATTGTGACAGTTTCAAAGGGCAGTATTTACTCTTGCTAGTAAAAAGTGTCAGGATCAGACCTCAACAATGGGAAGAGGAAGGAACCAAGAATTTCTTGCTGGGGTTGAAAGCTCCAAATATAACAACTGGTCTGGACTTCCCACAAATCCAATAGTAAATGAAATTCAATGGAATTTTTTATTAATTTTATCCAGCAAATGTTTCTTTTCCTCTCTCTTGTGAGAACACTACAAGACAAATCAATACATATCTCTTGTATTTTTCTTAGTTTAGGCAACTGAGGTATGGGTGGGGAGAAGAGGGGCTTCCTCTGGAGAGGTTGTATTCAGACTGGTATTTTAACTTCGTTCTGGCACAGAAAGGTGCCAGGACTGACTGAAGTCCCAAGAGCTGGTCAGTGTCAGCTGCAAACTGGGCTGCCTAAGGGATGAGAGAGATGCACTGTAGCAATAGGGTGTAGGGAGAGCCACACCTGCACCTTTACCCCAATATATGCAGCAGCAGCTACAACAACACATCTTCCAAACTGCCCAACAACCCTCAGAAAACCTTGTTTGAAAGCCACAGTCCGTTCCTGTCTGTGTGAATGATTAATGCTATGGACTTGCACGTACAGACAAAGGCTCATCAATATCTTTAAATGGTGATGGTTCTTGAATGCTTCACGTAATTTCAATGAATTTGCAAACCCCATTTCGTTTTACTTGAGCCTGTCCCCCAAGGGCTTACGTTGTGCAGTTTCTCTGAAAATGTGTATTGCTTTAGATCTGTGCTTTGGAGCTGGTTAACCACCTACTTAGCCTGTCATTTGGGAAATTTGGGGTTTTTTAAAATAGTCTTAAATCTTATGAAAATATTAGTCCTAAGTAAAATTCCTTCTGCTAACTCCCAGTCATGGAGTCATTATTGGAAAGGGCAGCTGGTGGAGGATAGCAAAACTGAGCTCCTATTTGGAGTGGACAGCTTTGAACTCAGTAATACAAAAAGTCACTGAGTGTTTAAATTGTGTTTTCCTACATCTCAGCATTCAGCCTGATCAGAGTTTGACTTTCCTGTAGGGTGAAACAGGTGATTCAAAACCACATGGATCTTCTT
>VZTZ01044162.1:0-41727 GCA_013400955.1 Drymodes brunneopygia
ATATAGTCAACCCAGGACAAGGCTATACCTAAAAAACTTTTGTATGTGTTGGTCATGCACTACTGGAACATGACCACACAAGTATATTATTAAGTATTCTGATCTTAATCTTTATGTTACACACTATCTGTGTATTGTTTAGGTATGTAGGATCCAACAAGCTGCATCCCAGAGTCCTGGAGAGGGGTCCAGGCAAACTTTGTCACAGCTTTTCAATACTTAAAGCAGTAAAATGGAGGGCTTTCTATGAGGGTCCATGGTGATAGGAGAAGGAGTAATGGTTTTAAACTAGATATTCCAGTATTGCAAATAGAAACATAATAATTTCATTATTCAACATGTCGCATTACCAAATATATGAAACTAAGATGGCTTGAGAACAATTTGTTGCATATTTTCTCTTTTCAAGCACACAGTATTTTTTGTGATTCTGGATTTACCTCTTACAGCAACTTGTATACTCTCTTCAACATCATTTGAAAGTAGAACAGTATAATGACATTAAAAATCTAAATGTTTATTGAAAATAAAATTAAAAGCTTCATGTAGGGAATGGTTTGTCAATATCTAAGAACAAATATTAGGATGCAAATATAGAAAACCCAGCAAATTATTCTAGCAATGAAAAAAGTAAAGGCTGATAATTGTATATCTGTCTGTGTGTTAAATTTTGAGTTTAGAAAAGAAAATTAATCTTGCTCCAAAAATATTCAGAAAGGAGAAGAAATCAAAACTTATTTTTTAAAAAAAGCAAATATCTAAAAGAATGGTGGGACCATTGACTTTACAGGTCAGCAGTATTGTTTATGTTGTGTCCTGTTTTCTTGGCTTCAGCTCTTTTATCATCTGTAATTCACATATAAATGAAATTATCAGTGCTATAGATGCACTAAAAAATTGATTTTAACCTTGTTCCATAAACTTTAGACAGAAGGAATCAATATACTTATTTCATTTCTGGGAAGATTGTATACACAGACAAGGTAGGAAAGAAGAGTAATGAATCAAAATTGATATTTTACAAATCACTAAATGATTAATGCAGCAATTATGTCTAAAGAGGTAAATGAAACATCAAGGCACAATTTAATATCTAAAGACTTCTATTAGTGATGCATTAGACACATATTTCCTAAATTCAACTGCAGTTACTGTTTGGAGGCTTATCAATGGATGTGCCTTTTGCAATAGTACCAAAAATTAAAACACAAACAAGATCATTTCAAAGAAATATTTTAGCCAACCATTACACATGGTCTTTCTGAAATCACAGCATGATTATGTTCTAATGAACTGTCAAATGTAAAAAGAGAGCGACTTCTTTGCCATATTGCATCACCACAGTCTTCAGCAATATTTATGTTCAATTTCACACTAGAGTGCTGAAAATACAGATTGAACTTTTAAGACTACTCCTAATCTCTTACTGGGGACACCTACATCAATTGCTAATAGCAACAGGCAGCTCAAATTAAAACAATTTAAATTCTGAATATGTTGGTGTCAGGCAAAAGACATTCTTTACATATTCTACTGGAGCAGTGGAAACATCGATCATTCTGAGACTTTGAGCATGCTTATAGCTCTTAAATGAACAATACGATATTATATCATTCGGAGTACCAACATGCAGTCTCATTAAGAGCTAGTAAAGCCCAAAACCCAACACAGGAACACCCATTTCTCCCCAAAAATTTAGAATAACTTAACTCACACAACACAGACCACTAAAAATTTTGCTGCTAATATAAGAGTCACTATGACAAGATGCCAAACCTCCCCACACATCACAGCGAGATCCTAAATCATATCTCTTTCCATGACCCTATCTTCCCATCAGTGAAATGACAATAATAAAGTGCTGTCAAGTATCTTAAGAAGCTAAAAATAGCAACAAGTATCAAGAATTAGACAAACAAGGCCAAAGCAAAAATAAGTATTTGGTCTGTGAATCTTTTTGTTTGTTTGTTTGATTTTTGTTTCATTCTTATAGGTGTCATTGTATTTCAACAGTTAGGATACTTTTGTCTCATTGCTTTAGAATAATTTCCACTGAAAAACATACATTGTGCAAATTTTTGGAATGGGATCCACATGTTAATTTATTAAAATAAAATCTTAATTTTCATGAGAACACAAATCCTGACTTATTAAGCAATTTGTGCATAAAGTACTTTGACCTTAGGCAATTGTGGTCTTAGGAAATTAGGCTTATTCTGTGGTCATCAGAGATGACCTTTGTAGGAATAACAACAACACTAACAATAATAACAATAATAATAATAAATAAATAATAAATATAATAATGTCATCTTAGGTGTTCTGAATTATCCTCTGGAGGATAGATGTTCCTCCTAGACATTCCACTGCTTATGGGAGAGCTTGACTTGNTGACAAGATGCCAAACCTCCCCACACATCACAGCGAGATCCTAAATCATATCTCTTTCCATGACCCTATCTTCCCATCAGTGAAATGACAATAATAAAGTGCTGTCAAGTATCTTAAGAAGCTAAAAATAGCAACAAGTATCAAGAATTAGACAAACAAGGCCAAAGCAAAAATAAGTATTTGGTCTGTGAATCTTTTTGTTTGTTTGTTTGATTTTTGTTTCATTCTTATAGGTGTCATTGTATTTCAACAGTTAGGATACTTTTGTCTCATTGCTTTAGAATAATTTCCACTGAAAAACATACATTGTGCAAATTTTTGGAATGGGATCCACATGTTAATTTATTAAAATAAAATCTTAATTTTCATGAGAACACAAATCCTGACTTATTAAGCAATTTGTGCATAAAGTACTTTGACCTTAGGCAATTGTGGTCTTAGGAAATTAGGCTTATTCTGTGGTCATCAGAGATGACCTTTGTAGGAATAACAACAACACTAACAATAATAACAATAATAATAATAAATAAATAATAAATATAATAATNTTAGCATTTGAACCACCAAGTAAATTAAAACAAATAAACAAATACAATAAAATAAATAAAGCAAGTAAAAGGCTACACTGCTCAGATATTTTCATTCTCAGAAAAAACCTCAAGGTACCTATGTTGGGGCAAACTGTTTATGTTTGATAGCAATAGATTACCACAAGGCTACATAACATTTTAGAGAAAATACTGTTATCTGTCCTTAAAACACAGGTGCTACAAAATTAAAGCTTAGCTGCACATGTGGCAGCTTCATCTGCTGTGCAGAAGCAAAGTTTAGGGACAGATACTGATATTCCTGCACAGGTAGTTCTGTGTTTTGAACCTTACTCTGCACTCACCAGCGTGAAGGACACCATGTTCATCCATGTGTTGCTCATGACTGATTAGACTGACTTACTTTGAAGCATTGAGAAATAACAGAACTCGCATTTTTCAAGTACTTTTCTCAGAATTTACATTTTATTCTGTAGTTTTCAGTAGACATTTGTGCCAGTTGAGGGGCTTTGTTCTGAAGTGGTTCTGGGTATTTTTTTCTGGGCATGAAAAAGATAATTTCTACGTATACTTGCACATAATTTTGTGATTTTGAAAAGTAAGCAAAATCAGCATTTTCATTTTTTTCTATGTATATCAGAGTTACTTTAGAAGATACTTTGCATAACAGAATGTGATAAGTTATAAAATGTGATGAGTGATTTAAGAAGAGACTTGGAAATTAACCATTCAAACAACAGATGTAAGGTCATGATGGATGAAGTTTTAACTCACTGAAGTGTTTCAAACTGTAATGCCTTCCAAAAAAAATTTTTGTGCTATTCTGAAAGATTTTCATGATGCACAAAGTATGAGGCAATTGTATGACCTATGTTAGACATGAATTCAAACAAAACACTTAAAATAGTACATTTTGTTCTTAAAACATTTGAATTATATAAAATTATATACCATACACTTTTGTCTGTAAATGAGGACATGATTACATTTGTTCACTCAAGTTTAATGTTTCAAAAATTTATTCTCAAATTATTTCCATTATATTCCTGAAAATGCTTTGCTGCAAGGAGTCATATTTCTACTCTTGTCTCTATTGTTTTGTTAACAAGAGGGGGCTTTTGTTACTAAAATCTTATATGAAATTTGAATAATTATTGCATATTTCTCCAACATGAATGAGATTTTCTGGCAGTAATTTTCATAAGCATAAGCCATATCCATTAAACATATTAAGCCAAATATTCTAAAACGCATGCAAGTGTAATCTTAATATTATTGAACTTTTAATTGAAAAATTGCTGCTTTTTTCACAAGAGACATGGAACAGTACAGATGTAATATGAGTCAATCACAAATAATTATCTATAGGTATTATTCATAAATATTTTTAAAGTACAACATTACCATATATGAGATATAAACCAGAGAAAAGATTGATGTTAACTTAATTTTAAATAAAATTGTGCTGGTACAAATTAAATACCATAGAAGTACTGAGACTGGCAGTGACATAGTTAATGAAAAAAAATGGTTATTTTGTTGAGTAATTTTTCTTTTCCTAAACCAGCAAAAAATATAATAAAAAGTGGAGGAAAAAATTCTCTTATACTTCATATACTATAGTCAGAATTATTAAGTAATAATAAATATGTGGGTTGAATATGTACATATCAACATGAACTGTGACAAAATTCACAAATTTTGTTTCTAAATAAGAGACACAAATCATAAAATATCAATTACAAATCTCAAAATATGAAGATATGGCAATGAAATAATTACCTTCTTTCGTTATACATTCTGTCAGTTGAATCACACTAAATAATTTTGATTTTTGTGTCCACAAACAGAATATAAGGTGGTTTAGTTTTCTGGAAAAAAATTGGAAATCTTCAATTATATATTCTCTTAAACTGTCTGCTAGACTGCCAATAAGCTTTATGGGCTTTTTGGTGCAAAAAAGATTCACCAATTCAGAGTCATGTGTTCCTTTGTGATTAGGTCTCTCAGGAAAGACATTCATGTGGAGAAAATTAGCTTGGGAAATAGCATAAGATTCCCATGACTGTTTTCTGCTGGCAGATGCGTTTCAGTTATAAGGGGAAATGAATTTGGCCTAAGAGAAATTAAAGATTCTGCATATAAACCACAATTCCAAAACCACATATGAGTGTAATATAAACAAACACCTCACATGGAGAAATGTAAATTTGTTTAGATATTCCTAAAAAAACCTTTAAAATCTGTTGTCGAATGAGGAAAAAAGTAAAAATCAACTTGCCTTGATAAGGGAAAAATCAGATTTTTCACGAAAGAGACACTCAAAAACTCTGCTAGTTATGGGCAGAGCATTTCAATACTCTTTTAAACTCCTTGTGAAAAATACCCCTGAAACCCTATCTGTAAACCCTTCTCCACCTTTAACATGCAGAATTTACACAGCCAGCAGGCTACGTATTTCTCTAGTCTGAATTTAAAGTGTCTACCTTGAAAAACAGCCCAGTAATATGGCTAAAAGTTCCATTCTGTAACTGGCTATGCTTTTCAGTATAAAATGCTCAGTGAATACCAGATGAAGTAAGATTTATTTGGTTTTATATTTGTTTCAGTAGTCACTGTATAAAAATGTCTCTAAATGTAATACATATTTTTTTCACATTCAGTTTATGGAGTCGGTGGGGAAATTACATTCTCTGAGACCTCCATAAATATCAGAAGCAGCAAAAATAAAAAAAAAAATTTTTTAAAAACAGACTGTGATGGCTTAGTATTATAAGCTATCTGGGAGAATATATTTGAAAAATGTGCTAATAAACCACATACAGATTCTAGGAAGTTTCAGTCAAAATATATGTTAAAGGAAAAATAGAAAATCTGACAAATGAATTTATGATATTGCAATTTACTTACAATGCAGTTTTTAAAAACTAAAATGGGAGTCTACCTGAAACTTTATAGTCTTGTATGATGTATGAAAGCAGTCAACACCCAGTCACTTAATGTCAAAGAGTGTGAGATATCATTGAGGCTCATGAGGCTCAGAAACTAACTTAGAATTGAGGGATTGATAAAAAGATGGCTGGGGATTTTTGTTGTTTTTTCGTTGTCATTGTCTTTACAATGTATTTTATATATTTAACAGAATTTATTTATGCCCTGAATTTTTCTGATATGTTTTCAAAATTAAGTACTTTTGTATTTTGCTTTCGTATAGAAGCAAATATAATCTGGTGTGAAATAATTTTTTGGGGATTTTGACAGGAAGCTGAAAGAAGAAAACATTTGACAGCTAATGGGTGGATCACCTGTAAACAGTGCTGGTTGAAGTGCTCTATCATGTCTTGTGTCTTTTTGTTCTCTTCCAAAAAAAGTAAAAAGGAGTTAGTAAGGTGCTAATGTTAGCTCAAATAATATTCATAGCCTGATAATTGGCTCCTACGTATAATGGACAAAAAACAAAAAATTGTCTTGGAGAAAAGGAAACTCAATAAGAAAAGAAAAACCCAACAAGAGGGCACATATATTTATAACCAGACAACAAGCTGTATAATATAATGCATTACAGTTTCACAAACAATCAATACTAAATATTGGATATAAAATTACTTTTTGATTACCACTGTGAAAACACAAGCTTCTCAAGTAATTCCCCACACTACTATTGATTTTATTCTACATTTTCCATTGTATTTTAAAAGCATTTCACATTTATTCCTAAGACTCCATTCTGCTGCTAAATGCTTAGCAGATGCGCAAGGAAAACAGGGAAGATTTAATGTTGGAGAGGTATGAATATTATTTTTCATACTTTAATCTCTGCTTTTTATAACATAGCTTAAGTCTGAAATATGTTTCTCTCGTCACACTACACAGAGGAAGGATCAGAATTTTCCTAAGCTTTTAACCCCTTCCTTCGTTTAATGCTGTTAGCCTTTAGCACTGCGTAGCAGCTTTCTATCATGTGGCACTTTGCTTCCTGCCAGTTCCCATGGCAATGGTCAGGTCATGGGTCAAGTGATACACTATAGCTATATCTCAAAGCTGGTAAGTAGGCTAGTTTATTTTTCATTTGTCCATTTTTCAAATACTCAGCAACTAGCAGAGTACTTCTGCCTCTTTTCCTGTGAGGTGAAGTAGAAAACTTAAGGACAAGGAAAAAGACTTTGGGATACTTTTTCTGTTGTATTAACTTTTTTCCTCAATCAACTTAGGTGTAAACGTATAAAGAATTATTTTCAATTTAGGGAGTGGTACAAATTTCTCTCAATACCTACTTGTTGGTGAGAGCAGTATGAGCATCTTCTTATTTTTTATATTATCTTGAACATGTCAGTGTTTCTAGTCTGTTGCAGTTCCAGTGTTCACTTTGATGAACATCTGTGTTTATAATTCATGTCTCACTGGATATTGCTGAAAAAATATGCAAGGATAGTTGTACTTATATTAGTTAGCACAGTATTGGAAATCTCTACCAGAATGAAAGACAATTACTATTTACCAACCATCAGCACAATATCCAGGCTGACAGTGAAAAGAGCTACTACACGGTGAGAAATTCAGGGAATAGTTTTTGTTAACAGAGTGCAGCTCTCTAAAAAGTACCTATGCCATGACTCAAAGGTAGTGGTCTTACTCTTGTAAGAAAATGAATTACGCAATGATGAAACTGGGAAAAAAAATTCGTTTCAGGAGTGATGAGAAACAGAGGATGCACAAAAAAAGCCATCTGGAACATATTCCCTAATCAAGATTTTGATGAAAATTTCGTCAAAACAGCAATGTGTGTGAAAACTCCACTGACAATATGAAATTTTTTTCTACCCAGAGATTAAATGGCCAAAGAACCCTGAATATCAGGTTATTTTACATTGGACACAAGTGTCAACACAACACTGCTAAGACCATTTCAAAGAACATCTAACCATAAAACAAGATGTCAAAAATGTTGGGTGCTTGAAAAATAATATAATCATCAAAGTTTTGATGTTGACATTCAAATAGGAGTCTACAGAGCAGAATAAGAAATAAGAATACTAATCTGGCCATCCGTATGCCAGATTCTGACTCACAGAAATTTCCCATATACACAATATTACTTGCTCAGCTATTATTAGGTATAGGAATTTATAGAAGACACAGCCTCAAATAAGAAATGAGACATTATTTGAGGTCTATAATAAATACTGAAAGTTGATGCAAGTTTAAAGGAATTGCAGTTGTTTCCTGTATTTAAAGAGCAAATATGGTAACCGTGAGAATAATTTACTTAAAAGGAGTTTTCTTATAGCATAAATAAGTATGGTCATTTTACCTCGGTTATCATAGCAAAATTACTTTAAAATAATGACAGATTTTTTTAACTGTAGCCGTGCCCTTTATTAAAACCAATCAACTTTTTTATATGAATAACATAATTTAAGTACAACTGACAGAGTTTATCACATCTAGATTATATTAGCACATTCCCCCTTCGTAAGAAGGGCACAATGTGCCAAGGGACTGACATATTATCTTTGTTCTTCATATTAAATAACAACATGTAATTTAAAAGAGTTATTCAAGAACTAGTTCATGAATTAGCAACCTTCAACTATACAGTGACTAGGTATTCTAACAAACATGTAAAGATTCCATCCCCTCAACCCTGAAACCATTAAATAAAAATAAAAAACCCAACAAACACAGAAAAACCCACCTTATTTTGATGTTTAAGAAAACATGTAAAAGTACTGAAGCTAATAGTTGTCTCCATTAAGGGATTTGTTTGTTTATTTGTTTAATCTCAGGCAATGACTGCTTTTCCTCATCAGTTATCAGACTGGATTCATGTCTTTATAAAACATGTTGCTAATTAGAGATTACTCAGATAATATAGTGTAAGGCATATTAGTGCATTCAACCATACATGTATGACCGCTTAGTAATGGAATTTGGAAAATTCAATTTCTTAAAAAAATTAGAATTTATTTTACTCTAAAAAGCTTCATACGTTATCCTCTCGACCTCTCATAAAATCTGATGTACAATGAGATTTTTGATTAAATAACCTTTCTAGTCATAGCATGACATATTGAATTCATTTGTTTGTTTCTCATTTCTGACTCAACAATATCTTTAAAGAGAAAGAAATTAGATCATGCACTGATGGTTGTTTCATATGCTGTAATTTCATACAGTTATTTAACATGCATATGAATTGCACCAAATAAAAGTTGAAGACAAGATCAGACATGCATGAATAAAAATCACTTATTGTAAGCTTTAATTCAGCATTTAGAATCTTGAATTTCAAATTTGTAGGAACAGACAGTATGTTTTCATTATGTCTGAAAGTCAAAAAATACTCAATTTTTTAAACCCAAGATTGTATCCTTAATGTTCATTGTTTTCTTGATCACCCATGCAAGACTACCATTAAACTTTGGTCAAAGGTGTAATCTGTTTTCGTGCTGATTTGTGATGGAATTTTCCATCATTTGATCTCCTGCACTAGTAATCCACTACTGATTTTCGGAATAAGCTGAAGAGAATGTTTATAGGTTAGAAAGAAACACACATGCTACAAAAAATAAAGTATTCTTTACCATTTTAATTTCAGTTTAATTTTTCTAATGAGTACTAATTAATTATGGACTGAGTAACCAAATATATTTTTCAGAAGAAAATACTACTTCACATGGATTTTTTTAAATGCCTGATTTTGTCTTGTAGCTCTCAACTACACCTTTACTCTGAACAGCTTTCCATCCCAATGAAAAAAGAGATGAGTGTATCTCATCATTTGACAGTGATGAGGAATGCAGTTTCTAAAATATTAAAACATTCTCATGCAGTGGAACTGCATTACCAGAACAGATGACAAGACTAGTTTTTATTAAAATGAGTAGATGTTTTGATATAAAAGGTTTTCTTTCCCAGCCCTGTCATAGCTGATTGTTTGAGAGTCATGGACAAATGGAGATATGACATAAGAGAACAAAGATGTCTAGATACTGTGATAACAAGTTTTATGGCAAAAGACTGAAATAGCCTCCATTGTCTCATCTCATACCAGTGAAGACTGAGGGAAAGTGTGATTAGAGTCCTCAACTCAGAAGGTGAGCTGCCTCAAGGCCAAGAATCATCTGTTCCCTGTGATCACAGAGTGTGTAATGAAAGGCAATAGGTTTAAATTGCCCCAGGTGAGGCTGGAGTGGGTACACAAAAACCTTTACATGAATAGGGTGAGTTAAGTCCAGGACATTTCTCAGCCTGCCATGCACAGCTGTGCAGCCTCATCCCTGGAAATGTTATGTGAAGCCTAGCAGCTCTCCAAAATGTTGTCTTTGCTCTTTCATATTGAAAGTTGAATGAAATAGGTGATATCTTTTGTTTTGGTCAGGAGACCACGTGAAGCCTTGTATGTTTTGAAGTTAGAGAGAGCAAATTGCCACTGATTTTTGGAATGCTGGAATTCACTATTTTATCTTCTCCATATTAAGAAGAGATATTGAATTATGTGCTAAAGTAAAGCTGAACCTAAAGTATTCATTACTACTGTACCTCTAAGAAAGTGAGTTTTAACATAAGGCAGCATCATGACTTGCCTATTTTTACTGTTAATAACAGATACTTTTGTCATTCTTGTTCATGATGTTCAGTGATGTTCTGTAAGTTTTTTAAATTTTCTCTGGAAAACTGGGGACAGACACAAATTTCCAGTGAAACAGCTGTGCTATCTGGCAGCTGATAGAGTAGCATTATGGTTCAATATTAACTTCATTCATATTTTATAAATCATCTGCCACTGTAAATCAGGAGTGGGATCTCATCATCAAAAATCTTGCTCATTTTTTTCACAATTCTTGTTTATGGATGGTTAATTTTTAAGGAAATACAATGAAGAAAATATTTAGGATCTTTATAATTATATTATCTTTAATAGGTGAAATTAAAGCATCTGTAATAGTAAAACAGTAGAAGTGAATAAATTAACATTTTACGAAGAGAAATTACTTGATAGAATGAATGTAAAATAGGAAGATTATATATTGAAATATTAAATAAATACTTAAAAAACACCTAGTAGGGAAACATTCACAGCCTTCTCTTCCTCCCTCTTTTTATAAAATCTAAGGGTATTAGTCACCTTTTAATTGGTTAATACTTCTACCTGTTCCAATGTCTAATCAAAGAGAGAAGGAAATATATGTTATTCTCTGATTTAAAGTGACAGATGATGGACCAGAAATGTCCACTAAAAGACTTACCAGTTATAATCAGAGGAAAGTGCCTATCACATTCAGTGAAACACGAATCCTCTGTGTCACTGATCACACCACTGTGCTGCTGCTCAGTGTCAGGTTGAAAGTCCTGTTAGAGAAGATCCAACCTCATAAAAGAAATGGATAAAGACATGAAACTAGGATAAAAGGATGCTTATAAATAGCACAGATTTGTAGCTTTCATACATTGATGGATCTGTGTGATACTATCATACGTCTATGATAGTGCTTGCTTCCCCTGCCTTGCTTTTTTTGTATCACTTCCCACCTGCATTCTAATTTTCCAGCCTGGAATGCTGAGGTCTCTCCACATGTTTAATGAAATCTGCTAAAAATTTCCAAATCTCCTCAAGGAAGCAGCCCTGCCACAGACTCAGTTCTCTCTCCCTTGGCTTTACTAGAGGCAAAATATGATTTATACTCTGACAGAGCAAGCATTTGCTTTATCAGAAAGCATATTAGTGTGGGTATGTCTCAGCATAATGTGCACCAGCATCTGAGATTATGACTAATTTGTTCTGCTATTAAGTGAAAGATAAATTTATTTCAGTACATAGATATGGATAATCACGTTTCTTAGGAACTACTTCTTGTCTCATCCTAAGTCTGTGACAATCTAGGAGCTTTTAGTGCATAAAATTATATTTAAGGAAAAAAACTGGACTTCATGTAGAGAAGATAAAATTGTGATAAACAGGAATTCTTCAAGAGCATTGCAAAAGTTCAGTAACATAAACTCACTTAAGTTTTACAGTCTCTACTTTTGCCTTCTCGTTCTCATATACAGAGGTAATAGAATTGGAAGATGAGAGACAGTGCTTGTTTGTGAAGTCGCCTTGATGAAAGCAGACAGAAAGATAGAATGGTTAAGATTGGAAGAGTCTCTGAAGGTCATCTCGCTTCAAACTCCTGCTGTGGGCATCAACACATTCCACTAGGACAGGTTGTTCAAAGCCCCATTCAGCCTGGCCTTGAACACTTTCAGACATTCACAACTTCTCTGGGTAACAGTTTCAGTGCCTCACTACCCCCACAGTAACAAATTTCTTCCTAATATCTGATCTAAGCCTGCTTTCACTTTAAAACTATTCCCACTTGTACTATCACTCCATGCATTTGTAAAGATCTTAGAATGTCCTCTTAGAATATCATCAGACAAAAGAGGACTGGTTGAGGGTGTGAAGATTGGGGGCAGCCTTGGCAATAAATATGAGTACAACCCTGAACTTTGGCTTCCTAAAGGGACCACTCAGAGGAATCCCATGAGTTAGGTGTCTAGAACATAGGGGGATCCAAGAGATCTGGTTAATATTCAAGCATGACTTCCTTCATGCTCAAGATTGGTTCATCCCTATCAGTAACACACCAGGCAAAGAGGGCAGGAGACCTGGGTGGATGAGCAAGAAGCTTCTGGCAGGAACAGAAGCAGGAAGTTTATGAAGTATGGAAAAAGGAAGAGGGTGTTTGGAAGGAACAAAGGAATGTTCCATTACGCAAGGATGTGACAGATATGGCTAAGGTCCTTTTGGAATGAAATCTCACAGAGGATATCAAGAACAACAAGAAAAGGCTTCTTCAAATGCACTGGTAGCAAGACTACGGAAAATGTGGGTTCACTGTTGCACTGGGTGGGTTGAAGAAATGGTGGAGTTTCTGAATGCCTTCTTTGTATTGGTCCTTACTGAGAGGGTAGAGGCAATCACTTTTCAGTGGTGCCCAGTAAAATGACAAATGCTAAAGGGCACAAACTAAAACACAGAAACTCCATCTGGACATGAGGAAGAACTTCTTTACTTTGAGGGTGACCTCAAACAACCCTGGAACATGCTGCCCAGAGATGTTGTGGAGTCCCCTTGTCTCAAGATATTCAAAACCTACCTGGACAAGATCCTGTGCAACTTGCTCCAGGTGAACCTATTCCAGTAAATAAGGTGGGGGGGAGCTGGGTGATCTCCAGAGGACACTTCCAATCCCAACCATAACCATTCTGTCGTTCTGTGATTCTGTGATCTTTCAGATGCACTTGGATACATATGTGAATAGTGGCATACATAACGTCGTCCAGTCTAATATTCAATGGACACATTAAATAAAAAGCCACTAAATGAAAGCCCCAATAGAAAATGTGTATTACAAACCTCTGGCCTGGAATAACAGGACCATAGGGAATTGCCTGAAGTTGTGGCAGGGAAGGTTTAGATTTGATATTAGGAAAAGGGTCTTCACCCAGAGAGTGGTTGGGCCCTGGGACAGGCTCCCCAGGGAAGTGGTCACAGCACCAAGCCTGACAGAGCTCAAGAAGTGTTTGGACAATACTCTCTGGTTCATGCTGTGACTCTTGGTGATGTCCTGTGCAGAGCCAGGAGCTGGACTTGATGACCCTTGCAGGTCCCTTCCAACTCAGAATATTCTGTGACTCTCTGTGACTGTAAAGCCTGTAGAGTTGTGTTAATCATATACTGGTTTCAACACAAATGTTTATTTAGGCTTCTGCACAAGAAATCCAGTGTGCTGCTGCTGTGTCAAGTTGCAGCTTTCACTGCAGCTTACCTTCCCAACAGAGTCTACTACCACATTAGAGGACATAGGTCCAAACACCTTGCACAACCTAAATGAGTAAGTGGAGTTCCAGTAGATAGGATTCAAGGTTCCAGATCCCACACAATGTTTTTCAAACGCTGCATACATCTGCCAGACAGAGGATGGCCACATTTCCACTTGCGACTTACAGATGGTATTACTGGGTCCTGAAGTCCATCAAGACATGTTCATCATAACTGCTGGTCCTACCAGAGACAGGATGCTGCACCTCCAGCAATCCCAGAGAGCATAGGCAGTTCTTTTCATTTCACAAACACAGAATTTAGAGTCAAAAGAAGAACACATGATATACTTGGTTAAGGGAAGGGTGATTTAAAGAATTAGAGTCCCACTATGATGCTAATAAGCCTGCTTCCCTCTCACTTCCCTCTCCAGCTCTTATTGGAAAGAACAGGATCAGCCAGCACTTGAAAAATTTCTGCCTTCTACTCCTGGATTCCCTAGTGTAGTGTTTCTCCAATTACTGCAAACTAAGTCCTTATCAGAAAACTAAAAATATTAGAAATAGTACTCAATTTTGCATTTCATCAGGTTGCAAAAATGTTTTCCAGTTATACATTGTAGGCAGGAAAAGCATGTTTTTGTCATTGTATTCAATCAAACAGTTAGCTAGAGTCAGTTTTTGCTGTTATAAACCCCATTTTTTCTTTAATGAAAAAATGTCTAATGTACTGGAAAAAGGCAAAAGAACTTACTGGTTAAAAGATGTATTCATTACTTCATGCCTTACTTGAAACCAACAGTTAACACTTAGTTCATCTGCAATCTACCTGAATATCCACTCAAGCTTTCCAGGAGAGCATATTTTTATATGTTATTTTATAAGATAGACAAAGCAATCTTCAAATGCATTTTATTTCGCAGAATTTGGTAGAACCTTGTAAAACCACAGATACCACAAGACTTGATGATATTGAAGTTTTTTGTGAGCTCCTATTTTACTAAAAATCATGTTTTATGTACTGACAAGGAAGGTCTTGATCTTCCACAACTGCTAATATGCTAAGCAAAAAGACTGCTTTAGGAAGACCAAGAAGTGGCATTTGGAATCTAAGCACAATCAATTGTATGCTAAAATTACTGTTATTTGAAGACATACAAATAAATATATTAGAAGATCTAGAAATACATATATAAATGATCCATTAGAGAACCTGCATACATGCAAATTTAATTAAAAGTCAATGCAATTTCACATTTGTGAAATTACTCAAATGTTTCAACAGCACAGTAATATTTTCTGAGCCAAGTTTTTAACAAACAGGACATGCTATGAGACAGACGTGTTCATGGAAGAAGGACCTATAATAGGAATATTTTCAGGGAAGAAAATGGTCTCTGTAGGAAATTAGTTGCTAGACTGCTGTTTTAAACTTCTCCCAGCTCCCTTGAATACACAGTCAAACATTGTCCCGTTTAGTTTTTCAGTGTTGCTAGGGTAACAACACTGCTAGAATTAAGGTACGGCGTGATGTTGTCACGTTTGCGGGTAGAGTTAATGCTGAATATTTCACCTACAGGAGATACTAACAGATACACTAAAACCAGACCCAAGAACAATAAAAGAAACAATTACTTCTTCTGTGACAGAACTGCTTCAGACAGAAATTCCAGGGCTTATGGGGATAGGCCAGAAATTTCAGGTTCATCTGAAGCACTTGACATGGTGTGTGGAGCTGCATTCCGATCCCTGTCAACTGCTCTTCTTCCCATCAAAACAAATATTTGAGGATAGTGGGTTTGGAAACAGACATAGACCCAAGTCCTCACCTCAGTCTCAGCACAGAAAACTAGTGCAGACAAAGCACATACCTGAAGAATGATTTGGCAACTGCTGCTGCGCACTGCATATTTCATTCTGACCACAGGGCATTTGACACTTTAGCTTCTTCAGCAGCTTCCAAAGGAATATCTATTAAGGTCAAAGAACAGGGGAATAGGTGAAACTAGGATTCTCAAGCATTGATAAAAATGAAGGGAAAAAATATGGGAATAATTAATCTGCAGAGAAGAAATCAATAAAAATGTAGAACTATTATTTATATTGAGGTGAGTAACACACAAATTCTTCCAGGTTCTATAAGAAAGAAAATATTCCAAACCAAACATAGACAAACCGGCATAGTCATGTATATTTTGAGAAGAAAATTAACATAGGCCATGATGTTCTATTTCTCATTGGCTTTCTTGTGACTTTCTAAAATCTAAATGATTGGAGTTTTCTAAACTACCACAGAGAGACTTTCTTTCAGACATTTTCAGAAAAATTTGAGATAGGTATGTATTTCACAAGAATGATGATAACTTGTGTTCTTTAAGATTTTCACCATGATTTGAAAACACTAAACAGTGTTTTTTGAGAGCCAGTACCAAGGATGGTGTTATTACAGCAACTTGTATGAAACAAGCCATATATGCAAGACATATTAAAATGAACTGAATTTCAAATAGTGACACTTCTCACTGCAGAAATGCTAGATGAGTGGGGAAACAGAATGAAGATATGTCAAACATGTATATAAATAATTTATCTGTCAAAGTGTAGGACTATGGATAAGGGATAATGCATCAATATCAGTCTTCAACCCTAGAGTTCACTTCTTTTTATGGTAAAATTGTCTTATAGCATTCTGTAAGTATGAAAAAAGTAGTGTTTAATTAATCTATTCACACAATAAGGGGCATGAGCAATATGGAAAAATGTCTTACTGCAAATATTAAATCTAAAACTGACTCACATTTCATTTAATAAATGTACCTTCTGGAATCACACATTGTCTCCTGAAAATTCTTCTCCTAGGCTTTTAAATTTGACTCAGACTTATCTAAAGGTTAATGGCTTACCTAACACCCAAAATGGAAGTTCTAGAGGAAAACTCATGAGGTTTCCATTTCTGTTATTTCCCAGCTGATCATAGCCCATGAGTTTGAACTGTTTTTTCCAGTAAACTCACCATAAATCTTCTTGGTCCATTTTTGAAAGTAAATGATCTCCCATAGAGTTCACTGATGAGACCTAGGTAATACTAACAGAGAAATAACAAAATCATGTTACAAAAACAACGTAATTGCAGATTTTTTTTAATAACAACAAAATCAGATAAAAAACACACCAAAAAACCATCATGCCTCCCCAGCATCAACAACTCTTTATTTTCTTTTTTTTCCTTCCCTCTTTCTTTTTTTACAGCAGAATACCTGAACTGTGTGTAGTATTTTGGCCACTGTTGATGCACAAGTTCTGATGTACATGAGAAGTGTCTTACTGGCAAGGTTTACAGAACCTGAACAATATGCCAAGGCTAGTATAATATTAAATAGTAACCTGTTTTTCCCCACCTCCCTTTCTTTGAAATGTTGCCTGAATTCAAATAATAAATCTGGAAAGGGAAAGCTCTGTTGGTATTTGAAAACCCTCTGATACATTTCTAAGCCTACAGACAGTATATTTTCTGAACTAGAAGGGTATTGCCTATTTTACACTGAAAAGCTGTATAATATAAGGAAGCTATATCATTCAAGTGACATGAAATAAATCTCATTAGCACAGGCTCCACAGTGATTTAACCAAGATGTCTTTTAGCATAGTAAGATTGATTAAATGAAAATCAAAGGAAAATATGTGTTTGTTTATCTGCAGAGGAAGAACAATTGCAAAGGATAAAGCATCTAAAATAAAGAAACCTTAAAATCTCAGTTATGGCCTTGTACAACATTGACATGATATTTTATATCTAAAATATTTGATCTTGAACCTATGTTCAATTTTCCAACAGAAATAAAACTGAATATGGTCAGTCAATTAAATTTAAAGAGCACAAACTGTAACTCTGTATTACATGGTTTTCAACAAAACAGGTCTAAATTCTGGCAGCATGATCTCTGAATTGTCTTTTATACCAAAGACTACATGCTGTCTATTGTAAAGAAACCACAATTCTAAAGCAAGTCTCAGAACCATGTGCAAGAACATAAATACATAAAATGTAGGCATAAATCTCAGAGATTCCAAGCAAATGGAAAATAAAAAGGGTGAATGAGAGGCGTGGATCATTTTCCTTATTTCTAAATGTCTGATTTAAACTCAGAAATGTAAGTCTGCAAGGAGTGGAAATGGTCCAGATTATGATCTTTGGCTGTACTAGAAAGTAAGTCCAGTAAGGACTTTCTTCTCTAACAGATGAAGAGTGTACTGCCTTTTATAGGTGAGTTGGTGTCTATATTTGTTTTCAGCTTTACAACATACCTTATGATGTCATGGAGCTGAACACTAATATCACACCCAAAAAATAGCAGTAGAAATGCATTTTCAGAAGGTGGAATGACAATTTGGGGATGGCTGAGCTAGTGCCTAACTGAGTTTTAACAGTGGTGATTCTTATACTTCTATCATAGAGGCAGATATTCATCTCCAGGTAGAAGCGGTAATTATGCCATGCATAAAGGACTGCATTCAAAGACAGAAAACAAGAGATAGCAAAGATTTTCTGCCTTAAGTAATTCAGAAACATTCAGGAGCACAGCTTCAACAGTACTGTCCAATGACTATTAATACCACTGATGCAGACCAAGACTCCAGGCCACTTTAAGTCAATGAAGCATCCTGAATTTTGAGGCTTTCATTTCCATCTGGAATTCAGACCCAGTGTTTTCTTGGGAAGTGAGTGTTTTCTCTCCTTGCCAACTTGGTATGCAACACATGGACAGGGTGAGGGAAGTAAAAGGAGGAATTTGGAAAGTTTGCATAAGATTTGAGCAGTGTAGACATGATAAATTTCCTCTACCCTTTTTTCTGCAAGTAGAATATTTCTGTGCCAATTTCATTCACATAGATACAAAATTAAGCAAGTGTAAGTGAAGAATTATAACAAATTACAACCTATCTGACCTATTTGTTTCTCTGTAGTGGGCATGTCAGATCACATACTCAAATACTCTTTAAAATCCACAATACATGCAATGAAAACTAATCACTTGTAATAGAGTAAACAAGGATCAAAGTCTGTAACTTTTAAAATACCATGGAAATGCTTTTCTTGTTGAACATTGACCCAGTTCATTCATGACAGTTCATGTGTACAATCGTGTTCTCCTTAATCACTTCTTATTTTTAAAGAACTCCAGTAGTTTGAATTTTCCCACTAGTATAGTGTAACTTGTAATTTTTGTTCAGTTGTTTCCTATTGACAATCTATGTATGGTTCCAGCACATATCTGTTCAATGTAGAGTTAAAGCAAGTAACCATACCTGAAGAATTGTTTCCTCAGACTTCTTTCCTCCACATTGAAACATGCTGAAGCTGTTAGACAGCAATTGAAATCTACTGTATAACATCATAATGCCATAGCAACAGAGACAAGATCATATTTTGCAAAAAAAATTGGCAGCTAGATGAGACTCACTATCACTGGCCATACTATTCCTACAAAATGATTTTAAAAACATCATGATATGGCAACATGACAAGCAACACAGATTAAAGCCACAGGATCCATGTGTAGCAAATTAACTAGCAGGCACTAAAGAAGAGTTCAGTAGAATTTTCAACACAGTTATGGAAAATAAAATCCCTTTTCCTTCAGTAGGAAGAACACAATTTTGTCTTTTTCCTTCTCTTTTTTTTCCCTCCGAATGTTGCATTTTGTAGTTTTGGGTTTTCAATAGTGGATTTTAACAATCTCATCAGAAGACATCAGTCATTTAATTTATTTAAAATCTATTGAAGCAAAGGAACTGGCTCATTGATTAGGACCATATAATAGAGTAAGTTGAAAATCAGGAAGGTGTATATCTGAATTACTCTTATTTGTTGAGACGTCATCCATCCATTTGTCAGCTTTCTGATGGAATAGTTTAAAAAATGTTCCTACTGCACTTAGAAATGTAAGTTAATCACTTTCAATCTATCATATAATTACTAGCACTATTTATCACTACACAGATAAGTTTCAACCCTGATGTTATTTCCCATTCAGATTTAGCTTGCTGCTGGATAAAATTCGTTGGCTACTTGTTGAATTGATTAGTATTGAAAATTAGCCTCAAATAAACCATTCCTTCAAATACACACACGCACGCACACACACACACACATATATATATATAAAACCTGAATTTATCCCTATTTTTAAATAATTCTATATTTATAACAACAATAATGATAATAATCATTGTAAGGACTTTGAGAGAAGCAGTTATCTCAATATAATGGCACAAATCTAGTACAGAGGAATTAAGTCAAAAAGAACCCTAAATTCATTATAGCTGCGACTCTGTCCAGGAGTCCTGGAAATACTTTTAAAAAAGAATGTTTGTGTAATTTAATACAGTATCTTAATCCTGTGCCTCTTTTTTAACTGGCAAATATGGAAAGGCTACCAGCACACTATTTTCACCACTTTGTCAAAAACTGGTGAACAGTACCAATAAGTAAGAAACAATGTGTTCCCTGTGCTACCAGATGAAGAAAGTATGTAGTGGGTATTAAACTGGGGGTTAAAAAATCTGAAGCAATATACACTTTGCTCTGTCAGTACACATTTGAGACTCACTGTAAGCTCTAAGTTCTTCCTCCCATTTAATGCAAAATATCCAAATCTACTGTTGCCATGAAACTTGACTATACTGTGCCTAGTTTACCTGTTCCCATCATCATGTATACATGGCACTTGTTAAGTGTCATTTGGGTTTGACAATTGCAACGATACACTTACTGTACACCAACATGTGTTAGAGTGCTTTCTCTGCTCTTTATTTTTACTTTCATTACTCTTAGTAATGTACTACTTAAGGTTATTTTGTGCTGTTTTTTATTTACAGAGCTTTTCAAAATTTTTTTTTAACATAACTTCTTTCAGATTTGATATTATTTTGTTTACTTGTGATATTAATCTGTTCAAACATATTGTTGTATTTGTTATCTAAAAAAGGTTGTCAGTAATAGGCATAGGCAGAAATAATACACATGATGTAGGGGGTCAGACAGGGTGATTTTAAAATTCGATATTGGACATTAAATTACTAAGAAAGAAGACAAATGAAGGGAAAGAAAATAATAAGTAATTTCCTTAATAATTTCCCCTTCCACAATGTTGCATAGTATTAAGTTGGATATTCAATGATCCTTGTTACTGAAATTTGAACTTCAAGCATATTTTGTTTTGTTAATAGGCAGACAAGATTGCTAAGTTATTAAGACAGGCACAAGGTTATAAAGCAATTATACGGAAAAAGATGTGTTCTCCTACTTCTGAAAATTAAACTTCTGATTAGTTTAATCGTCCATTTCTGTTGATGAAATACCCTTAACCTTTTACTACAATAAATGTGCACTTATACACCCACTCACATGAGTAAGCAGTTCAAAAATAGCAAATACAAAGAAAGGTAGAAGAGGATAAGAAGCAAAAATGAGCTTTTATTCCTTCTGTTATCTAGTAGATAATTCTGTTGCCATATCAGATGGAATTGGGGTTGTCAGCTTCTCTTGTGACGTGTTCTCTGTTTCAAATCAATTCATAGTTGTCCTAATGAGAAGTATGGTTGCCAGACACATGAAAAATCTTGGCTCAAAGATGCATCAGTGTTAGTGATTTGCTAGATTAACATATCAGGATGGAAAGCAGGATAAACACAAATGTAAAACAGTCCCAGAAGTAATGCTCAGAAAACCTGCTTTACAAAGTTTTACAACTACAGTCCTACTAGATATATTTCTAGTCTATCCCTTGTGCAGCTTTCCACTGATATTACTAATGTGTTTCATATTATCAATATTGTCAATTCGTATATTTGCAAGCAAATATTTTGCATTTACACAGTTGAATAAGTTTTCATAGTCGCTATAAAATCACTTACCATGATCTTCACAGGATGTTTAGCAAGAGACTGAATTCAGAAAGCTGCAGAAGGTTTTGCCTGTACATCTCCGTACACTAATCTTGGAGTTTTACAGCTTTGTTCATTCTACTTACTATTGTCACAACATTTCCTTGGTGTTTCTGGCTACTATCATCACAGCTCCATGCTTTTGTTTTTGGATAGTCAGTTCAGAAAGAATAAAAATATAAAGGTACAGAGGCTGGTAAATATAGTGATTGGTAATGTGGAAAAGCTTGCAGCAGGAGAAGAATTAAATAAGAGAAATTAAATGGGAAAGTGATATGTTGAAATTCATCCCTCCCTTGATCTTTTATGCTACTTAAGATTCCACCAAAACCAATAACTTCCACACTCTTTTGCCCTGGTATATTTTGAGAACTGTTATGAAAATAAAAGCCAAAAATTAAGAAAGCACAGAGAGAGAGAGTATAGCACTGCTGTGGGTTGATAGTGAGTTATGCAATAAGTATCTAGAAACAAAAAAGCAGTGTTTGTGGATTGTCTTATGTAACATTGCTTTGTACAAATCTTTGAGTCATGGTAGATGAGAGAAAGAAAAGCCACTCAGAAAATTTGTAACAGTTAAAATAAATAAAAAGACAGCTTTCCCTTGTCATCATCTGAATACAGTATTTATATTTCAGTCAGATCCACCCAACCAAAATACTTACCACAGTAAGTGAAATGACCTTTAAGGAAAATACC
Source organism: Drymodes brunneopygia (assembly GCA_013400955.1). Taxonomy (NCBI): domain Eukaryota; kingdom Metazoa; phylum Chordata; class Aves; order Passeriformes; family Petroicidae; genus Drymodes; species Drymodes brunneopygia. Next base: position 22,392 of record VZTZ01044162.1, read on the forward strand.
TTTCATTTCTAAATCTAGAGATTAAATTGAAAGCATAAAGAAGAAGAAATTACAGAATTCTCAAAGATAATGCTGGATTGACAAGCAATATGGGAGGATGAGTGAATTGCTACTCTCATTATATAAGAATACCTGTTTTAGTAGCTAAATGTTTGAGCATTTGTTAATCCAATCCTACAGAATGTGTTAATACAACTGCTCCAAAGGATGATCTTTGAAATTTTCTTACATAGGTCAAACTAACTTTCAGCAATGGAAACATATATTTGGTGTAAAGAAAGGTGGTCTTTTAGTGGTGATAATGAGTACATAATATTTCTCTCAAAATTAAACACATATGGAAAATTATGACATGTTAAATATAATTGTCTAATGTGACTAGCATTCCATCAACATGTTACTACAGATACTTGCTATTAGGATGAATATATTTTGCAACTGACACAGTCTAGGTTTTCACTGTGACTCAAGGAGAGATATACAATTCTCTATCCTAATCCACAACTCCCTAATTTCTTTTTCTTCCTTATATGGCTTTGACTTTCTTCAAATTTTCTCTCAGAATACTAAATTCATTTCCTAACACACTCTTTAAAAAACACTGCTCACCTTTTCTTTTATTTTCATCAGGTTCAACGGCTGAACTGTTTGAAAGCAAGATCTATCAACTGCCAGAGCCAGTCTGAAAAGATGCTGGAGTAAAAAGCCAGGATATCTCTCCATGAAGCCAGAGTACGTTGGGCGCCAGATATTAAATNGGGGAGGAGTTCAGAGTTGCAAGGGGCTTCTTTACAGAAAGAGCAACTCCAACATCGTTCTTCCTATTTGAGCAACGGGAAAACACTGGACTGGGTAAAGTCATTGTTGTGTAAACTCACAGTCTTCTAGTCAGAAAACAAAACTCACAGTCTTCTAGTCAGAAATTCCAAATGGAATCATTTAAATGCTGCCATGCATATTGTGCTGAAGGGGAAGTCAATGCATGGCAAATAAATACTTTCTACATGTTAATAATTTTTTGCAACGAGAGTTTGAGTTTTCCATATTTTTGGTCTTTTGATTTACTTAGAAACTTATCTTTGATTATGGTCAACATTCTGCCAGTTGGGGGATAAATGTACCTCTTCACACAGTTTGATGGTCTTTATGGAAATTAACACTACTTGAAAAAAGATTCCATGCTGCATGTACAAGTGAACAGTTGCAGTTACTAAATTATATTGACTGTCTACCTGCAACTGCAAGGTCTAACCAATTTGGACACACAAAATATTTCCATCAGTGTCTAAAAAGTTTATTATGTCACTTTTAATTTCTATTCTCCATACAAAGAGGGAATTAGCATAATTCCTCTTAGGGGGCTTAATGTTATACATCAATTCCTGTATTTTGTCCAAGTCTGAGTAACTCTGAATTTAAAAACTGATATTCAGATGTATAAAACAATGCCAGTGTTTTCACAATTTATTGCATAGCTCCAGTTCAGAATGTAGTAATATCATTGATTAAGTAAAATAGCAAATGCATAAGGCAAATGAGAAAATTCCAAAACATGCACCACTTGGGAAAAGCTGGTAGCTTAAGCAATTACTGTGTCATTAACTAGACCATTCTAGCTTTCAGCCAATTCTTCAGCGATTTTTCATACTGGCTACTCTTCACCTCTGTGACTTTAACTCCTGGCCACCTTATTAACACTAAAACATACTGCAGTCACAACAATCTTCCTTCTGAGCTTCAGTTTATTGGGTTTTGTTTTGGATTTTTTTGCATATATATACACTAAAATGCATTTTGAAGATTCTTTTCTTGTCTCAGGTGGGGATCTTATTATTGACTTAGGTGGACTCAGTCAGACTATAATGGCTTCAGAGGGACATGTGAGAGAAATCATTTAACTACTCTTATAATTGCAATAAGAAAATGCCATATGAACTTACCAAAAAAAAAAAAAATACAACAAAAAAATAAAAAAAAAAAAAAAAAAAAAAAAACCTACATATTTTAGGGGACATTTCAAGTTACTGTGCACAAAGAACAAAAATCATAAGAATAACTGAGCTCAGATTTCACCTATCTCTCAAGAACACCTTTTGCGTTTGTATAGTTTTCTTAAAGGAATCTTCACACTGAAATAAGGGTTTTATAGTACTTGCCAAGGTAGTTCTTCATGTTACTAATATAACTATGAAATCCTATAGCACTGAGGAGTCCTCAGGATGAGCACCATTCATGAGCTTACAGTTAAAAATAGACCAGAAAAGGAATCAAGAACAAAAACACAAAGTGGCCTAAAATCATTCAGAAAGTCAGTAGCAAGAATGAGATTTTGATTTGGGAGTCCTTGTTCCCACTTCAATGCATGTCTTCCCCTATGGATGGCATTGATGGCTATGTTTTACTCTTATCCAGGGAAGACCTCCTTTCCCTAGATGGCTCAGCAGCACATGACATGGAAAAGGAGACACCCAGAGGGTATGGTAGCCTCTAGGGGAATGGATTATCATGGCTTGGCATATTTCCACCTTGGATACAGGCTCAAGCACGCTTCAGGTAATCACTTGAAAACTTTGCCTCATCTTACAGAAATATTCCACAAAGATCACAAATTCCTCTCTCAAATTGCCTTCACCATACAGACACTAGGAGAGCTAGGGTGATATCTTAAAGCCAACTAAATATTGATGGGGCACTTGCAACTGCAGATACAATTTAGTCTGTGCAGCTGTAGTATCATTCTCTGCCTTAAATGGAAACTCCTTCAAGCAAATGTATATCCCTGCTCCTGTGCACTTATCTGTTATTTTCTGCTTGGGCCAAAGCCAGGATTGAAACTATTGATGTAGGAAGAAATAAACCAAAAAGAAAGCAACACAACTTTTGCAAGAAGCTGCCTCCCCACCCCCCACTGCCAACAGAAGCAAACTCTGCCAAAGCAGTGCTCTTTCCTCCCCACACAGAGATGTGGTACAAGGATTTGAGACTTCAGCAATCTTCTCTTATTTTTTTCCACAGGAAAAAAAATCCGCCTTTATTGCTGTGAGAAATAAAAATTCCTTGTGCATCAGGGGTTTTTAATCATGATATTATATTTAGAAATAGAATCGGGTATATCTGTTGATCCATTTGAAGCTCTCTCTATCTCACAGTTAATGAGAGTGCTCATCTTGGTTTCTTCCACACTCCTTCAGCATTTACTTATGTTCTGATATCAAATACAGGGCTTTTCAGCTTTTTAAAAAGCGCAATTTACCAATAACTCTGGAGAACACACTCGACAAAATTCAATCCAAAACAGCAAATATAGATCCTTTCCTTACAGCATGAAGGCAGGTAGACTGAAAAAATAGAATTTCTCTTACCAGGAAGAGACCCAGGAACTAAAAAAGACAGGGGGAGCAAGGAAAGGGAGAGAGAAAGAAAAGAAAAAAGGCAATTAAGCTAATGCACTTTAGGTATCACAAGGTTATAGATATTTCAAGAGCTGAGCAATTTACCGTCTGGAAAGGGATAAGAGCTCTTGCATAAAATGTCCCCCAGCTCAGATTTATTATGCTTTTACTGCATTATATGTGATACAATTAGCAGGAGGTGCCAATAAGGCATTCTCTCAAGGACGTGGTCATTTCATACCATCTGTTATTAATTGCATTGTCCTTTCCACAGCTAGATAGAGGGGAAAAAGTTCTCTGAGAACCACCTGCAAATTCTGACTGTATGATGGCTGGAATTTAAAAATATCTAACCAGAGTATGTGGTTGGATGAAAAGTACCAGAGAAAAACTGCTTCTCAAAAATTCAAGAAAAAAATCATGAATATAAGGCCCTAGTGTAAGGTATATTAAAGTTAATGTGTTGGAGTTTTTTCAATTTTCAACTACAATGATAGCGTCTCCATAAAAAGAAAAAAATATATATGCAGAAATTAAAAAGGAACAATTAAACATCATCACTTCAGATATAGCTGTGCTGTGTATGGTTTGTTGAAGACATGGTTGCCTTTTTTTAATTTTTATTTGCATGTTCCCTAAGTTGCTCATAAAATCAAAGATAATAAAGATTGTCTGCTCCTTTTTTCTTTTTTAGAGAAGAGAGAAGTACTGAACACAAGAAAAGCAGGGAAACCAGAAGGCTCAGGGTGAAATCTCAGACACAGTACCCGGTGTGGCTGATTCCACAGGGAACAAAAATACAAGCTCATAAAAAAACTTGTGTATCCCTCAATTTCAACACAGTAACCTGATAGTAAAATATGTGATAAAAATGTAAAAAATTCAAATAGATTTAATAAAATTTTGATTATGCAATAATATTTTTCAACATTCAGATTCTTAAAAGTGCTGAAATCTTTTCAAAGCCATATTTCAGTGGAAATTGAGTAAGGCTGTCAACAGAATTAGGAGCACAGAGCAGACCATCACAGTAAGACTAAACGAAAGGATTACAAATATGAGAAAAAGAAAGAAGTGGGACCTTGTTTGGGTTTAAATAGTCTTGGTTTCTTTTTGACATCATATATTAAACAGCAGGCCAAAAGCAGGAATTTGAATTGCACTACAGATGAAAAGATGTGAGACAAGAGGAGGAATCTGAGGGAACGGGATGAAGTTGTTTGACCTCCAGGAAGGAAACTGATGCTTTTCATATCTAGAAGTCAATATAAAAGATATTTTAAAATACTATAGCCAAAGAGGTTAATTATAAGGTCTCTACCATCCAAGTAGGAACATTCAAAACTGAGCTCATGCTTTTAGAACACAGTACAAAAATCAGGCTTGTCTGGCTCACAATTTTCATTTTAAGTATTAGGGTGTCCAGATTTCCAACAGTGTAGCCATTTAGATTTTTTTTTAAATATGCAAAGTCACAAAATCTTCTCCACAGTATGTTCTGGAAACTAATATACATGATACCTGATGATTCACCTTCTCAAACATTTTACCTTTTATTTAAGTCTTGAAATTAAGTGCTAGCACAGCTAACCTTTTGCTTACGCATATTTTATGTTCTGTGTTCCTTATGTAATGTTTCAAAAGACTTTTTTAAAATTTAGGACTTTAAGCTTAGATATTGAAGGCTGCAATACTTAAATTAACTGCATCATATTTCTACAGATACATTAAATTAAAAACTGTTTGTGCTTTTCTCTGATGAGGACCTGATAGGCCACAGAAAATCAGAAGTGAAATTTTATATCATCTTGGTACTTTGTATTTAACAGAGAAATTTTTTATACGCCTACTTCATTTTGCAAAGATAAGCAAAAGAAAACAAGTTTATGCTCCTTCAAATCAGGCAGAAGTGGTTTTCATTCTTTCCCAGGGATACACCCTCTTCCACTTTGGAGCTGTTCCCAGCCTTAGTGTCCTGTTCCATGTTCAGCAGGAAGCCTTTTATATATAAGTAGATTTCCATTTCATTAATTATTTATCCCACCAGTCAGGGCTAGATGCCCTTTCCATCCTTATAGTACTGTTAATGCACGCTCTGCATTAGAAGCACACACCAACTTATCTGTAGCTGGCTTAAGCTTGAGTACTATTATGACTGAATTAGAAGCTTCCCCCAGTCATGTTCTATGAGAACACTAAAAGTCCATAGACATCAGCACTGCCCCTGTTAAAAAGTGAGATGCACACATTAAGAGTGTACAAATCTAACACTGCATACAGAGCTCTGATTACAAAGATTCTTAGTTATGTCATGACCCTGGTATTGCTAAGAAGGTCCTTTGAAACTGAAGTCATGATCTCACCATCTGATGTAGAAACCAAAGGAGAAAAAGAAGATTTGCCCCAGGTATTGGCAAAGATTGTTGGACAGATCTGTCAAAATCTACCTGTTTATTCCCCATGTGTTTTGACAGTCCCAGATTCACAACATCATTGACGTAGGCAGAACCTCGTGGGAGGTGACCTGTGACTGGTGTGCCATGATGAACACTTTTGGGCTCCTCAGGAGGTTTGGGGGGGTCCGCAGAGGTTAGAGGGTGTCACTAAATAAGGGAGGATTTGGATTGTGTGGCATTTTCCATTGACAAGGACGCAGCTGTGTACCTCTGGATCAAAACAAGAGGGAAAGCAAATAGAGTGGATGTTGCTGTGAGAGTGTGCTATCTCCTGCCCAGCCAGGATGATGACGCTGATAAATTACTCCACAGAGAATTAAAGGATATCTCTAGCCTGTGTTGTCCTGACAGGTGATTTTAACTTCCCAGTCATCAGCTGGGAGTGTCACACAAGGGACACAAATAGGTCCTGGATGCACATTGCAGGTGCTAAGGGAGCCACACCCTCCTAGATTTGCTCTTTGAAAACAGATAAGGGAATGGTGGGCAATGCGGTGATTGGTGACTGTCTTTGTCACAGAGACCATAAAATAGTTGAATTTCAAGTTGTTAGGAATAGCAGCAAAACTTTAACCCTGGATATGGGGAGAGCAGATTTAAAGCTGATTGAAAGAATTACTTGTTAAGGTCCCCTGAGAATCTGCTTTTGAAGGTGTTGTGGTCCATGAATTCTGGTCAGTTTTCAGAGACATCTGTAAAGACCACATAAGCAGGCAATTCCACAATGCTGGAAGTCAAGCAAGTGGGGCAGAAGAATGTCTTGGCTGAGCAGGAAAAGGAAAGTATATGGACACTGCAAGGAAGGACTGGTGACATGGGGGGTAGAGACCTTACAGAGGGATCTGGATAGAATAGAGAGCTGGACAATCAACAATCATAAGAAGTTTAAGGAGAGAAATTGACATTTTCTGCACCTGGGAAAGGATGGTCCTTGTTATACATACAAACTGGGGGAAGAGAGGCAGGAGAGCAGCAGCCCTGTAGAAAGAGATCTGGGGCTTTGGGCTGGTTATCTTCAATGCAGTCTCAGATTATCCTAGACTGCTTGTTGCACTGCTTTCCCAGAAGACGTCAGGGCAGCTGAAGTCCCTCAGCAAGATTATGCTCTATGAGCATGATGCTTCCTGTAGTCCTTCATCAACAATCTCCCCTTGACTGAGTGTCCTGTAGTAAACATGGACCACAAAGATTCCTTTGCTGTCCTGGTCTCTAATATTCACTCATAAATTCTCAATATGTGTGTGTGTTTTTCATAAACAGAACTGTGCAGTCAATCCTTTATTTACTTTTCTTTTGAAATTTAGAGAACAACCCCCTGCCTTTCCTTCCCTGCCTGTCCCTCCTAAACAGTTTATAGCCATTGATTGCAGCACTCCAATCATGTGATTGATCCCACCAAATTTTCATAACAACAAATAAATTATACTTTTCTAGCAGTACAGTGGGAAAACTTTCTATTTTCTTCTTTCTTTGCCTGTATTATTGTACTACTGTTGAAGATGTCCCTTGAGCAGCACCTGTAAGATGATTTAAATTGGAAGTGAATCAACAAGCTTTCTCATATGGAAGAGCCCCTTGCAAAGTAAAGGGGTACTGCTTAACTGCATATACTATTAAATTACAACATTGTTAAATCTCATCACATAATACAGACCTTTAAAAATGCATAATAAGTACATATTTATTACTGTTTTACCAATGTCTTTCACAGGAATGCAGCAATATAACCTAAAATAAACCCCAAGTGTCTGTAGTCAGATCCCATTATGGATCCTGATTTTAAGACATGCCTAGGCTATTCCTCACACATTACTTTTGAGGAAAACTATATATCATCTCGTGGGAAGTCAGCACCTCTTATGAGACTAATTTCTCTTCCATGAAAAGTAGATCTTGTAGGCATATCCAGAGATTGATAGCTGCCTCAATCCACTAGATTATAACCTACTACTGGAGTATTTAACTCTATGGCAGCTCCCTAAATTGCAAAAGAAGTCACAAACAAATAAACAAACAGATCTATCTTACTAGTTTTGCATTACCCAAGTTATTTGTAGCCATATTTTCAGCACTTACTGGAAAACATCTCCACTTATGCATGCTTTGTTGAAATATGCATGCTATGGAAAAGAGAACTCTTTGGGGAATGCTGTAATCTTTTCTGTGTGCATCACATGTGGTTCTTACAAGGGTAAACTACCAAAGTAAAAAATAGGGAGAAGAATATTGAATGCAAAACCTCCACGGATGTAATACAAAGTGAGAAACACAAACAGCTGAGAAAGCTGTATTAAAACATGTCTATATTTGAATTTAATGTTTATAGAAGATATTGGAGCAGCAGCCCTAGAGATGGATGCTTTTTATTCAGCCACACCGGGGGAGAGCCCATATGCTTCTTTCTGTTCCATTGAACAGACAGCAGCAGATGGGCACTTCTTTTTGCCTAAGAAAGCATAGGAAGATCATACTCTAGGGAAATGCAGCTAGATGACTAGATGTTACTGCACTAAATAAACACCAGCAGACACAGCACATGCTATAAATCCTGTATGTACGATCAGTGAGGAATGAAAAATAACTGCTACTATCCCTTATGGAGAGGAACTCTGGAAGGGTTTAAGGATGTTTTTAGGTCATGCAGTAACAAAATTAAAAGAGGTGAAAGCTCAGAATTTAATCTGGTCACTACTGTGAAGGATAATAAAAATGTTTTTATTAATACATTAATAAAAAAAGGAGGATCAAGGAAAGCTTTCATTCTTTATAGGAAAAGGGGGAAATTATATTTACCCCAAAGATGAGGAAAAGACTGAGGTACATAACGCCTTTTTGCCTTAGTCTTCAACAGTGAGGCAAGTTATCCTCAGGATAACTGGCCTTGAGCTGGTAGATGGGGACAGAGAGTAGAACAAACACCCTAAAATCCAGGAAGAGGCAGTTAGTGACTGCCAAGACACTAAAGATTCTCACAAATCTATGGGACTGGATGGAATTCATCCTAGGGTTATGAGGGAGCTGGCAGAAGAGCTTTAATATTGAGGAAGTTCAATTATAGGAACCTAAAACATAGAGTATTTAACATTCTACATGAAGAAAACCAAGCCATAAGAGCAGGCTGAGTAGGAAATAAAAAGGGTCAAATCACAACCTTCCCTCTGCCCACATGTTACTGCACACAGGAGCTTTCTATTTTGTGACCCACTCCTCATTCCCACATGGACTTCTGAAAATTTCTTGCTCTTTTCACCCATCCTATGAGGCCCCACTGGCTGCACCTTCTACTTGCCAGACTCCATCTGCAGTTTCTTAGGACTTGTCTCTCCTTCTCTCTCTCTTTCCCCTCCATGTCCTTTGCTTCCTCCTGTCAGCACGGTATGTTTTTCCCAAGGAAATCAACAATCTCCCTTCCTCCACACTATACACCCCAACCCTCAATCCAGTCATCCTCCTTTTCTTCTGGAAACACATCACAAATCAAGAGCTACACAAACCAGTTTCAGTAGCCTTCTACCATGCCTTCATTAGATCTAAGCTGGGACAAATTAATTATTATTCAAATTATATTTGATGTGATGACTGTATCCAAACTAGGGGATTTTTTTCTGCTTTAGAAATTGAGCATATAATACTCAAAGTTGTAAATTTATCCTCAAAGTTTGTAATCCAATTTTAAAAAAGCGAGCTGATTATTGTTTTTTAGTAGTGGGCGCTATTAATAATTAGGATTTGTTCTTTAGTCAGTCCCTAATGTAGGAACGCTAAGAGAATGGTGGCAAGAAGCAAGCTCTGGCATGAGAAGTGGTCCTGGACAAACTGCTCTGCCATGCTGTCCTTTCACTCCTGCACCAGTATTTCCTCTGCATATCACAGATGAATGTCTAAGCATTTTTTTACTGACTATTTCAAAAGCTAGGACTTTGTGTCATTGGATCTGCTGCTTTCCTGCGGTAATGTCTCTTCTTGCTGCTATATCTAACAGACTTGATGAGTTCTTTGAGAGTTTTATTGAGAAAATCTCAATGTAAGCAGACAAAAAGCCTTCAGCAGCTCTAAGCATGCTTGAAGACAATACCTGCTATGGAGGGATATTTTGCCACTTTTGACTGTACCTCAGCTGTTCAACCACAGTCACACAGAGGGAGATATTGCAAATCAACTGGAAATACTACAGTCCCCAGAGAAGCTGTGCTAAGGCATTGTCAGCACAAACAAAAGGGGTTCTTTCCAAAGAATAACAACTATGCCAGGTATTTTGCTTTCAGAAGAATAAAGGGACAGTTTCACTGTGAAAAGCACAATGATATACTGAAATGAGTTTTGCCATTTTAGTTTTTAATAGAAATTACAAATTATTTCTCCCCATGAACAATCTTCCAAGATAACTAAAGTTTATCAGTTACAAAGGTCATTTATTTATTTATTACAAAAAACAAACACCCCAACCAAAATTGCCTGTTTCTCCAATAAAAGTTTTACATTCAAACCTCTCAGTAAGGAGAATTTCTTTCAAACATGAATTAATTTCTCATAACATTATACCACCTCACAATAACTTTCAGATTAAATCTTATCAGATTATGAGAAAGACCAGTTCAAAATATTTTTAATTTAATTTTCAAGGAACTAAGATAATTTTGGAATTTCCAATACATTAGGACACATTTGTGGTCATTAATTTATTTAGAATAGAAATATTGGATGATAAATGAAACTTTACACACTGTAAAAATAAAATTAATATTTTGAGTTACATCTTCTTTAAGCCCCCATAACTACTAAAGAGATAAAGAAATGAGAAGAGACTGAGTTCCCTGGTGCCACATTTTTATGTTTCCTGTTTTCAGTATCTTGAAGAACTTTAGTTCTTTGCTGCTGAATATTTTAAGATGCACATTGATTCTAACTGTAATAAAGTGTACATCAATAAACGGTCAGGCTTAATTCAGCACTTTCGTTAGAATCAAAGGAGTATTGCGGATATTTTATTCTTAGCAATTGCATTACAATATATATTTCACTTATGTTCAACCACACAAACAAAAGACTTAACTGAATTTTCAAGCCCTTTGGATATGAATTTAACTTCTGTACGTTAAATGAACCATTACTGTAAATATTGCTATAAATATGTCTGTGAAAACCAAACACTGTTCTTGATTAATAGATTATACTGAGGCTAAATTGCCTTTTTAAAAATTTTGTTGTCTTCATATTAATCCTATTAAAAATACCTCTGAATTTAATTAACATTTAACGTAGAAATTGTGTTTGGTAATTGGCTTAATGTTTTTACTAATTGGTTATATATTAAATGCCTCTCTTCCAAGAACATTTCTCATTACAAAAGAATAATAATTCTAGTGAAAAAAAGTATTAATCTTTTTGTTGGGGAGATTTTTCTTTTTGAGTTAATAAGACAAACATTTTTGTTGAATCACCTCTAAGTCAGGATTACTATGAAATATCAGTTCTCTTAATTCATAATTGTAGCTTCCAGTACATTATACTTTATTGAGAAGTATTGGTGAAATCACTAGCAAAAATTTGTTCTTAGGAAAATAATTTGTCTTCATTTAAACAACAGTAATTACCAGCCATAGATGCTTGCATAGTTAAATACTTAATAGTAGCATTTACTTGTACAAACAGAAACATTATTTTTCTTTTCAAATAAGTTAAGCCTTATAATCAACACTTATACAGACCTTTTTATTACTATTTTTGATGTTATTTTAAGAATAATTTACAGAATTTAGATTTTATTATGGGATCTTGTTAGTCAGTAAATATCTTGTGAAAGAATGCTTAGGAAAAAAAACTTTAATTGCAAAAAGAATGGCTAAGATGTCAGAAACAATGAAAATTATTTGCTGTAAAATGTGTTATTTTCTGCAACACAGGACAAAACAGAATATTTTTTTATTCTCAGCTGATGAGAGAAGGAAGAAGCTCCTTTTCAGATTTAATGTCTAAAATCCTGGTCCTGCAAAGTTTGTATCTCCCAAATAATAGACAATAAAAGATATTGAACTCAAAAATTAATGAAAAGTGTGGAAAAATGTATGCAGAACAAAGCCCATCAAGGTCATTACATGCATTCTTTTGTTTTAAGGAGCACAAAACAAATGGGCCAGAGAGATTACAATCAATGTGTAGGAATAGAAGTTAGGTATCTTAATTGCCAGATATCTATAGGTAATCATTACCCTGATAATGCAAACTACTAAGGTACTGCCCTCTATGTCAACGAAAGTGATTAGTGGAAGATCAGTCCCACATCTAGTCTCTCTTGGAATCTGAACTTTTGAGCATGACCAGCCTATGACTGTCCTATTCCATTTTTACCTTTGTGCTTATTCCTGTATTCCTGATTAATAATTGGAGTGCACAAGTGATCATGGAAATGTATCCTCCTAATTATATCTCAGCAAGTACAGGTCAGTTAGGTATGGCTGAAATTTACCATGCATAATTTGATAATTTGGCTAATGTTAGAAAATGAAAATTGTGCATGTGTAAGGGTAGATAAGCAATATATGCTGCAAAATCTTTGTTTATTGATCTACACAAGAAAGGTCTTTAATCTTTCTTTTCTACCTTTTTTAAGATGACCTCCTAAATTTTGTTCCCTTGAAAGGAATTGTATGAGCTAGATGTTCAGACAAAGATTAAGATATTCCAAGTACCTTTCAGAAATCCTAAGAAATCACTCTAAGAGAAATCACTGAGATTTTGGACTGCATACTGCAGCTTGACTCAGGCTAATGTTTTGGTAAGACATCCTGACTTACTAGCACGCTCGGATGCATTTGAGCGATTTTATTGATTCAGCCTAGAGTGTTGCTACCTGTTCCTTCACACTGTCTTGAAAAACACATTCCTGGATAGCCACACGGCCTTGGTGTGAAGCATAATTGGAGATGTCATCTGGTACAGCTGAATTGAGCCTTTCTCTCTGAGAACTTCCCAAGCTACACATCCTTTTTCTTTCTTACACAGACTGAAACATGCACAAGCTTTCTGCAGCAGCTTTGGCTCTCTCCAGTGATGTTTGAGTGACTCCAGGCACTGTCTTGGATCTTCTTCGCAGTGAAACACTATTGGTTTTTTTACTGTTCCCCCTTTGGACCCATTTTGGGACAAATTTCATTTGTCTTATGGAGCTGGGGTGGGAGGGGTTAGGGGATGGGACAGGTCTTGGATCCTCCTTTGGGATTGGTTAGTCTTCGCCTCTGGAGTGGCTTGGTGCGTTCTGACATCTGTCAAATTTTTATTCATCTCAATATTATGTATAGACATATATAATTATTCTATAACCTTCCTTAACTAATGATAACTGAAATCTTGTAATACACCTACTTGGTTATTTTTGGTTTTAACTGTTGCTGTAATATTGATTGTGAAAAAAAATTAATTTCTGTACAATGCTCTGTTTTATTCCGATGTATGTAGGTTCTTCATCCCACATACTACTCCTGTTCTTTCTGAGAGCAGCAAGGCCATTGGACAAAATGTCTCAGATTTATTTTCCATTATTAAATAAAGAGGTACCTTATAGCCCATTTCCAGTATGAATAAGGTGTAGAGTTGTTTAAAAAGTGACTTTATTCAGAAGCTGTTATGGTGTCATCAATAGCTGTACTTTTTTGTATAAACAGTACTTTTCTACATGCTCAATGCAGAAAATATTTCTGGTACAATATTTCAGGCTAACAACCATAAATTATTATTTAATGGACTGTATCATTAAGGGAATATATCATTGTTCATTCATCACTAAATTCTTCCTAGAATTCTGTCATTCTGTTGTTCCTAAAGATATTAATTTTGTTTGCTCTGGACTTCTTCACAGTTCTCAGTATGTGATTTTTTTTCCTGTCATACAGGTTTGGTGCTAAGTATTTTAAATATTTACTTATACAACTATATATAAGTAAAACATAGTAAAAAAATATAAACTGCAATGGAGTCCATACTAGCAGTCCCAAACGGTGCTAGATGCCAAATTTTTTTAAGCAAGGCACCCTCTTTAAGTAATACCAAAGATATTTCCAAATCTCTGGTTCTTTGCTAGCTGGTATGTTTTCAAATTTTAATTTATATTTATTCAGTTCATAGTTTTTCATATATTGAAAGTTTATTACACAGCTGACAATTTACCTTCTCTTGAGCATTATTCTTTTCCTGTATGGAGACTTCACACGGTAGATCTGAGTCACATTACAAAAAAGGCAGTGTTGGCACTCACAGAGTCAATGCAGCCAAACCAGGAACCTGGAGCTATCCTGTGCAGACCATATTACTAGTTTGTTTCACCACTCCCCATGTTTTGGCTAACATACTCTTTGTGCTGAAATAGCTAATAAACTAGTACAAACCAGGAAAACCTGGGTATTTGAGTGAGACTAAATTCAGAGTCTGTTGACAACTGAGGCAAAGTAAAAAAATGAAATCTCTGAAGTGGTGAAAATTCAAAGAAAGTAAAACAGGAAAACAACCTTCTGAAACCTACTACTGAGGAGAGACTTAATGAATGTTTTTTCCATTAGCAGGAAAACCCTTCTGACACCAGTAACATTAAAATTTCATTGTGATTTCTTTTCATCTGTGTCTAAACCAGCATCTTTTCCACTTGTTCTTCATGTTTTCATTTCAAATTAAATGAGTTTGACATTTGGATATTTATGTACTAAACACTCCTTCTTTATGTTCCTGGGTTCAGGGATTCCATGCTTTCTTTTTTAAATAAGATTCTTTGCAAGAGCTTTTTTTCTATCTTTTATAGATAAAAATATTTTTACCCTTCAGATATGCAGAATATTAACTATTTTCACTTTTCCTTTTATTGAACAAATTTAGCGATTTTATAAGTAAAATAAATCTACATCTATATAGTCTAGTAGCACTATATATCAGTGTTGTAGTATGCTGCACTAATGTTATTTTCAGAATTGCATTATGGCTTTACTGCATCAGTTTTCACACTGACTATCAGAAGCTATATTTTAGTCTGTTTTCATGGAATTTAGTGGAGTCATGCTAGTTGTATCAGCTGGGAATGTTGCAGGATCACCTTACATCATTCTAGTGCAACATTATATTTGCATGTCTATGTTGTCAGAAATGAGTCCAAACTACAATGTCTTTGTAAGATTTGCAGCTACTGTGTTACAGGCAGGAAAACAAAGACATTTTTAGAGGTTCATTTAAGACTCATCTCTATGCTGTATTGTCTTACAAGCCTGGCAAAAATGCTGTTCAACACGTGTTTCCAAGCTTAATTTATTTGCAGCTTTCAAGGTTTAAGACCCCCACAATGTGTAATGGTCAAATAACACCTACTGCAAAAGCAATTCCAGCTGAGCTTATGGGGGTTGGTTTGCCAAAGTTCAGATCTCTGTTAAACAGTGCAGCCCTTACAAAGCAAAATGTCTATGCTTGCATCACAACCCATACAGAATTATTAGCAGTGATTCATATATCTGACTACTTGGATTTCATTTGTAATTAACAACTAATTTGGGAAAATAAATAGCAATTTATTTCCTGAGTTTTGGAACAAATCTAATTCTAAAAATGGCTTCCAATTGGCTGGACACCATGGACCATGATTTTGAATTAATACCAAGGGTATATCCTAATTTCTCATTTGATGTAAATTCTCCTGGACTGATTTCCCCACTAAACCATTCCTAAGTTCTAACTGCTTCTTGCACTTTTAGAGTTCTCTCTTTCTTGGTTTTTTTTTCCCCTTCTTTAATCCCAGTTACCAATTTCCTGTGACCAACTTAATTTTTTTTCCTATTTGTTCGGTCCTTATTGCACATGTCTAAAAATCCCCTTCACTTTGATTTCTGTGGGCATTAGAGTATTGCTTTGTTAACCCTACTGTGGGACCCATCATACCTTTGAAGTCTGCTATGCTGAAGGGCATTCTCTCTCTCCCTCTCTCTTGCTCTCTCTACTATTACATGGTATGGTATACAATGATATATTTGAGATGACATTATAACAGAATATGAAACAGAAAAGAGATTTAAAGCTAATGATAGCTTTGGTTTAGACAAATATGATCAAAACAGAAAAGGAGAAAGGGGAAAACACATTTTGAATTCAGAGGTAATGAGCAGTTCAAACAACTAATAAAGGTATAGGGAAGAAAAAAAATCTGGAGCAATTTTGAAGGAGAAGGGGAAAAAAGCTCCACCTCACCATTATAAATAGTTATGAGTATACATCTGGCCAAGAAAGTAGGAAGGCAGAGGCAAATAATAATGTAATTACTTTGGTAATGATATGCATTACATACATTACAGGAAAAGAAAATCCATACTTAATGCAGCCAATTCACTTATTGATTTTTCTTAATAGTAAAAGCACTGCTCCCAGACCAAAAGTAGATCTCTTTTTTTATATTCTGCCTCACTTATGAGCCCCATTTCCACATTTTCCTTGATTAAGAGCAGTAGACATAGATAGTACATACCAAATCTCACACCTACCGCACCAGGTTTGTATCTCATACAAAAGTTCCCTGGGTCACTGTTGCTATTGAAAACAAAATGTATGAATAGCAAAAGATGACAAAACCAAGTCTTGCTTTTACTTGACACATTGGTTAATTTTAGTTTGCTTCATTTATATCCTTTCATTATACTTTTTAAGTACATATAGCATATACTTGCAATGAATTCCTCTGACTGCAAATCTAGGTGTACTTCACAGACAGGATTTCAAAGTCTTAGCACTCCTTATCTTCACTCCTCAACTCATATTTGATATGACTAGACTTTCAACAATCTTACAAAATACAGATTAACAAAAACTTTATCTTCTGTATTGCCATATCCTGTTTTCAGCAATTAGAAAGGTGTCTGGCACACAGGATCAAATCCAGCTCTACAGCAAACTAAAGTTTTGATCTTGAGTCTTTTTTTTCCATGATATGAACAAAGCCACTAAATAGATAAATAAAAAGACCAGAGCTAAGTCAAAAGTCACTTGTATAATTGATCCAATATATCAGTAAAATCAAAGTTTTAGTAATAACAATTTTTGTTATTTTCATTCCTACTGACTTCAAGTCCCATTTTCTGAGTGCAGAGACAATAAAGGAGCCCTATGCTGTGCTGTTATTCCATGAACAGACTAATTTAATTTTTTCATAGACTTTAGGATTTGTCCAAGTTGACACAGATCTGATCAACTAGAGAGAGTAGTCAAATCAGCATCTTCTTTTATGAAGACAAAAGTGAGTCCATACAGAAGCTGCAGAAAACATGGAGATGCCAAACCAGCTGTCTGAACTGGTCAATAGGGTTATGTAAAAGAGAGCAGTAAGCAGAGTTGCCCTTGAAGTGAAGGAAAAAGTATTAATGGTGAGAACTGTCAAAACCAGTCAAACTGATGACTGCGAGTGGAGGAGGAAAGTTCTGACAATGCAGGAAACAGGGAGTAAAAAAAAAAAGTTGAAAACCTGAATATCAATTGAAAAGGTGAAGAAAAAGGAAAAGGATGATTAAATGTTAAAGAAGGCAACAAAATTGGGCAACAAAAATTCTGTCTAATAAATAAAATAAAGTAGTTTTGTGTGGGGGAAAAAACCCCACAGTAGAATGGCAGAGAAGGTGGTCCTGAAGCATCACATTTTATCTGTTTTCCCCTAGGACTGCATCTCATATGTTCTTTTAAAAAATATTTTCATTTTCTACTTGCTACCTAAGTAAATTTAATATTTAGAAATTGTACTGTTTCTGTAACAAGACAAACATGAGGCACTGTAGGAATGTGGAGATCTCTCAGTAGATTTTAACTCCAAGAATTTTTAGACTGATTTAGAAAATCAGATTATTTTAAAAGTGCAATTTATGTTTTCTCCAGTTTTTGCTTACATGAGAGGTGGGCAACAAAACCAAACCAAAGTCCCAACCACCATATAATAGGAAAAAAGACTTTTCTTGATCTCCCAGATCTCAGTTTGGTAACCCTGCCTATCACTCAGCTTTAGCCTTTGGAGAAATCATAGAGGAAGGAAACAGTGCTTCAGTAAAGCTAACAAGATTACTTGTTTCTTCCATCTCCATCCCAGATTTAATGGAAATACTGATATAGATTTCAAACCTTTTCAGCTGTGCTCATCATTCACTTAAATATTACCTTCAACCACTAAATTTGGTATTCAATACCCCTGCAAATCTACTCCAGTGTGCAGGTGTAAAGCCTGAAGAATTAAGCACTTTAGACTTGAAAATATTGAGGGTGAAGATTGAGCTGCCTTCTTACCTGATCACTAGTTCTGATCAAATTTCTCTGGACAAAATCAGTTCAGGACAATACTAGGATAGACACACATTCTAAAATAAACAGAATGTTGTGTATTCTTGTACAGCTTCTGTAAAAAGAAGACTAGAAGACTTTTGATATCACAGGCTTTAGTTTCATCAACTTGCAAAACTATTGTTTTACATGTTCCTGTAATATGACTCAAACACTTTCCTTGAATGATTAATGATTGAGAATATTTTATTGAGCACAGAAGAAAATCTTTCTCATAATCTGTTCATTTTCACTGCCATTAAAATGAAAAGGCAGGGCATCTCCATTGCAATATGACAGTTCTGCTTGGAAGAAGCAAAAATATATTTCAGAAGAAAAAAATACTTGGCAATTTTTTTTTATATATATCTGCAAATTTAAACAGTTTAGGAGGTTAAGTTAATAAAGTAAGGAAGCATAAAAGAAGGAAGAGTTAACTTTTAAGGATTAAATAATTATTTTAAAATCTAAAGATTTTTTGCATTTTAAATATTAAAAGGAGCTGCCATTATTTAACTTTATAATATTAGATTACGTTTTCATTATTTTTTATTTGGAACTTTCCCAAATTTAAAAAGTACTTCTAGTTTAGACAGAGATCATTCTTCAAAGATGGAATGCTGTCCTTAACCAATTGGATTACCCAGCTAAACATGGATAGAGCCCTTCAGTAAAAAATTTTTATCATTCTCAAACTTTCCATATCTAGAGATACCCAGATTTGGTATTGATTCTACATTTTCTTTGATTCTACACTTTCTTCAATCCATCTTTAAACAGTAGGCATTCAAACAAGAGCTGTTATTTTATTTTGAAATACACACTCCAAATACAGGTGTTGATGTTTGTTCTCCTGCAAAAGTATTTTTGTTGAATGGAAGAAATTCCTCAGGTTGATTTTTGCAATTTCTTTAAAGTGGACTATGATAATACCATTTCCCTTCTGCCTCCTTCATTGCCCTCCTCTTTCCAACCCTTCCTTAAAATGACATTGTAGATATTTGAAGTTAATCAACTCCTACAAGCAATGAAAACATAAAGAATAAATAGATTCTATGTGATTAAAAAATCAGGCAAAATTGTACAACTATTAAGCACTCATGCCCACCTCCTTAACTCATATTAATAATATCAAAATATTGAAAAAAGCATTGAAAACACAGAAAGTCA
>VZTZ01044162.1:43718-128008 GCA_013400955.1 Drymodes brunneopygia
ATGAAATGTTTTAAAAAATATTTCTCTGGAAAAAAAAAAAAAAAAAAGAAATCTGCTTGCAAAGAAAATTGAGAACATGAGAGTACTTGAGAGTCCCAAAGCTGATTTTTTTTAATTAATAGAAGATATAAAGTCTCCTATTTGATAAAAATGGAGTAGTATTTGTGATTTCAGTAGTGAAAGGTGGGTGTAGGGCTATGCTTTAAAAATGTTGAAAGTAAAAAACTTTCTACCAAGTTAAATGATTTCATGAGAATACATTCAGATCTGTGTACAGATCTTATATACACAAGATATGCTTTTATTCAATTTGGGGGACAGACGCTTATTAATTTTGAATTCATGTCGTAGACCTATACTTAGGTTACTATTGCTGCAGTAAAAATCTCGGTTTAAAGGATAAAAATAAAATTTTAAAAGTTCATCTGAAGCACTAAGAGAGTAAAATGAAACATTATGTATTTTTCTCTAAGTATCAGCAGAGTTTTGTAAAGGAAAAATTGTGTGCAAGTGAACTAGTTGGGCTGTTATGACTACTATCAAAATTCTACACACCTACTTGAAAATAACTTCACACCGATCACTTTTTTTTTTTTCAGAAACAAAATACTGATTCCCTGAAGATCTTGAGAGAAGTTCATTGAGTAAATCTTTGAGACAAATTCAGATCTGGCAATGAAATATGTTTCTCATTCTCTTGCATGCCTGTATGTACGTGCATGTAACATGCAAAACTCTGAAACATTTGTTTTGCATCCTGTACGTTGCTCCAATGCCAAAGAAAAGCTAAAGTGAAGAAATAGCACAGTGTCCCTAAAAAATACCTTAAAAAATTTGCACATTTTTCTAGTTAGACATATGATAAGGAAGAATCAGTGAAATGCTAATAGAAAAGAGATAATTTCCCCATAAGAGGGCAAAGTAAGCATTAAAGGGAACCAAATTATCTCTTCAGGGTAAAAGATCTGCTGGCAGTAGTTAAGCAAATTTGATTGAAAGCAGTTAAAATTCCCAAGTGTAGAAATATTAGACTGCTTGTACTGACAGAAATTATATTTCACTTTGATGATCTAATTCTTGAAATATATAGCAGAAATGCAGAACAAACAAAAAGGGTTGAAGCCAACTCCAGGCAGGCACTCTGCTAGCAAATCACTGACTTCCAATAATTATTGGCACATTCTTCACGTTTCAAAAGACAAGAAAATACTGACAATTCTGAAAACTGTACACCACAAACCTGAATGTGAGTTGAACTACTGTGTGTGAAAACACAGCATTCCTGTAGACAGGGCATGGTTGGTAAAAGAATGCTCCAAAACAGAAAATGAACACGGAAACTTGATTCATCCAGTGATATGCAAAGTTCTAGAATCAGCAGGACTTTAGAAACCTATTACTGTTTGTCTACCCCTCTTCAATGGATCTTTTGTGTTCCTGTACTGTAACTCAAGCAATGATGCTTAAAAATTTTCATGATCATTTAAATGAGGTTGCACATTGGTCTTCAACATGAGTAAAGGAAAGACATCAGAGTACTATTTCTACGTATGCCCATATTCCTTTAAAAAATAATGAAATTTCATTGTGTCAATATCACAGTGATGTTCTGGTTGTGACCTTAACACTATTAGCTGTTTTTGCAATTGCGGAATGATAGTGAATTCCATTGATTGGCATTGTACAGACACTGTTAGCTGCATCAGCAGCTTGAGGCCATGGAAACACTTTTCAGCTTCTCTAGTAGAATTTCCACTTAGAGTCACAGCTGTGCCAATACAACAAGATAAAATATGATTATTCAAAACAAGAAATAAAACCTTGCATTGTTAAATGACTTATGGTAATAATCGATTAATGAAAGGCATTCTCATGTGGCTGTACCAGCTGCTGACTGAAAGACCCTGTCTCTACCAGTACTCATATCAACTGTATTTGTTCCACGAAAACCAGCAGGATTAATATTGAGGTTAGATTTGAACTTTTATGAAGGGAAAAAAAGGACTTTTGTATCTTTAATTTGTAAGGAAATTTTTAGGTTGTATTTTCACAGCTAGAAGCTCAAAATAAGTCAAATCTTTAAAATGCTTTAGCACAAATTATTAAATACAGCAAAAAATTATCTACACATTATATAAATTAAACCACCTACAAAGAACTTTATTATGAAAGAGACATTTAGTTTATAAATTTGAAAAATACTATCCTCTATTTCAATATAAGGAAACAGGACTGGTAATATGTTCAAAATCATCCAGAAGAGGAGCCAAGCACATAAAGAGCAGAACCTCTTCAGATCTCTCCTGAAACTCTAGCCAGTAACATATTCTTTAGTTTATTGTACAATCTTTAGTGTCTGTTCCACTTTACTCCTGAGTCTCTTCCTTAACTTCATTATCCACTAATACTTGGTATCGAATAATACTGATAAAATCATGGAATGGTTAGGGTTGAAAGAGATGTCAAAAGTTCCTGTAGTCAAACTCCTCTGCAGTAAGACGGGACATCTTCAACTAGATAGTTTTACCACAATGCTCTTCCTTGCTATGTCTCAAAAATAGACATATTTGTGATACTACTGCTTTTATTTGCCTAATCTCTTGGATAACTTTCATCATTGACTTATCTGTATTCAAGTGTTTGGCTAGAAAATTAGGATTCCTGAATAAATACTCAAGTTAAGTATGCTGTGTTTAGAAATTTGCACAGATAGTGTTTGTACATAAAAAAACAGACAGAAAAAAGAACCAGGTCAAATTCTCTAATGTGATGTTAATGTTAATAAAAAAAATAGTTAAATCTTAAAAGAATAGAAGATGGTTCAGATAAAACTGGGAGAAATACTTCAAGGTATTAACCACACAAAAGGAGTTAGTATCTTTTTTAATAACCTTAGAATTGAAAATAGGGTTGCTCCTTTCTGACTGGACATTTTGACCCCATATCCCATAAAATACATTGTTGGTAGAAGAATACATAGTGACAGTAGGAAACGATGAAACGAAAAACGGCAGTGGCTTGTACTGTAAATTGATCAGTGGGGCTTGAGCCATGTCAGGAGTAAAGTTCTTTAGTGGTTTGCCATAGCAGTCATTTTATTTTCATTAACAATAATCTCATTCATGATTTTTCCTCAAAATGCAGATCCACACAAAGATGAATTGCAAACCTGGGAGATGCTGTAAATGCAGGGAAGGATCAGGGTACAATAAAGAAAGAAAGGCAGTGTGGAAGACTGGAGAAAAAGAAAAAAGCTGAAATGCTGAGACAGGGTGTACAAACATGGGATGAAGACTCGGGATGGATGTAAAAACGTATTTTCTTTCTTTCTTTCTTTCTGATTAGGGATAGGAATAAGCAGCAAAATAAGTGGTCAGAACTTGAAAGTAACTCTAAAATTGAAAGAATTGTTTTCACTGAATGTGTGCTGCTAATGAAGAGAAGAACAGCCAGAAATGAGCAAATTAATTTCTTCAGGAGGGTTTAAAAGGAAGTAAGTGCCACTCTACAAAGCAAAACTAAAACTACTTTTTTGGATACCCGTTTCCAAAAAAAGAGAGTAATGCAGGGTACAGCATAGAGTACAAAGGAAACCAAGAGAGACACATGTATAGAAAAAAACATTGAATAGTTTAATTAATTTAATTAATAAATATCAAACTAGAAGAGATCACTGTCAAATAACACCTGGAATTGAGAGCAACAGAATAGACAAAACAGCAGTGTTGGTTTACCTACAAGTATAGACAGAACGGTTATGGTAAATCAGAATTAGAAACCTCTCATTTTCAGGTGTTACGATCTGCAAAATCTCTTTCAACAAACGACTCTTTTTGAGGAGATTGTGTGAAGATGCATAGGAGAAGAAACAATAGAAAGTGGAAAATGTAATAGTATAAAAAGAGAATATAAAACAGAGGTTTGAGGCTGGACTTGCTATTCCAAAGTCTTTCCTATTCCTTTCTCTTTTTATCAGTTCCTAATTAGCCCTTGAGTCTTGATTGTGACATAGATACTCAATTTTCTTCCTGTCCAGCTTAAACAGAAATATAGGCAGGTAAGTTTGCATTTCTTTTCACTGAAATGTTCCATTACATTCTCTATTAAAGAGGTAAATGTTCATGTATCAAAATATAATCACTGGAACTTGCAAGAAGTACACTTGTCACTGATGTGATATGACTTCAGTAGACAAAGTATAAAATGGAGAGGAAGGAAAAGAAAAACCAAGAAATAGCTTGGTATGTTCATTATTCACCTGCTGATTACTAGACATAAAAAAGTTTAATGTAATTACGAAAAAGAGAAAAAAAAGAAAAAGAAAAAGAGAAAGAAAAAGAAAAAGAAAAAGAAAAAGAAAAAGAAAAAGAAAAAGAAAAAGAAAAAGAAAAAGAAAAAGAAAGAAAAAGGAAAAGAAAAAGAAAGAGGAAAAGGAAAAGGGAAAGGGAAAGGGAAAGGGAAAGGAAAAGGAAAAGGAAAAGGAAAAAAAGGAAAAGAAAACGAAAAAGAAAACGAAAAAGAAAATGAAAACGAAAATGAAAAAGAAAAAGAGAAAGAAAAAGAAAAAGAAAAAGAAAAAGAAAAAGAAAAAGAAAAAGAAAAAGAAAAAGAAAAAGAAAAAGAGAAAAGGAAGGATAAGGGTCAGACTTATATGGTAGGACTAGAATTTCACACTTCTGAGTTTCTATCCCACCACCTCTCTTTTGCCCACTGGTTGATGCTAAATGGGTCACTTGTTGTATTGTACATTAATAAAATCTGATTTTGCACAGAATCCTATTTTGCAGATTTATCAGCTTTAGAGCTCTCACACATTCCAGCAAGAAATTGTTTTTGAACGAGATCAAAATATCTAAACAAATTTTAGTGGTGATGTCTTCCACTAATTTTTTTAAGTCAAAACAGTAAGAGCTCTTAAGCACATGAATGAATGCAAAGAGCAATCAGGGACAGAGCACAAACATTTGGTTCCTGTTAGAAACCTTTGAAACTGCCTGATTTTGCACTTGCAGATTTTCTTTCTCATGACTGCATTTTCTGATCAATGCTATCCTTGGAGCTACTAGAAGCAAGTGTCTTTCCAACAGCTGTTTAGCTGATTTATTTCTGCACTCAGTGGAGATGCCTTGACTCTCTCATGGTGAAGAGTAAACAGTTTGAAGTCTGGGGTCTGGTCTGCCATCAAGGCTTTGGGGCTTAGGATGCTTCACTGCCATTGGCACTACAGATGCTCTGTAAGTACATGTGTCAATGGGAGGAAGATTCTGTAGAATCAGTTGTTGAACAGGAAGATGTTTATAGCTAAGTAGCTGTTAATTGGTGCAAGTGATCTTCTTTCTTCTTGTTTTATTTTTTTCTTGGCCTCAGCTGACCACAGAAAGCTAGAGCAGGATGTTTTTACAGACATAAAATGTCCTGGTAGCTCACTGACAGTTCTCTCTAGTTTTCTAAGGACAGAAATGTTGTTCATTCTTTTGGGAAACATCATGCTTCCTTGTCTGCACGATCTGGTGAGCTGGGGAGCTGTCCAGGTTACAGAGACCTTCCAGACCCTACATTTGAATCGTCAAACAAGAAACATTCTAAACACATGGTCACATAGTTCTTAACCATTAATTATTAACCATAAATGTCAAAAAGGACTCATGCACATGACACACTAAGCTTGGAACTACACGGTCCCCTCCCTCCCTGACCAGTCATGTATTTGGCCCATTTTTGCAAGGCACTCTATGAAAACAAGCTATGAACAGTCAACAGTAGAAAAAATGAAATTTATTACATTCATATGTATGACTCATAGTTTTGCATTATACATTTTTGTCTAAATACACCTTTAAAGTACTGAATTTAGAATGTGTGGTTTCTCAGATGTATAGAACTTGGATGATCCTAACATTAAAAACAGTAGAAAAATATGTACAATGCAAGAGAAAGAAATGACATTTTCTTAAAAGACAAACCAGCTGTGACATTTTTATTGTTATTATTTTTATTGTCACTCTTTTCGCCCTCTTTAATTCAACTCACAAAGCACCACAGCAGCTGTCTTAGAGGCAAGCTGCTGGGAAAAGCAGAGGCCAAACCAACCTACTATTTAATTACTATCCTTAGTTATGAATCAGTGAACAGGCACTACATGGTGTTTTTGCCTTCCTGATTGAATTTCCCCCTTTGTAATAATTGCTTTTAGCACCAAGAACATTATGTTCCAGAAAACAGTCTCACCAAGAGACAAAGTCCCCAGCTGGGACGTGAACTTGCAGTGCTGAAGTGCAAGGGAAGAAGTGCATCAAAGAAGTCACAGGAGCTTTGTCTCACTAAAATAGGAGCTGAAGCTCTTCTGTAATTAACTCAGTGCTGGCTGACTCCCTGTGTTTCCTCTCAACAGAAGAGGATGTTGTACACTAGCTTGAGAAATGAAAGGCCTTTCATTTACACACGGAAAGCTGTTCTTTGCTTTCTCTGTTCTCATAGTGGTGCTGAATATGAGAGTACAGCCAGGGCTTGGACGACTGCTCTCCTCCCTCCCATGACACCCCAGCAGTCTGCCCACTGTCGTGCAGCAATGGGCCCTGCAGCCACACCAGATTCCTGCATGACCCTACTTTGGGATTCTTTTGCATAATGATTGTTTGAAATACAGCTTTTCTCTGAGTGTCCAGTTCGAGAGCTATTCACAGGGCTGAGAGGCAGAAGATGCTGGCTGCTTCAGGTACTGCAGGGCTCATCTCAGAAAAATATAAGTTTTATTTGCCTGAGTCGTCTTCTAGGAAACAAAGTCTTCAGTGCATTGTTGTTGTGTAAAAATATTCATATCAACATAACAAGCTGTGATTTTTCCCAAGCTGACCAGAGTTAAATCAGGTCAATAATATGAAACCTAGAGAGACCTTGTTTTGAAATGTTTTCCTCATTCACTTTCACTATAGGCACCTGTGTTATCTCAGAAAAAAAAATCCTGAAGCTAGCTATAATTCCACTTGCAAAAGCAAATTTTTTTTCCAGATATATAAATTGGAATTACACCAGTGTCGCTGAATTCCACTCATCTGACAGATTTTTTCCTTTACCTCTGGGAAAGAAAGTAGGTGCAAAGAGGATATCTATATTACCTCCAGCTGGTGTAACAACATTCTTCAGAGGAGATCAAACAAGGCCACCAAAAGAATATTTATTTTCTTTCTAAGATTCAATTATTAAAGTCATGAGACTAATTCCATATAAAGTTACCTCATTTCCTCCCCAGAAAACATGTGTAAAACTGTCTTCAAAATCATAGCCATACAAAAAAAAAAGGAAAGTAACATTTTTCTCTGAAATTATTTTTACAAATCTTTTACAAAGCTTATTTTCCAATAATTTTATTTTCTCCTGTTCTTTTGTCCTTTTATAAAACCAGCTAGATTTTTTCCCAAGAAAATGTATTTTCCTTTTTTCTGTCTCGGTGGTTTTAAACAACTCATTAAACATTTCTACTCTGTGACGGGGAAAGAGTCTTCTATATATTTCTTTGCAGGACTTGTATCCCAAAGTAGGGGAAGGGCATGAATTGAATAGAATAAACAATACAAAATAGAACTAAACAAAATGAGATATTGGTCAAAAGGTAACATTTGCCCACGAACTTATCACTGTGTGAAAACTGAGGTATAACAATTGGTGTGTATTCTAATTTTAAAATTTTCATTAAGAAAGTACAGGTAGGGGCAGAAGTAAGCAACATTTTTGGCCACATCTTCCTTTTCAGAGGAAACATTTTCCTTTACAAGCATTTTTATGACCTTTTAGAAATATACTGCAGAATTACTTTGATTTACAGGATGACTTTGACATTTGCCTAGACAGCTGTCCTCAGGTTTGCTGAGTTTCAGTTTAGGAATGAATCTTTTCAAAGCAGAAGATTTGCACTTCAGTTCACATTTTTCCACTGTCACTATGGTCAATTAAGGCTGGAGACATAAAGTTATTTAAAAATCTAAAGACACTAAGTGTGACTCAAGAACCTAACACTTAGTACTTAATGTCTTTTTCTTTTTTTTTTTTCCTGGTGTACAATGACCTAAGTGTTTCCATTCTATTTGCCATGTTTATTTGCATGAATATGGGAAGTCTTGAAATGCCACGTGTTCATAATCAGCTTGGATATTAGACAACAGCAGTCAGCAACCTTGTCTACTTAAGTGATTTGGCAAAGGAGCTCATGAACAAGCAGAGAGCACTCCTCACGTGGGCCTTCAGTGCTGGTCAGATGGGACTTATGCTTGCTGTACAAAACAGGCATTTTGAATTTGGCAAAAGCTAGAGTCCGAAGGTACATTTCCAATCTTGCATTTGTGCCAGTCAAACAGCTCATCTTATTCACAGAAACAAGACAGTAAAGAAAAATTGTAAAGGTTGTGCAGAGGTACTGTGACTTAAGACAAAAAGTTGCATGTTGCCTGATTTAGCATAATCTTTAGACAACATCTCAAATATTAACACACCTACAAAAATGAAATAAAAAAAAATAGACTCTAATTCCTTAATGGAGAGCAGATTATGCTGCAGTTAAGTGTTTCTGATTTTGAGCCAATGATATCCCTCAATATCAAAGGGAAGATCTACATTCTTTCAGTTGTCCTGGTCTCCAGATGGGAAGTCCTTGTCTTGTTCTCATGTCTGTGCTGAATGTTTGCATCATGAATCTGGAAAACTTCAAACTTTTTGGAACGTTGTGAACCAGAGGGGCATGATATAGCCCACTTATTCCTACATGCCAACAAGTACAGGTTTGACCCTTAAAGATCTAAACACTAACTACAATTTTCTCTATACTTCAGACAATTTCAAGCAGCTGAATTACTGGCCAAGATTATTAATTCTACCGCATTTTCTAAGGTAGTATCTTTTAAATAACTGTTGGCAGGTGTCGGCTGGAGAATTTAGTTGTTTTCAACAATTGAACTAAATATATTTTAAAGTGTTTTTTCAGTAAAAATTATTAATTTTGCTGTGATTAGGGAGCCAAAAGAGCTGAAAACTCTAGGTGGTTACTGTCACTTATTTAATATTGTCACTTGCCACAAAAACATAAAGGTGTCCTGACTGGGTCAATTATTAACACATTGTCCTCACAGCTGAAGTTATCCCCTACACCATATAGGGGATAAGGTACTATGGTGTGTTCTCTGTGCTTAGCAGTCACCAATGTATTTGCTTAGTTCATGTCAAGCTAAACAAAACTCAAACACCTATAATCTGCCACATCTAAGCAAAAGCTTCCACAGATTGGTAACTCAATGCATAAGAAATCACTGTTTTCCAGTTTTCCTGAACCTGATTTCATTTGTTTCCCTCTGTTCCCATACCAAAAGTGAGATGACCATCCAAGTTCTCCAATGTCTCTTAGACTTCTCTGTTATTCCCCTCGACTGTTTCTTCTCCAGATCAAAACCCTACCTTACCCACTAGTCCCTCTTTTACAAAGTATTTAATATCTTTGATCATTATTACTGCCTTTCTCTAAACTTCACTGAGTTCAACAAGAATTAAACTTTGGAAAGGCTAAATAATGCTTTATGAGGCAAATTGTAGTGGTATTTCACACCAGGGAACTTGAGAAACCATTGTAAGGAAGAGGAAGATAATAGGCTAGAATTTAAGTGTAATCAAAACAGACAGTAAATGTGCAAAGTTAAAAATACTTTCCAGCTAATGTACAGATCAAGGGATCTATTCTACAAATTTCTAGCAATATGATCTAATGAAGGCTACACTGCTTGGAAAAAAAATCCTCTTGGCTTCAAGGTCCACAGTGTCAATAATACCCTGTTTTACTGGTGCTATCACATCTGAGAAGCAACCAAACATTCTTTCTTGGCTGTTGGTGAATTCTCATACAGCAGAAAGTAGGAAGGTACAGCTTTCTACTACCTGAGAGATGAAAGGGGTTGATGGGCTTGTTTGGAGTCCAAGGAGTAGAGACAAACAGGGATCTCCCCATCTCTTCTTCTTGTTTCTAGTCCCTTTGCACGTCAACATTCACTTCTTTTTCTTTGGTGTGCTGAGAGTGAGAGGAAGAAGGAGGAGCCAAAGGGAGTCCAGTGGGCAGAGGAAAGGGTTGAGGAAGAGGAATGGAAATGAGCCAGAGACTGGTGCACAGGGCTTTTTTGCTGGAGATAAAATAGAGACATTTGTATGGAGAAAGAATTGGTGTCTGAGAAAGCAGGCACTGCTCCAGTAGTCAGCCTGCACCTCTGCTGGCATAAGCTTGGCAGATTGTTTGCATCCTGCCTGCTTTGCCAGCACTTAAAGCCAGCCCTCCTTGGACCATGGCCTGACACAAATACAAAGCTTAAATTGTGTGGGGAAAGTCTGGGTAGTGCACACTCCTATTCCACATAGGAAATGTGATGCCTTTACTGCACAAACTGAAGCATAAACTTCCTCTGCATTTACTCTGTTCATCAAGATTATATTGCTATCTATCCCTAGATTTCAACATAAACATATTCACGTGGCAGCAAAATCTCTACAGCATTCCAATTAGCTGCTAAATATTTTTAAGTGTGTAGTAATCAGCAATCCTGTTGCACACTGGCTCAGCCCATTGCCCATGGGCATCTCTTCAAAAAACTGAGGTTTTTGAGTGAGGCTCTGAAAAATGACTCTCCTACCATTTACCTAAAGGATGATATCAATGACGAATGATACCAAAAGGCATAATTTCGTGAAAGTCTTAAGAATATGACATAAAAAGGCAAAACAGAATTCTAGGAGTGAAATAGTGTGCTTCCTAATGTATAAATAGCACTGATGGCACTGGTGTCAAGTAATGGACCAAAAATTATGAAAGAGTCTCACCAGCATAGGAATTTCTCATCTCAACTTTTGGTAGGATTATTCATTTTTCATCTTAATTTACACATACAATATTATTCGAAACCAGAATAATATTTTTCCAGTGGAAGTTCCAAAGTGCTGTAGGGAGACCACCACACTAAGGGAACCAGAAGTTTATAACCTCAGTGAAAAATGAGAATAGGCTAAAGAAATAATTTAGAAACATTAATTGAAAATAAGTGCTAAGATTTTTGGAAAATTATTATTGTTGGTTGAAAAAAAACCTGTGGTTATATTTTATTGTTACTTCTGACAACTATTGAAAGAAAGGAAAAACATTTACTTACACGTGTATATATATTTTTTTAAATCTACATAAAAGTAAAAAAAAAGAAAAATTAATTTGCTGTGTGAAAGAAGATTTCAACGCATTATTCTTGAAAGCATGCTTTGAACCTGGTAAATCAATGACTGCTTTTCCTTAATTCTGCATAGGTAGACCAAACAAATCAGGAACACACATCCATTTAAGCAGCCATAATAACAAAAAATTATTTAGTCCTTGTAGGTGTAGACACAGCTTACTTAGGGAATGTCATTATTTTAAGTACAACTTACAGGACAAAGTGGGAGAGCTACAAGAAATGAGAAATGATTGCCTCAATCCCCCACTTGCCCTCTATTTTAAGAAAGTGGATTGTTTCAGATATCTTTGATGACAGTAGTACACATCTCAAGTACGGTCTTTCTGTGCACTAAGTAATCTTTTTGTCTTCTATCATTGCTGAGACTATGCAGCTTGTGTTTATTCTCACCACATCAGTCTTGCTTGATTCCCAGACAGGTAATTTTCTAAATCCCCAGTCAGATTGTCTAGATTTTCTGCCACTTCATGCCTTTACATCACTGATACAGATGTCTAATTTTAAGAAAGAAAAATGGGTTATCAGCTGCTTGCTCTCCTCCTTAACCATTACTTATCCCATAACTTCCCCCATCTTCTTTTTATCATATCCTGACTCATTTTTCATATATATATAAAAGAAAAATGAAAAAGTTCCAGACAAAAAGCTTCTGTGATGCAAAATGATTTGTACTCCCTTCACAATAGTGCAATACAAAGAGGATTTCTGTGTCCCAGTGGGTAGATTGCAGTACTAGAACAAGATCAAGTGGAGAAAGATAGGAAACAAATGGGTATAAGCTGGAGTATCCTAAGGTAAAGAAAAGCAGTGAGAAAGGGGACAAAGGGGTGGGTGTTAATTTCATAAACCCTGTAGGCAAAGAAACTAGTCAGGAAGCCTGCATGACCCACCTGTAAAGATAAGGAAAAAGATTGCATGTCTGCTTTATTGCTGTTCACTCTTATTCCCCACTATCTTTTTTTTCCAAAAAGGGGCAAAGAGACAGACTGACTACATCAGTTTTGGAGAAACATTCTACATAAGAATTATATTAAGCCTGAGGCATAAGAGGAAAGTTATACATATTATGCACAACGTGAAAACTTAACTACATGGTAAATCACTGTAACCAGTTATCACAGACATTAACCAGTTTGGGATTTTACAGTCTAAATTTTAGGCAAAAGTAAAAGCATTAGACTGAATATTTTGGTTCCTCTTTCCTTGCTTTGACTATAGAAGAGAGCAGTATTGCCCTACACAAATCCAGAAAAACACAGACCATAAGACAGTAATTTCTAATCAGATTTTTACATGCAAGGTATGCTTTAGTGTGATTAAATTAATATGCAAAGAGAACACCTGACTTAGTAATTCTGCTTTTATTACTTTTGTGTATCACATTTCTCTTTACGATAATGCAACATTTATTACATTAGCAAACTTATTTCACATCCAGTGCTTTCTCAGTTTTTGACTTTAAGTGGAGGTGTAACCTTCTGTACCTAATTGTTCTTTTCTTTTTGTTACTCTTCACTGTATTGTATATTCATTGTTTTTCCTCTAGACAGGAACAAGTGGTTCTGCAAAGAAGAAGCTCTAAACTTTAATGAAGTTTCTGGATGGTATCTGTGATTGGTTTTGAACTAATCCAATTTCTTGTAGAGACTATGTATCTCTTATCACAGCATTTGACATCACAACCAGTCAAAATCATCTCACATATGAGGGATGAACAGCCTCAGAAGTACCCCTGACAGCATGCAGAGACTCAATGCTTTTCAGAGGGATGTCAGGAAAGGAAGGCTTTGTATCCTATACAGGAAATCTGTTTGTGAACATTGTCTGTTCTTTCAAAAGTCAGAAAGATCTCAATTGCGGGTTTTGCAGTCAGATTTTTGCAGTCATGTACTCATATTCAAATCAAATAAAAAAGTTAATGTGAACTAGCAGGGCTCATGATTTTAAACCCTGCTTTTTATGTTCTGCATCTGCTTCTGGGAAAATGTAAGTGGAGGGAGTTACAATGTGCTTCAGTTATTCCTATTGTGTCCTTATATCTGAAGGTAAACTCTGCTAACCTCTATTATTGTATTCTCTCTTCTCACTCTGAAAAATGAAAAAAATCTAGCAGGAATATTTACATAAACTTCAACAGAAACTGACTCTGGCTTGAAAATTACTCACACAAAGGGGCATGAGGGCAATAATAATTTAATACTAAATTTTGAATAAAATAATAAAATTTCATCAGTATTTTCATTTCTTCCCTCCTCACTTATGTATTTTTCTCCTAAGCTTTCAGAAACCCTGGATTATTATTCAGATATTTTAACAGTGACTGTATCAAAGCTACTACCCTAAAGTTCCAGGGCTGTGGAGTTTAAGATTTAAAGTATTTTCTAAATTGTGGTCCACAGCTCAGTGATTTTTCATTACCCACCCTATACTCACAGTATAATTATTTATAAAAATGGACATTTGATATTGAAGATCTAAGTGAAAGAATAAATTAACACAGTGTGAACTACTAGAACAAGTACTAGCAATAGGGGAACAATTCATTTTATCAACTGTACCATCTACCCAAGCTAATTTCAAGGGAAAATACTGCTCTCAACATCAATGCCTTCACAGCTGGCATCTCATAAGGATTTACAACACGTCTGCAAAATATGAGGTTAAAAGTCATACTACTAGATAACAGTGAATTAAGAAAATCTTTCTGTTTTGATTCTTAGAATTAAAATTATAGAAAAAATAGGACTGGAAAAGACCCAAAGAATACCCTATAATTTTCACTGTTTAAAACATATGATCAATTGTATCATTTTTTTCATGACACAGACTCCCTAGCCTTTTAAGTGATTCATTGTATTGTTTTGTTACCTTTATGAGTTGAAATAAAAATAAACTGAAAATTGCTGTGTGAATTTTTTGTGCAGCATTTTAAGCCAATATATTCTTTCTGATCTTTGCAAAAGACTTGGCATAACTGATTTCTGCTTTTTTTCTCTGTGTTGTTGCATTATCTTTAGAATTAAATAGTCCTAAGATCTTTATTACAGAAGTGATTTATTTCATACCCCTAATCTGTCTCATCTAGCCCTTTCAGATCTCTTTTAGGGACCCATATATTCTTCAAAATATAATACATTATTCTCAAGCTGCACAAAATAATTTAAAAAAACCTACCAAAACAATGCCTTACTAATGGTAAATGTTTTCTTAAAAGGAACAATTTAACATTTTTAACAACCTCTGTTCACATTTCATCCCAGTATACAACCTAGTATCTTCTTTTACAACCTTGATCATTTGTTGCTGACTTCTTGCTCATCATCATCTGAAAAATCTTTTTTTCAAGGTTGCTTTCTAAATAGCTAATATTATCCTGAATTTCATAGAATCAAAAGGGATCATTAAGGGATTGGAATGTACCTTAAAGACTATTTACTCTCAACTTCTCTGCCATTATGGGGATGCTCCAACTCGACAAAGTTGCTCAGACCCTGACACAACCTGGCCGTGAACACAGCCAGGATTGGGGCATCTGCAACCTTGCTGGACAATCTGTGTTTAAACACTCTCACAGTAAAAAATTCCTACATAATATCTAACCTAAATTTCCCCTTTTTCAGTTTGTACCCATTCCTCCATGTCCTACCACTACAGTTCCCAATGAAAAGTCCCTCTCCAGCTTTCTTGTAGGCCCCTTTAGACACTGGAAGGTTGCTATGAGAACTCCACACAACCTTCTCTTCTCCAGGCTGAACAGTTCCAGCTTTCCCAGTCTATCTTTGTAAAGGAGGTGCTCCAGTCCTCTTGTCAATTTATTGGCCCTGCTCTGGACTTGCTCCAACAGGTCCGTGTCCTGCTTCTGCTGGGCCACCAGAGCTGGGTGCAGTGTTCCAGGTGAGTTCTCACCAGAGTAAAGGAAAGAGGCAGAATCCCCTTCCTCAACCTGCTGGCCATGCTGCCTTGGATGGACCAGGATTCCATTGCTTTTCTGGGCTGTGAACACACACTGCCAGCTCATGCTGAGGCTTTCATCAACCATCACCCCCAAGTGTTTCTCTGTAGGACTGCGCTCAATCACTTCTCCACCCAACCTGTAAATATATTTGGGATTGTCCAGACCTTGCTTTGTTTAACATTTTTAGATTTTCGCCAGCTTAACTCTCAAGCCTGTCAGGGTCCCTC
Organism: Drymodes brunneopygia; assembly: GCA_013400955.1. Taxonomy (NCBI): domain Eukaryota; kingdom Metazoa; phylum Chordata; class Aves; order Passeriformes; family Petroicidae; genus Drymodes; species Drymodes brunneopygia. Next base: position 59,150 of record VZTZ01044162.1, read on the forward strand.
TGGATGGTACCCCTTCCTTCCAGTGTGTAGCCTGCTGTCTATTTTTACCACACAAATAACCCATACCATAACTCTAACTTTTCAAGGTCATTTTGAATATTAAACCCTTTCTCCAAGGCAATTCTTATTCCAGCTTTGTTTTCTACAGCATATTTATTACATAAACTTTTAATTCCCTCATCCAAGCACTTAAAAGTATCAAGAAGTACCTCTGCAGACCATCACATTCTTCTATTTATTAGACCATCAATTCCCACTCTGTGTGGGTCATGTATTGCATGTATACAAGTTTCTTTTTTTTTAACTTCATATTTTCATTTTATAAGGAGTGCTGTGAAAGACGAATTTGGCCTGTGGTTTACTTTATTTCTAGTGCACCACCACACATGGATCAACATAGATTCCAAATGTGTGACACTGATTGATCTGGTTTGCAGCCACTCATGGTCTAATCATTCTGTAAGGTCACTTTTGGGGCGTCCATATACTGTGCAGATCTCAGGTCATACGGAGGAAGGAGCAGATTGCCATCACTTGTGCCCTCAAAAAAACCCAAACTATCAAAAGAATAAAGAATTGGCAAGTGCAAAGTTCTTTGTCCTGCAACAAGAGAATCCACAAAGCTTTTTTTCCAGCATGTGTACTCATTCCTTCACCTTTTATTGTAAGAAAAAAGTAATAATGGATTTTGTACTTCTTTTACTTTAAACAGGGATGTAAGAAATGGGTTGCTGCCAGCACTTTCCTATAACATTCTAGACTGATTCTCATGGAGTATCATCTATCAGTTTCTGTGAGACTGCACTCAAAATAAGGTAGTATTTAGTGTAATGGTGGCAGAATCTATTCCTGAGGTAATGCAACCTCACATGTGTTCAAAGAAAGGAGATATACACCTACAAGGACAATAAAAGAAAGGCAGAGACACTAATGTCCTTGAGCAAATTTTATTTTTCTCTGTACTGTTTTGAACAAAACCAATTTCTTTACTGTCATAGGCAAAATTCAGCTCAGACAAGTGCAGAGAAAAAACTGCTATGAGCATGCAAAAGAGAGACTGATTTATTCCAAGTAGCCTCCTCATACTCTGAATTAGATGGCAGAAAAGTTAAGTATATACCAGTCACTAACTTAAAATTAAGTGGTAATAAATGCAGATTTCCATGAAGATACCACAAGTTAGTAATTACAGTTTTATTGAAATTGGAAATGGTGAAATAAACTCAGTCTCCATTTTCCCATATATGTAATTGATAGGTTAATTTGTCCTCAGTACTCACACAGTTTTAATTTCTCCATCAATGTCATGCAAATGAATAGGATACAAAATGTATAAAATCATATTCCCTACAAAACCATTGTTCACTACCAGTGAAGCATATTTATTTCGTTTGTCCTTTGTGTGGGCACACCACATTTTCTTTTCTCTTTCTTTTTCTCTTTTTCTTTTTATCTTTTTCTTTTTCTTTTTCTTTTTCTTTTTTTTTCTTTCTCTTCTTCTTCTTCTTCTTCTTTTTCCTTTTCCTTTTCCTGTTCTATTTTCTTTTTCTTTTTTTTTTCTCTTTTCCTTTTCCTTACCTGTTATTTTTTCTTTTTCTCTTTTTTTCTTTTTATTTCCTCAGTGACATTTTTGAGCCTCGGTATTTTGTGACATTTTCATTTTCATATGGGTAACACTCTGCAGAATTAAAAATACAACCGAAGGAAAATTACATTCAGGCACATCAACTGAGGCTTACATGGGTTCCTTTTCCAATAAATATTTACAAATAGACCACTTTCCTATGAAAAGGTTAAGCTGATTTTTCATTTTGTCTTTGTGTTAGTCATGGTTTCTGTCAAGATTCACCACATTTTGGAAAATTTTTAACTCCATGACATTTCTCTGTGATTTGATCAAGCAAAAATAAACCAGAACCAAAGAAACTAATGTTTCTTGGTAGACTATATTTGCACCTACTGAAGTGAGACTGTCACTTAATTGGGGGATAAATAATCCTAATGGAATAATTTCTCTCAGTCTTTGTTCTGCATACTCCTGGAGGAGTGACCAATATTGCTGCTTTTTGACAAGAGTATGCCATCTAAATTTCTGCAAAGGGTTACTGAGGTTCCACTGCTGTGTGAACAATGGGGATCATCCATAGCCAACCACAGCATTTTGGACATTTTGGGTAGGTGACTTGATTTTAATTGATATATAATGTGAAATGCTTCATCACTTAAACCCTAGAAAAGTGAGAAAATTAGGTTTACTTTATGGGAAGGGATAAGTCAGAACAGTTTGCATCTGCCGCAACTAATTTTATTCAAAGAAAATATCCTTAATAATTTCTCTAAAATCAATGGTAAAAAGACAAGATATTAATCTGTCTGACCTGCAGGGATATTTGCTCCAAGATCTGAATGTTGGAATCCCTATATATCTGCAGGCTAAATTCAAATTTAAATGTCATAAATAAATAAGTTCTTCGCTTATTATTTCCCATTTTTTCCTAGCTATTGGCAGGAAGTTTTCTTATGTCTATATAAGCTCTAGATAGTATTCTTCCTGTGACAAAATAGCTTTTCTGCCGTTCAAGAGTGTTGATGGTACCCTCTATTTCTTTCAGTTTCCTATAAGAAAAAATTATTGCTGAAGTAATTTCTTTTGTTGTTGGTTTCAGCTATTAAAAGATAATAGAAAAATGTTTAAGAAAACTTGGGAGTTTTAGTATAAAGGAAAGGCATCATAGGAAAATAAATTATTGTCAACATGCACTATGAAATAGAAAATGAACAAATACTGTTAGTTTTCCAGACAAATATTTAGCCTGGGTAGAGATGACATGGGGTGGGAACGGGAGATGGGGTGTGCTGGAGCAACTTGGTGCTCAACAGATACCCAGCCAAGGTCAACCCACCACATATTTAAACTATTCAGAACACCTTACTGAATCTTAATTCAGAAAGGCATCTGACAAGAAAAAGCTCAACAAGATACCATGTCTCTTCTTTTCCCTTCAGCGTGTTTCCCCTAAGGAAGTGAGCATACTGAGATATAAACAGTAAAATAGAGAAAGAAGCAAAATAGAAGTCTAGAAACAGGCAGAGCTCCCTGACAGTAGATAAATTTACTTTTACCTTGCTACCAATATGCTGATGTCTCCTTGTTGCCTCTTCTTTAAGGAAGTCATTTAAGGAAGGCATAATCATTAAAAGTGGCAGGTTGAAGTTTAAGAAACAGTGGGACAGTCCTACGTCTTTATGGCTACATAGATTTATCATAAACCTCCCATCCAAGCTCCAGGCAATAGTATAAACTATAACCATGTGAATCAAATGGCTGAAACATTTGGGACAACCACTGGTGGGGTTTAAACCTACTGTATAGGGAAACACCCTATAAGTGGCTATCATGGTCCCCTAGGCCTATGCCCAGCTAGGTAAAATTGCAAGACACGAGGGTCAAAAGCTGGATGCCGTACTGATCCAATCAGTGAAAATCATAGTAGAATTTTAACCATTGCATAAACAACAAAAATTCTCTTTCCTCCAGGTTTATCTAAAGAGCCACTGTGCTTCTGCTTCACATTGATGAAGACTAGGAACTTGTCAGCATCAACAGTGTTAAGCACAGAATTACTAATAAATCTATATAAATTATATCATGCATGAATGGCATATATGGCATATCAGGCACATTATTATTTGCTTTTACAGCACTTTGGTTTCAATAATCACGCTGTGAATTTTGTATAGAAGTCTAAATATTCCCATTTTCTTATGATTTTAGTGAGCATTCAAGTGTAAATGTTGCCCCCAAAACATCTCTCTCCTGTCCTTACCACATTTTTTCTCTAGCAAATGCAATATTCTGTCAGCATATGTAGCTGCATCTATTTTCATTACCCTTCTATTTTTCTTCTAGATCTAATTACTTTATACATAACAAAGATCGTGCCTGTTACAGAAAGGAACTTCTTGAGCATAGAACAAATTTCATGCTTGTCTTTGCAGCTTCCCAGAGTGCAAGTAGGGCTCAAATTCTGTAAAGATGGTAAAATTTGACACCAAAATCCAGACCCTCATCAGAAATCAGAACAAAGTGAGGTCTGATCTATGGCCTATATGATAACTCATGTGTCAAATCAAAAAAGCACATTTTTGCTTTATGATAGGTTTCCTCAGAGAGGTTTGGACTACAGATAAATGGGGAGATAAAAACTTGCACAGTGTTTTTAATCTTCTAATCATCTTAAACTCCAAAAAGTAGAAAAAGAGCAGCATCAATCATCAATAAATATGGGAGAAAAAAATTTTAAAAGGAAGTAAAATGAAGATAGACAAATCATCCATCAACATACAAGTTACACAAAATGTGCAATTTAAGTCAGATAAATGATGTGTAATATTTTTTGAAGTCACACTTTGTTCTCAGTTTTCAGCAACAAGAAAGGATTAGGGCCAATGTAGAAATATCTCCAAATTTGAAAAATTATAAAAACACTTCCTCTATTCATCAGGAATGAGCCAAAAAGAATTAAGTTGGATTTGCAATACTAAGCAAACAGTCTCACACAAATCAGAATTACATTGTATTGTAAAAAGCAATATCCCTTTTAAAAGGTAGTATTTGGTATTGCCTACCATCTCCTGCTTCTTTGTAAACTCTAAGGGAAATGGTACACTGCACCAAAATTCACCTATAATTGGCAATTCAAATAAAAATAAAAAGAAAAGCTGTAAAATGACCAATGAAAAGAACACTTTGAGAAATGTTTCTTAGGTAGCGAATCATGCAGAAGCATTTTAACATAAAGGCAAAAAATAATATAAGAGACAACAAATTTTAAAAATTCTTTTGTCAAAACAATCCTTAATGAATGAGGTATTTATTATGTATTTAATTTTTTTTCAAAATGTGTTGTTTCTGAACATGAATGAAGGATCAGATCAGAGTCCAGATGAGCTTAGAAATAATACAGGCAGACTTAATGTGCATACTGATATTTATAAATTCAACCCAAGCTCAAAAGAAACAAACCCCTCAGGTACCTATCAGAGACAGGTGCGATCAGATTCACACTGTGTTTTGAGCTTTATCTCTTGTGTCCCTCTGTCATAATGTCCATTTCTGCTCTGGTGAAAAGTTGTTAAATAGCAGCATGCAGCCTTTGCTCTCACTGTCCTTTCTCTCAGGGTTATTCACATTTTTTCCTTCACGGGTTTTGGTGAAAACCTTTTGATCATTTCTGATAACCTGATGAAATAGCCTCCTTTCATGCTTCTGTGCAACCAGCCTATTCCTTGGCCCTGCAAAACAGTTCCTGCAAAGGGAAGATGACAGTGGTTCAACTTCTCTGACAGAGACACCCCTTGTGCTGAAGCAGCCCTGTGTGTCCAGCGTTCATTGCAGCTCCTGACTGTCAGCAGCACGCTAGCAAAGCATCCTGGTACTAGCCAACAGATTTTTAGGAAAATGCCAAACCCCTTGCACTGTTTATTTTGAACTGTGTCTATCACACCCACCATGGCAATGCATAATTTCGTCAAGAAAGGCATGCAGGTGAAACAAAACTGAATCTTGGTCACTGGTCCTTCAAGGAATTTTTTTGACCTAGCTACTAGACAGTTCTGTAGCTATTAAATGTGATAACAATGTTTTTACCTGGAAGGAATTTACAGATTGAGAAATTTATAACTTTGATCACAAATGCTAGTCCAGGTGAGCACAGCAGAACGGGAACGGGAACATGTCTTTGTTAATTAAAAAACTGTGAGGTAAAAGATAGGAATGACAGATTGTCTGGCAAGATCTTTAGCATCAATTCATCTTATAGCAACAATTTAGAATATATTTTCTGTTCTAAGTTATTTCATTCAGGGGAATGTGAAATATACTCTGCTGGAAAAAAAAAGCTCCATTTCTGTAAGTTGTATCCAAGTACTTTTTTTGTACACTAAATGAATTTAACACTTGCAAAGCACTTCATATGTCTGCCCAAATCTCTCTTAACTAACAGCTAACTCTTTACAGTGAAGATCCTACTTAAATATATTTTGATCACATAGTTTTTTTTTCCATATTTCAGATAGTGTGTATTTCAGATCATGGGACATTGATTGCTTGTATAAAAAGAAAGAAGTTCACTGTATGGATTTGACATCCTGTAAATTAAGAAACACCCAATGGTGTTGAGTTCACTGGTTTCAAAAAAACACAACTGGTAGACATGCAGATGTAAAATATGTTCCTCTAGAATTATGTTTCACTTTAGAAAAATCAGAAACTTTTTTTAAAAAATTTACTTAAATCTAATGCCGGAAAAGCAATTAGAGCTAAGAAAATAATGTGAAAGAGTGCTCTAAGACAGATATTGGCTTGGTCATTATGCATATGTTGGGCTTAAGCTCTTCATTTTGGTTTTACAGTAGGGGCTTTTTGATGCTTCTTTGCTTTTTACACAAATATCTGTTTTCATTATTAAGTCTGAACGAAACACCAGGCATTTGCTACTTGTTTTGGGCCTGCATTTGAATTTTAATGGATTAAAACTGGACAGATATTATCAAAGGATGTACCCTTGTTTCCTTTTTAAATGTCTGACTGGTAGCATCTAGTGAACTAAGTAGGGTTATTGTAAATGTGTAAGAAGGAATTTGCAATTTTCTCAATTAAACCTCAAGTAAACCTCAATTAAGGATTTACATTATGCTTTCAGCACACTGAATTGTACTTGAATTGCAGCCCCACAATGGTTCTTTTCCTAATCTCTATAAATAAAGATTTTCCTATAACTAAATGCTTGAATTGGAAAAGTTAATATCTATAAAATGTAACCAAATTTGGTCCAAAATGTATTATGGACCAAATCAGAGCTATGCAGTTGACAAAAAGAGGCAAAGATTTGATCATTCCACTTGCTTCCACATTTATCAAAGCTATCAGCAGACCTTTACAACCCTTTCCAACTGGGGATCTGATGGCAGGGAAAGGATTTTGTAGTTTGCACAAAACACCACCCACAGAAAACTTGGTAAAAGCAACATTATTTACATTTTAAGGTTATTGAATACTAATGATTGTTAAATTCACCTGAATTTGCAAGTGAACACAAGGTCTCTGTTCTACCCTTCTCTTCTGATTTATCAAACATTAATAATCAGCAAGAAAGACATTCTTTTTTCACCAGCATTCTTGGCTAACCAAAAATGCCCTTCCTAACCACAGCAATAAAAGTAATCTATCCTATAAGCGTTGCCAGCCTCTAAGCTTCTTGAGTTCATTCCAGCTACTAACATTTTCTAGGAAGAGGAATGTGCTCACTGTTACTTGGCAAAATATGGAAATCCAGGGATATCTGTTTGGCTGCACTATCAGAATAAATTAGTAACTGGAAAATTATTTTCTTGTGATGCCAAATAGGTGCCAATAGGTGAAATAAAGCATTTTAAACCAAGAAAACAGTAAGTCCATAATTAACCAGATAAGTTATCTCTCAATACACACATAACAAGCATAGGAAAAGCTGCAGTCCTGAAAAGGATGAAAAATAAAGACAAGTTGGTTTGTAGATAAAACTGCATATGCAGCACATTGATATAGAGCCCTAAAATGTTTTGAAGATTAAGCAGATAAAATTACCCTGCTGAAAATAGTATTTATGTGGATATTATAAAACAGAAATGGAGAGTATTCTGCTATATGCTATTCTTTCTCTCAGATTAAACATGAAAGTTTGATGACATGACCATGTTTTCTAAAATCTTCCCTCTAGGTTCCAACTTGGTGGGTTTTTCTTATGGATAAAGCAAAGAATTCTTTTTCCAATTATCTTAAACCTTGGGAGGTTACTCCTAGAACCTGTATAGGTAGTCATTATATCAAATTGTATTCTGATTTATAGAAAGCAATTGAGAGTAACTTTTACTATAATCAAGACAAGCCAAAGCAACTTTCCCAATATTTATTTTCTTTCTCAATGCTTATTTTCTTTCTCAAAGTCTTTCACACTACTTCACAGAGTGGTATTGACCATCTGTCCTTTTTTGTATTTTAGTGGTGTCTGGAGATTTTATTCTGTTAAAGACAAAAATAAGTTCTTCAACATTTACCTTCCTTTGTCCCAACACCTCTTCTTATAACTCCTTTCTTGAACATTCAAAAATTACTCTTTCACATAGATAACTACAAAAGCTGGGTAGTTTTGTTTTTAGCTTCAGAATTAAAGTCAAAACCACATCCATCTTTTATAATCTCCAGTTTAACCAAATTATTTTCAAAAAATATACTCTTATTAGAAAAAAACACTTAAAAAAAAAACCAACTCAATAAGCTCCACTAAAAGCTATTTAGTTTGGCCCTTATGAAAATGATAAATTTTTTTTTAAGAACAAACCAAGAAATTTCAACTGTCATGAGAATTACAATATACCTCCTTACACCAGGCAGACTGGTGACCACCCATGGGTACAAATTTTAGTGAATGCACCTGATTCTCTGAATGCTTTGTCCCCTCAACCAGAGGACCATCTGCCTTAAACACCTGTTGCGTGCTGCTTAAATCTTAGGCTTAAATCTCTAGTGTAAGAACTGTTTTGTGCCATTAGTGAAACACTTGGGGCAATCAAATTCTGACTCTTGCTGAGATCCTTATGGACTTCTATCATTCATGCACTGAATAATTCTAAGATCAGAAATATAAATTACTCTGTGGTGATTTTACATGGTCTCAGACATAAACTTAGTGGGTTTGGCTAAGTTTGTTATTATCAGCTATGAAATGAACTTAAAACTCTAGCACCTGCAATACTAGAAGATAGGATTTAATTTGTATCACATGATCTGTGAGGACGACCTAATCTTGAGAAAAGAATAGCTGCTTGAAATAAATATGTCTCTAGAAAGTGGAGTCTTTCTTTCAGTCTTGGGATCAAAAGCAATTGTGCATAAATATTCTATAAACTCAAAATATTTTCCATATTCTCCAATTTAACAGAAGTATGCCATTCAAACATTAATCTTGGATTTAAAATTAAAATATTCAGATAGCTCAATAATATCATATAACATTCAAACCTGAATTGCAGTGACTCTGTAGTCCTGATTCAGTATATTTTATGAATTTTCCGTTCAACCATAAAATAAAATGCTGGTGGAAAAACACAGTGGTAAGTTTGTGTTTGACACCATCCAAAAACTCCCATGAAATTAAGCTAATATCTTTGCACTTTAGAAATCAGAACTGAATTTACTTTTTGGCAAATTATCTGAATTTGTACTTCTTAAACCATGTGGTTTGTAAAGTTTGGGCTGAATGTTCGCTGAGAAAGCAGCAAAATTACTTTTGTATTTTATATTTTTGTTGGATGAATGGTGCACATTTAGTACAAGGGATTAGCTGAAGCTAGTTTGGAACTAGGTAGAAGCAAAAAAAAAAAAACATGAAAAAACTATGTGAAAACACTCAAAATGTAGAAAACGTGTAAATAGGTCCTAACAACCAGCAGATGTACCTAACATTGATAAAGAAACTTTGCTCTGACTTGACATCCAAAAAGCATTCAAGTTTTAAAAAGCTTTGGTGAGCAGAAGGTTGGAAGAAACCTCACTTGAAATTTTACCCTCTGCTAGGAGCAATTACCATTTGGACCATCATTTGGCAAAAAGTAATTTTTTTTGTTCAGCTTTTATTATCTCTCTGTAGTTGCCATTACCTACCTATGAACAGTAAACACTTCCCAGTTCAGTAATGTGTCTGCTGAGGCTTTTTCTGTTGCTCTGTGTAGTAAGAAATATCAGCTTTTATGATAAATGTCTCTCTGGAAAGGTGAATAGTCCCCTCTTTCTAGTGATAGCTTTCTAACTCCAAGTCAAACATGGTCTGGAATGCCTGCTCTTGGATTTCTTCTTCAGACAGGCAGTTTTTGTCCCAGATAAGCAACAAGGAGCCCCAAAACTTATGAGTTTGAGATCTTTATCTCAAGATACTAACTTTCATAATTCAGAAATACTGAACTTCATACTGTATTTTTCTTCTTCTGTGCACAAGTTGAAATTCTTTGTGGCTTTAGACTGTAAGAGAGATGTTTACAGATTGGTCATAAAGAATTATGTATATGGGTTTCTATGTATTCCTAAGACTTCAGATTCCTGTAGAATATTTTGGCTTAAATGTATAAAATGGGCAATTAAAGCCTGTCATCATGAGGAAACAACCTAAATTCCTCAACTCATCACACCTGTTTCTGAACTCATGGACTTAGGAAAATAGCAAGAGTTAGTCAGTCTACATGCAAAGACTATTTGGCAAAGATGTTTTGTTCCAAGATATCTTGCTGCTGGATGTTTTTGCATACTTTTGGGGAAAAAATGTCGAACTTTGACATATGTGGTTCTGCACCCCTTAACAAGAAAGTGATCTTGTTTTAGAACTAATTGCTGCTTTGAAAAAAACATAATGTAAATCAGTAAAACAAAAAAAAAAAGAGAGGTGCCACCATGAAGATTTTGGAAAGTGATATTTACCAAAGGTATAAAGAAATCCCATGCCTAAAAACCTCCAACCAAACAACCTCGTAATGGCCTTCATGCACAGAAACAGCTTGTTGTTTGCTGTGTCTAGTGGTACTGTTTCCTGAAAAAAAAAAAGAAAGACACTTTCTTCTATATTGAGGAAGGTAAGATTAGCCAATGAATATAATTTTTAGTATTAATTTAGTGTAAAGAACAATTTAATCATTAGTACTTTTCTTGCCTCTTTAACAGATACCTTTTCTATTCCTTTTTTGTTTTTTGTATATGTACTAATTTTTGTTTGTTGGGTCTTCTTCCTCCAAAACAAATTAAAAACTCTGTGAAACTTTCATTTGATTTTATTTTTCTGGGGTGATAGAGTCAGTTGATGCTTTAAAAGGTTCAAGAGCTTGTGTCCTAATTCTGGTATGCTGTAAAGAATTAGAGCTGACATGGTCAGAGCACCCATGGGTCTTACCATGCCTACCAAGTCTCCCGTGGGGTCCCTCACAGCCCTAACCACGGGACAGGGACCCTTGCCATGTCCTGTCTCCCCAGTGGGATTCAGAGGCAGGCCATGTCCTTGCTTCCCGTCCTGCCACTGGCCCTGGTCCTGGCTGACTCTGGACCTGGCCTACCCCCTGGCCATGCCTGCCACACAGGTGTGCCTTATCACACTTTAATTATAAAAATGAACTCAAAATCTTGAACTCTGTGCATATGAATGTAGCGTGCGCATCCTCGAACAAACACACAGCTCTGTCCTATGCTGTCATGTCAGCCCACAAGGTCCAGAGACTGCTCAGATCCTGCCCAAACAGCTATTTGCTGGAGTGAACAGCAAGATTCACCAACAGCGATTTATGTGCCTAATCATTTAGTTTTCAAAGAAGCTAATCAGTGCATAAACAAATTCAAGTGCATATATACCTTGTTTTTGATGACAAGCACAATTGTTAGAAGGTATTGAACACCTCTTGTGTCACAGCTGGCATACTAACTCACAAGGAGAGAGGGTCCTGAGCAGAAGCATTTACTATACAAGAGTAGAAGTAGAAATAGTCATTTTTAGTCACAATTGGATGCAGCAAGATTATGAGATGAAAAATGTCACAGGGGAAGGTCACCCAACCTGTCTCCCAAATCATATTTTCTTATTCCAAATCTCCTTTTTTCTCTTCTGTGTACCATTACTGCAATGTCTTGCACCTTATAAAGATTAAATGCAGATGAGTTTTAATACCTAAAACAGAAGAAATTCTAAAGCTGAGCCAAAACACTCTATCAGTAAAATGTGATAAATAAATACCCATATATAAAAAGGTATTAGAAATTATATTGCTTAAAATAACACTGAGGAATAAAAAAATCATGCTAACTGCAGCAATGGAAAGTTCAATGAGCCCTAATTTACTATCTTAAATAGAAGAATCATCTACTGCTGAGTTCAGTGTACCTATAGGCAACCTGGCTCATTTTGGTAATTAAACTAAGGCAGAAAGCTAAAACTAGGCAGGGAGGAAATTGGGAAGCTACAGCTGGTTACTGTGGGACTCATTTCCACTTCCATATTTGAACACGTCCCTACACAAAGCATTTCTGGTCAGCATCCACTGGCCTCTGTAAAAATGGATCCCTTGATTCCACATACACCTGCTGTTTCTCTCTTGTGGAGGCATTTAGCTCCATACCCCAATACCCTCCATTTTATCTAGGAATACTCTTTCCCCCTTGATATACCTGGATCCCAGGGTAGGTTAGGAAGTGACATGCTGTGAAATTGGGGCTTGGCTTTAAGAGAAAGAAGGAAACTTTAGCTTTAAATCTATTTTCTGGAAGGGAGACAAGGCAGACAGAGAGGCAGTTGGTGACAGGAGATGAGTTCCTCTGTCTGGACTGAGATTTGAGAGGATAGGAAAGCTGGACTTCCTGGTGTTTTTCTGAGTCTGGCTTCACTCCTACCTGAAGTCTCATGGGTAGTACCCACACACTCAGACTCCTGAAAATCAGCATTATCACAGTCAACAAAAAAAAAGATGTGTTAAATCTTGCCAGTATTTATAGACACTCTGCTCAACATTCAGGAAGAGAAAGCTCTGGCATGTGCTATGGAAACACTTTTTCATGTTTCTTACTTAAGAAGAAAATTGGCCTTTTTAGACTCTGAATCATGTTAATATCACAGAATCACAGAAACAGGATTGTTAGTGTTGGAAGGGACCTCTGGAGATCATCCCATCCAAACCCCAAAGGCAGGGTCACCTAAAACAGGCTACACAGGAACATATCCAGGGGGGTTTGGAATGCCTCCAGAGAGGGAAACTCTACAACCTCTCTAAGCAGCCTGTTCCAGTGCTCTGCCACTCTCAAGATAAAGGAGTTCTTCTGCATGTTGAGGTGGAACTTCCTGTGTTTTAGTTTATGACCATTTCTCCTTGTCCTGTAGCTGGGCACCTCATAAAAGAGTCTGGCACCATACTCTTTAGACCAATGTTTAAAATACTTTTATGTATTAATTGGATTTCCTCTTAGTCCTCTCTTCTCTAGACTAAACAGGCCTAGCTGTCACAGTCTCTCCTCATGACAGTGATGCTCCAGACCCCAAATGATCGTTGTTGCCCTCTACTCAACCCTCTCCAGTACCTCCTTTTCTTTCTTGCACTGAGGAGCCCAGGTCTGGACACAGCACTCCAGATGTGGCTTCACCAGGGCTAAGTACAGCAGCAGGATCTCCTCCCTTGATGTGCTGGCCACACTCCTCCCAGTGCTCTCCAAGACACTACTGGCCCTCCTGGCCTCAAGGACATTGCTGACTCATGGTCAACTTGTAATACACCCAGACTCCCAGGTCCTTCTCCACAGAGCTGCTCCCCAGCAGGTCNAGAAACAGGATTGTTAGTGTTGGAAGGGACCTCTGGAGATCATCCCATCCAAACCCCAAAGGCAGGGTCACCTAAAACAGGCTACACAGGAACATATCCAGGGGGGTTTGGAATGCCTCCAGAGAGGGAAACTCTACAACCTCTCTAAGCAGCCTGTTCCAGTGCTCTGCCACTCTCAAGATAAAGGAGTTCTTCTGCATGTTGAGGTGGAACTTCCTGTGTTTTAGTTTATGACCATTTCTCCTTGTCCTGTAGCTGGGCACCTCATAAAAGAGTCTGGCACCATACTCTTTAGACCAATGTTTAAAATACTTTTATGTATTAATTGGATTTCCTCTTAGTCCTCTCTTCTCTAGACTAAACAGGCTAGCTGTCACAGTCTCTCCTCATGACAGTGATGCTCCAGACCCCAAATGATCGTTGTTGCCCTCTACTCAACCCTCTCCAGTACCTCCTTTTCTTTCTTGCACTGAGGAGCCCAGGTCTGGACACAGCACTCCAGATGTGGCTTCACCAGGGCTAAGTACAGCAGCAGGATCTCCTCCCTTGATGTGCTGGCCACACTCCTCCCAGTGCTCTCCAAGACACTACTGGCCCTCCTGGCCTCAAGGACATTGCTGACTCATGGTCAACTTGTAATACACCCAGACTCCCAGGTCCTTCTCCACAGAGCTGCTCCCCAGCAGGTCAGCCCCAACCTGTGCTGGTACTCGTGGTTATTCCTCCCCAGGTGCAGGATCCTACATTTGCTCTTGTGGGCATACCTCATTGTGTTCCTCTCCACCCAACTCTCCAGCCTATCAAGGTCCCGCTGAATATCAGCACAGCCTTCAGGTTTATCAGCCACTCCTCCTGGTTTCGTGTCATCAGTAAAATTGCTGAGGGTACATCATGTAAATTAAGCTGAGGATGCATTATTTAGATTTCTCTGGGCCAGCTCAAAAGTGTATGATGGCCACACCCCAGACTGACTGAGATATTTGTCCTACTTGGGTAACCCCAGCACAGCTGTACAACCACAGCTCAGTTTTCCCTGAGGGACAACATATAGAAAGCAATGCACCCATGAGTTGGTGCTGTTAAGGATGCGAGTAAAGGAAGGGATTTATCAGTTTCTCAGGTGGTATGAATTGATACAGCTTCAGCTTTCACACTCTCTGTGGATCCTGCCCTTCAGAATCAGTGTAGGTGCTGAAAGGGGCAATGTGGCACTTGGAGCACCCTGTTCATCTACACAGCAGCAAGAGAAATGAGCCATGGACACGACCCCAAACCTCTCAGCACTGTGTTGCTGGTGACCATGGGGGTTCTCTGCTTCATTAGAGTGGGTAATTAGAAACATGGCATGACACAAAAAACCATAATAAAATCGGAGACCAAACAAACAAAAATCTCACCTATAACAAACCACACAAAAAAAACCAACAAGAACAACAACACCTGAAAACCATGCAATTATAGTAAATTGGGATGATGTTTTATGACTGGAACATCTGACTGTTAGGAACTGAACTGAAAGCACACCTTTCTGTGTGGAACGGAAATAATCTATACTGACTTTCAGTCATCTTTTTCTCACTATAGAATTAAACCAACAGTATAGAAATGAAAAGAATTACATGTCCTCAGCAATTTCCTGAGCTGGAGCAGAAGGAGGCAGTACTAATCCACTGCGTCCCAAAAGTTATTCTACTGAAATCTGCCAGAATATCCATATCTTTCCAGCAAATAAATTTGTTAGCTAATGGAAAACAAACAAACAAAAAAGAAACCCCCTGTGAGAATGAAAGCAAAAGTGGGTAAATATATTCTACTTTCTTACAAGTTATACGTTACACTTGAATCAATTAAAGTAAAATATACTTTTTATTTCTAGGAATGTAAAATATTTGAGCAGTTAAATTTTTCATTTAGTTCTTCTTTTATGTCTGTATTTTTCTAAAAATATATTTAGTTCAAGATTATGCATGTGTTATTGTATAAAGTGCAATTTTATTCCAAAAAGAGCCTATATAGCAGCAGCCCTTTCATTAAATCATATGCACCATAGAAACTGTTGCTGTCAAT
This sequence comes from Drymodes brunneopygia, assembly GCA_013400955.1. Classification (NCBI taxonomy): domain Eukaryota; kingdom Metazoa; phylum Chordata; class Aves; order Passeriformes; family Petroicidae; genus Drymodes; species Drymodes brunneopygia. The sequence goes on from VZTZ01044162.1 coordinate 74,597, forward strand.
ATTTTAATATCAGTTAGACTGAATGAGACTAAGAAACCCCCAAACATGTCATTCCAAGCAGATGGTAGTCATAGACTGCATACAACAACTAAGAGTTACGGTGCAAGTTTATGCAAGTTTATTTCTGTGAATAAATGCTGATTGAAATAGGCCTTGGGTAACACTTCAGCAAAATAATTAATTTTTATTATTTTTCTGACTCTCAAGGTATTTCTCAACATTTCTAGATACATGACAAATAGCCTGCCAAAGACAGTGTTCCCATATTTTCCCCAAGCAGTTCTTCAGGCCTGACAATAGAAATTATAAGATTGCAAATGAAATTATAAAGAAATTCAAGAAGCACTAAATGACTTTCTGAAATTTAATATGAGGCATTGATGCTTTGCTTCACCTCTTACTTTCTGAATAGTAGGAATAATTGCAAAAATAGCTCTACTGAGGTGACAGAGGTCACATACATGGCCATACATGGAGACAGTCTGTGTCTCCCAAACTTTCATTAACTTTCAGGGATTTAAGTAATTGTTTTACTCATAAGGAGGCAAGTGAATTTAGTTGAAAAGCCATGTAGTAGTAACACACTGCTTAGAAGCCTTTTTCTATATACTTAACTATATAAAACATTGATTTGACTATAAAATATTCTAACATTTTCTCAATTGTTACCAGCTCCTCATTTTTCCTCTCAGCTCCTCAAATGAATAATTTGCTCTCACTGTCTAGTTTTCTTTAAGCTGCTAGTAAAAAATCACAGAACCACTCACAGTTTATAACTAGCGTGTACCCCAGTGTGCTAGGCACAGAACTTAAATAATAAAAAGGCTGCATCACATAACGAATTGGGCAACTATTGTGACTGCCAGCAACTGCCCGTGGCTAAGCAAAAACTGAGTCATCCACTTATTAGAGGGTCCAATTAGTAGTAGTCACTGTGCAACATCCATGTAAGAATAATACTGCATATTTTGATTCTGATCAAACCATCTATTTCTGATGTAAGGAAACAAAATATTTTGGGAGCGTTTGCACTGAGAGACTAATTGGATTTTTTTTATTACTTAGAATTATATGATGGGGTTTTTTTAACTTTCTGCTTTGTAGAGATCATTGTAAAAAATATTTCTCTTGGAAGGATCTCTTGTAAAATTGCCCACCTTACATTTTTATATTTTTGTCCAACATCTTAATAGGCAGCTGATTGACCTGATTCATTCACACTTCTTGATTTTTCTCCACTTTTTTTTTCTGTGGGAGGGGGTTTTGGGGGATGGTATTTGGTAATTTCTTCCCCTGAAGAATAAAATCTAGTGAAACACATCGATACAGCTACATTGATATGCAGGACTAGTTTTCTAGTTTTCCAATCCACACCTTTCTCATACAGACTGTGTCCACTTCCCAGGGAAGTTTTCCAATGCTTAGACCTGCTCCAGCTGCCCACCTGCTTGTCCTGCCCCCAGCTGGGGGTGGTGAGACAGTTTCCACAATCCCCAGCAACCCACAGGGTCCATAGTGCTCCGAGACCCTCAAGGCAGATCTTGCAAACAAACTCTGGGGCAAAGGCATGTGTTGAGATCTTTGCTGTTTTGACACCCTTGGTTGTGAGTACCTGCTGACTAGCCAATCCATGTTAACCTTAGCCTTTCTTCTGGAAGGAAGCCTCTCTTCTTGTCCTTCACAAAACTCTGTGGTTTCTAGTCCAGATGATGACTGGATTGATCCATGGCTCAATGTTCAGGCAATGCCTCTATGTTCCTGACATGCAGTTCATCTCTATTTCCCCTTCATTTACACTGAATGCTTCTTATTTGCCTCTGAGCTCAGCCAGTGGCTCCCTGTTTTTCTGTGCTTGCTTGCTCTCTGAAGGGGAGGACTGCTCTTGATGTTGTCCTTGAAGTTTACCAGCTCTCCTGTTTACCTTTTCTCTCCATACAGTCTCTTGAGGGATCTTGACAAAAGAATCCCAAAACAATCTGAAATCCGCTGATGTCCAAAACTGTGACTCTGTGAAGCGGATGAAGGGTCTAGAGCCTAAGTCCTGTGAGGAGTGGCTGAGACACCCGGGATTTTTTAGCCTGGAGAAAAGGAGAGGCTGAGAGGGGATCTTACCACACTCAACAACTACCAGAAAGGATGTTGTAGCCAGGTGGGAGGTGGTCTCATGTTGCACTAAGGGAGGTTTAGTTTGGACATTAGGAAAAAATTATTCACTGAAAGGGTGGTCAAGCATTGGAACAGTCTGATGAGGGAAGAGTTTGAGTCACTTGAATGTATTTAAAAGACTTGTGGATGTGATGTTTGGAAACAGAAAGGTGGGACCCAGTAGTGCTGGCAGTGTTAGACTTGCAGCTATACTCAAAGATCTTAAAGGGGTTTTCTCAGCTAAATGACTCTATTATTCTCTTTTCTAGGCTTTTCTGAAATTCTTAGCTTCACCGTTCCATGGTGACTGCTGTTGTCATACTATACTGTCCTTGGCCATCACATACCCAACCAGTTCTTTATAGTCTGTGAGAAAAAAGTCCAGCAGTGTATCTCCCCTGGTCTCTCTTGTGAATGAAATACACCCCAGAAATTTCCCAGATCACACAAATGCACAAATCTATTGCCTGTAGGCAGATATCTGCAACAGATAGTTTTTCTTTTTGAAAGAGGAAACCAGATTTATCGTCTTACTCAAAATAATGTCTCTGAAAATTAAAAAAAGATATTTTGGATCATATTAAATAAAAGGAACAATTAAAATGAATAAAAGTAAGAGAGGGATGTTTCAAAATGAAGCGTAAGTATTGTAACTCTTCTGATTTGATACTGCTATCACAGTTCAATGGGTTTATTATTACTGCATCTCTCATTCCTTGTAAGAAATAAGGCCACATCCTGCCTCGCACACAGTTCTTAAGTCTGGTGGTTGAATAAGAATATGTGACAGCTCGAGCTATCTATGAGCTTTTTCTACATTGCTGACACTTTGGTTCAGTACAGATAGCTAAGTGGATGTTGTTGAGACTGATTCACAGTAGTCTGCTAAACAAGCTCTTGCTAGATCTACTTGAGAGTTCAATGTCAAAATTTCCCATGGGAATGAATGTATCAATTTTTACTCGGGTTTAATTCAAATCTGCAAGTGCAAAGGGTGCTGCAATTTTCAGTGTCATTGCCTCAGTCAGACCCGTTCATCCTGAGTGCCTCCAAGCAAGGTCTGTGCTTAGAAGTAAAAACATACTTTTACACATGCAATACCAGTTTAAAGTGTACTTAGTGACTCCAGTGGTTAGCATGATTGCCCAAATGAAACATTTCTGCTGAATGCACCACACTGTTTATATCAAGTATGTGGAATTCAGTTACTCTCACTTATTAGGAATACATTTATTGAATAATAAATAAACACATATAAGTAGTGAACAAGATTTTTAAAAGGATTATTTTAATGATTGAAAGACTTTCTATTATTCATCCATGTAATTAAAATAATTTCTACAAAGTTAATTGTTCAAACCCAAAATTCCATATCTTCGTCTAGTACCAGAAGATGATGTGGTTTGGTGATAAAGCAAGTGTTACCTGTATACCAAAATTGGAGTTATTTGTGATTGTGTTTTCAAATAAAGTTTAGTTGAGTTTTTGATACTAATACTAAATTGGCACTGTAAGAGATCAAGGTTGTGTGACACTCAGAGTCAGGTACAACATTGTCAGTTACATCTTGATAATCGCAAAAGGCAGATAATAGAAAGAATATAATTGATCAAATGCTCCCTCTCATATTACTTTATAATTGACTTCTTCAGCTTGCCTTAGGTACTTCAGTTGGTTTCTGAACCAACTCAAAATTTTTATTCAAAAAGTCCATTGATTCTCATGAAATTCCCAGCCTGATTATATGTTTGTATCACATAAATGTCTCATCCAAGTTCAGTTGTCCACTGCACTAGGCTTTGAACGGAGAGAGTTGCCACTGCAGTTTTAGACGTCAACATGCAATGCTCTTTAGAGAAAAGAATTATGCATGTTTTAGGTCGACAGACCCTTTGCCACATTTATATAATAGATGCAAAATATCTGATCCTCTTGGTAATCTAAAAAACTAGTTCTATTCAGTAGCTGAAGTAGAGATAGTTCTGAAACTACTGCTTACTGCTGAAGACTATGTTTCACTGTGAGAGTTCAGGGTTGTCTCCCTAGCAAAATGCAGGAAAACAAATCTAAAGAAGTCTGTAAATAGTGACAGCATGTTTCTGAGCAGAAGAGGGAAAGAGAAAGAAAATTGCCCTGATGATTTGGCCTGCAGCTCTCTGTATATAATACAGTCTTCACAGCAGGACAGTTTGTATTGACTGCTACAATGGTTTTACTCACATTTCCACTAGTGTTGTTCACAGTGCAGGATATGGTACGGCTCCTGCCAACAGTTTTAATTGAACTTACACTGACTGTGCAGCAATAAAGTGTTGTTGCTGCATTGACTTTGCATTTCTGTCATGTCAGCACTGAGACACAAGTGCCATGTTGGATGGCTACAGGCTCTGTCCTCAGGAGGGATAGGCTGGGCAGGAGAGGTATGGCTGGTGGCACTGTATGTAATGAAAGGGCTGGAATGTATGGAACTTACAGTAGGCGACGGCACGGTTGAGACCCTCTGGGACAAACAATTAATTCAGGTATCATCATGAGAGTCCTCTACAGACCACCTAGCCTGGGATGATGGCACCAATGAATTGTTCTTGGAGGAGCTAAGGGAAACCTTCAAACCAGCTTCCCTTGTCCTTATGGGGGTCTTCAACTGATCTGCTGTTAACTGATAAATCCACACAGCTGGAACAAACAGCTTCTAAAGATTCCCAAAACACCTGGATGACAACTTCATGATACAAATATTATGGGAGCTAACTGTCTAAGATTTCCTCCTTGATCTGTAACTTGTTAACAGAGAGGATCTTCTGAGTGGAGTCATGGTGAGTGGCTGTATTGGCTACAACAACAGCAAAGCAATTGAGAGTAAAATCTCTGTTGACAGGAAGAAAACACCAACAAACCCTCTGCTCTGGACATGAGGAGGGCAGACTTCAGATTGCTCACAAACTAGTTACTAAGGGCTCTGGGTAAATGCTTGTGAAGGTGCTGGGGTCCATTGGTGCTGGTCATTTTTTAAGCACCACCTCCTAATGGCACATAGGCAGGCAATACCAAAATTCTGGAGGTCAAGCAGGTGAGACAGAAGATTGGCTGAGCAGGGATCTTCTTTTGAAACTAAGGCAAAAAAAGGAAGTGGTATCCCCAGTGAAAGCCAGGTCAGGTGATGTGGGAAGTATATAGAGATGCTTCTCACCACTGTAGGGAGATAGTTTTTACACTCAAAGCTCAAATGGAGATGAAGCTGGCCAGTACTGGAGGAACAGGGCAAGAGGGGGAGCTTTGTTAAACATGCAAATAGCAAGAGGCAGTCCAGAAATAACATTGGGTCATAACTTGAGGAGGATGGTCACCTCTCAGACAGGGGCATGGACAAGGTAGAGGCATTTGATGCTTTCTTTGCCTCTGTCTTCAGCATTGGTGATGGACTAAGAGGGTCCCAGTGCCCTGAGATGGAGGACCATGGCTGTGAGAATGATCAGCTCCCAGTCAACTCTTAAATTGTGAAGGATCTGTTGCTAACTAAGGCGCCTGATGGGATTCATCCAAGAATACTCAAAGAGGCGGCTGATGTAATTTTGAGGCCTCTCTCAAGACTTTTAACAGTCTTGAGTATCTAGAGAGGTCTCAGTTGACTTTAAAGTGGCTAGCATTGTCCCTGTTTTCAAGAACAGCAAGAAGTTTGACTCTGGGAACTACAGGTATCTCAGTCTCACTTCGGTGCCTGGTAAAATTAAAGAGAAGATTACTCTGGGTGGAGTTGAAAAACACCCAAAGGACAGCACAGACATTGGTCACAGACAGCACAACTTCATGAGAAGAAAGTCTTGCTGAAACTCAAACTCAATTTCCTTTTAAGACAATCCACCTAGCTGACCAAGGAAAGACATTTTATGTAATCCTTTCAGATTTTCAGATACTGCCTCTCCCAGGGACCTTCTGGACAAACTGTACATGGCTGGATAAACACATCGTGATGGGTGAGCAACTGACTCATGAATCAGGCACAAAGGTTAGAGTGAATGGTGTGGCATCTGGTTGGAAATTGGTGTCTAGTGGCATTCTGAAGGGCTCAATTTCTGTTCTCTTCAACATCCAATTATTTGGACACAGAACTGAAAGGTATCCTAAGCTCGCTGATGATACTAAATTGGTAAGCAGCTGTTGAGTCCATCGAAGGCAGGGAGGCCCTGCAGAGAGACCTTGACAAATTAGGGGGTGAGGCAATTACCAACCATATGAAGTTCAGCGAGGCAAAGTGCTGGATTCTGTGCCTGAAATGGGGCAGCCCTGGATGTACAGACAGAATGGAGAATGAGAGGCAGGAGAGTAGCACCACAGGAAGGAATCCGGGGGTCCTGGTTGATGGAAGGTTGAATATGAGTATGCAATGCCCTGGCAGCCAGGAGGGCCACCTGTGTCCTAGGGGGGCATCAGGCACAGCATCACCAGCCAGGCAAGGGAGGGGATTGTCCTGCTCTGCTCTGCACTGGGGCAGCCTCACCTCCAGTGCCTGGGGGCAGGTCTGCGTGCCAAAATACAAAAATGACATTGAGTTGTTAGAGAGTGTCCAAAGGCAATGAGAGTGATTAAGTGCCTTAAGGTGAGGCTGTATGAAGAAAAGCTGAGGCCACTTGGTCTGCTTAGCCTGGAGAAGAGGAGACTGAGGGAAGATCTCAAAACATTCCACTGCTTTCATGTGAGGAGAAGAAGAGGGGCAGGCAACAATCCCTTCTCTCTGGTTAGTGGTGACAGGACCAAAGAGAAAAGCATGAAGCTATGTCAGGGAAGCTTTAGCCTAGGTATTAGAAAAAGGTTTTTAATGTAGAGGGTGCTTGGGTGCTGGAAGAGTCTTCCTAGGGAAGTAATCACAGCACCAAGCCTGACAGAGCTCAAGTGTTTGGACAATGCTCTCAGGAACATGATGTGATTCCTGGGGCTGTCTTGTGCAGAGCCAGGAGTTGAATTTTGATAACCCTTGTGGGTGCCTTTCAACTCAGGATATTCTGATTCTTTCTATGAATTTTTGTTGAGGCACTTTAGGCTAGGTCTGTACATGGTTCCACCAAGCCTTCATTTGCAAGGGCAGAATACAGCATAATAGATCACATTTTCACCGCTGTACTTCTAAGAGAGATACTTTAGTCTTATTGTCTTCCAGCTCTGGCAGCAATATACTTATCTGGACAGCTACAGCAAAGCTACTCTAGTAAAGGGTTTTTTGGCTTTGTTCAATAAACACAAAAAATGCACAGTCTAGTTCTGAGGTAATGGTCAGAAAAAACAAATTTTCTTTCAAGGTACCTCTGAGAATAAATCTCTTTGAAGTCTCAGAACTCTTTCACTCTTATTATAATCTGATTGATTCTTTCAAAGTTATAATTTAGCTGACACTTTTGTTCAGTGATTTAGACTCTGTCTCTCTCTTTTCCCTCTATCACATTTCTTCTGCATTTTCCTGTAACTTTGATAAACTTATATGTGATTTGCAACTATTTAAAAGTTGAGTTCACCACAAACATGGGTATGGTAAATAAATTAGTTTTATACTTTTATTACAAAATGTTTATGTTCTGAACTAAATCCATACATCATTTCATATGATAAATATGACTACTGAATGACAAATACATTGACAGGTGCTTAGGAAAGAATTACTTTATACTCTCTACAATTTTGTTTATATCATTAAACAACAAGTGGAACTAACAATGTGTAGATATTCTTAATAAAGACAGGATGCAGTTCTGTTCCCGTTGGTTTTACTTCACTTCTCCACATGATTTCAGAAATATCACTGATATGCACTATATATTTTTTCCCTGTTCAAAGTCATTCACAGCACCCAAACTTCACAAAATAGGACTATATGAAGTCTGCCAAGATGCTTAAAAAGATATCATAGAAAAATAACATGAGTATGTGCACGAGAGTGAGAGACAATCTTGCAGAATATTCTTGAATATTTTATTATAAACAGAAGAAATAAAACTGACAGAAAAATCCCTTGAAAGTGAAACAGAGCAGTGATTTTAAAGTTGGGAAAATACTTTTTATGGAACTGAAAACTCTTTTCAATTTAAGAAAAAAAGTTAAAAAATAAAAACCACTATTTTTTTGTTGTACCATTTCTGCAAGAGATTGAGAAAAAGACTAGAACTGTCATCAGCGGATAGTTAGGCTTACACCTGAAGCACAAGTAATTTAGGATTATAAGCACCTTCTCCGCTTTCTGCAGCTTGTTTTGCACCAATCCTTGTGAGTTAATTAAAAATCCTTCTGCATGAATATATCTTGTGCCTTATGGTTCATTCCCTTTGTCTTCACATCCTTTTCCACAACATAGAAACTGCTGCATTTTATACCCCGTAAAGAAAACTAGTTTTGAAATTTCAAAATTCATCACACACTATTGTTTCACCAGCTTTATATACTTCAATAGCTGTAGCAAACACTAATCTGGAATAAGGGAAATAGAAAATGAAACAGGTCATTGTGAAGGGTTAATGTATCTTACTCATCCTCATTAACAAACTGACAAAAAAAGGGTTAGAAGGAGATAAAAGGAAATTGTGTGCTATGTTGAATGCTTCACATCCTTGGCTGAGGCAGTAAGAACTCCCTCTTGGGTGTTTTTGTTGTTTTTTTCTTTAATTGAGAAGTGCTTCCTACATCTCAACAGAGTAAAATGGCCCATCTGAAGCGTTAAAGTGGGGCAAGATTTCAGTTAGTACCCATCTTCTGAAAAGAGTGTTCCAACAAATTTCTCCTTCCATGAAATTGCTAGTGAAGTGGTATCAGATGAAGTAAAGTGGTTTGTAATTGAGATCACCAATAAATAGAACTATGTTCTCCTGAAAGTATTAAAGGAGTTAGTCAAGAAAGACAAAACATGAGAAAAGACCTGGAGATTACAGGCTCTGGTTTAGGACATTAGTTAAACATTGAACATGTTTTTGCATGCCTTTGCACACAGATAGAAAAGTACATGGGTCATGAATGAATTACGGATTCATAGGATGATTTGTGTTGGAAGGGATCACTAAGTGTCGCCTAGTCTAACATCTCTGCCAAAGAGAGGGACAATGGGGACATCTTCAACTACGTCAGGTTGCTCAAAATCTATCCAAACTGAGCTTGAATGTTTCCAGGGATGAGCATTCGTGACCTCTCTGGAAAACCTATTCCAGTGCCTGCCCATCCTCATCCTAAAAAGCTTCTTCCTTATTTCTAATCAACCCTCATCTACCCTTATCTACCCTCTTTAGATTTAAAACCATTACTCCCTATCCTGTCTCAACAGCCCCCCTAAAAAGTCTATTCTCATCTTTCTTATAGGCCACCTCTATGTACTGTAAAATCACAATAAGGGCCCTCCAGAGCCATCTCCTCACAAGGCTCCACAGCCCCAGTTCTCTCCACCTTTCCTCATGGGAGAGGCGTTTCATTTCTCTGATCACTTTTGCTGCCCTGCCCTAGACCTGCTCCAACACATCCTCATCTTTCCTGCTCAGGGACCCCAGAGCTGGATGCAGGGTTCCAGGTGGGGTCTCACCAGAGCAGAGCAGAGAGGCAGAATCCCCTCCCTCCCCTGCTGCCCACGCTGCTTTGGATGCAGCCCAGGACACATTTGGCTTTCTGGGCTGTGAGCACTCTTGGCCGGGTCATGCCCCGCCTCTCATCCACCAGCACTCCCAAATCCTTCTGGTCAGGGCTGCACTTGATCTATTCATCCACAGCCTGCGTTGTTACAGGGGTTTGCCCCTACCCACGTGCAGCACTTGGTACTTGTGGTACATGTTGACCCTCATGAAATTCCCATGGGCCCATTTCTTCAGCATGGCCAGGTCCCTCTGAATGGCATCCCACCAGTGTGTCCACTGCACCTCAGACCTTGGTGTTTTTTGCAAATTTGCTGAGGATGCACTTAATCCCTTTGTCTGTGTCATTGATGAAGACATTAAAGAGCACTGGCCCCAGTATGGGCCCCTGAAGGACACCACTCATCACTAAACTTCATTCAGACACTGACCACCCTCCAAATATGACCACCCTCCAAATATGACCATGCAAACAATTCCTTATCCACCAGCAGTCCACCCATTAAATCCTTCTCTCTCCAATTTAGAGATAAGGATGTTGTGGGGGACCATGTCAAAAGCTTTATATAAGTCCAGATATATGACATCTGTTGTCTTTCTCTTATCCACTGGTGCAGTCATCCTATCATGGAAGGCCACTGGATCGGCCAGACAGGATTTTCCCTTGGTGTAGCCAAGCTGTCTGTCTTGAATCCCTTCCCTATCCTCCCTGTGCATTAGCACAGGGGTCTAGAAGGATCTGTTCTATGCTCTTCCCAGGCATAGAGTGAAAGCTGTCAGGGGGATAATTCCCAGGGTCCTCCTTTCTACCATTTTTAAATATGGGTCAATGTGTCCCTTTTTCTAGTCACTGGCAACTTCATGTGACTGACATAACTTTTCAAATATCATGGAGAGGAGTCTTGCAACTGCATCAGCCAATTCCCTCAGGACTGAGAGATGCATCTCACCAGGTCACATAGATTCATGTATGTTGAGTTCCTCAGGTGGTGTCAAAACTTATCTTTTATCACAGTGTGGGAGAGTTTTCTCCCCCAGTCTCTGTCTTGTAGTCATTCACTTGAGAGGTGTGGAAAGAGAGACTGACAGCGAAGACTATGGCAAAATATCTTTTGAGCACCTCAGTCTTCTTGTCTGCAGTTACCAGCTTTGTTTATTGGCTGGGCACATTTTCTTAACCTTTCTTTTCTGGCTGATATTCTTGACATACTCTTGCTTGTTATTCTTTGCATTTCTCACCAAGTTCAGATCCAGCTGCTCCTTAGCCTTGCTGACCTCACTCCTACACAATTGGAGAGCTTCCTATACTTCTTCCCTAATACCTGTCTCTGCTTCCACTCCCTATTTGCTTCTTGCCTTTTAGCTTAATGAGCAGTTACCCACTCAGCTATGTCAGTTTCTTGCCTTCCTGGACCAGCTTCTTGTACCTTGGGATCACAGTCTTGTATGCTCTATAGAAAGCATGCTTACAGATATCCCAAATCTGTTCTGTTCCCTTGTCCCTGATGGCAATTTCCCAGGGGTCCTATTAACTAACTCCTTGATGGGCTGAAAGCTTGCTTTCCCAAAATTCAGGGTCCTGACTTTATTTTTCACTGGACCTACATCTCTCAGGACTGCAAATTCCATCAGCACATGACCATTGCAGCCCAAGCTGCCTCGATTCTTGATGTCACCAATTAGCTCACTTGCATAGGTGCCCATCAGGTCCAGTATGTTATCCCCTCTGGCAAAGGCTATTACCTGGCTTAAAAGGTTATCTTCAATGCATTTCTGGAGTCTTCTGGATTGACTACAGCTTGCTACTTTTCCAACAGATGTGGTGGTGTTTTGGAGCCAGAGCCAGGAGGCCTAATCAATAACCTCCCCTTGATCAGGGACCTGTAGGGACACCAGCCACAATGTTCCCTTTGTTGCCCTGGTCTCTAGTTCTTACCCCATAACAGCTCAGGGTGGTTCTTCAGAGAGGAACTCTTCGCAATCTCTCCCGCTCCTGATGTAGAGAGCAACTCCTCCATCCTTTCTTTCTCTTGTACGCCTTTGGAACAGCCTTTACCCATCAATATCTACATTTCAGTCATGGGAATCTTGCCACCAATTCTTGGTAATGGCAATTAGATCATAGCTGTTCAGCAGCACGGTGGCTTCCACTTCCTCCTTTTTGTTGCCCATGTTGTATGCAATGAATGAAAGAAGTTAAATGTTTCTCTTAAGGCTTTCCTCAACGTCCTCTGCCTTCCAGTTTGTCTGACTCATTCATGATGTGAGCATAGAATGAATCTGTGTAATGTCAAATGATACATGGCAGAGCTTCTCATGCTCAGTAGCCCTCAGAGTGCTGGCATGATTGAATAAAGTGTTTAAACAGAATTAATGCAAGTGCTAGAGTCAGTAGTGTTTAGACAAGTATTGTTCGGAAATGTATCCACTACATTCTGCTCTGCACAGTTGTGGGCTCTTCACCTAATCCTTCTGTTTCAGTACCTGTGCTCATCTTGCACAGATACACAATAAACTCAAGTAGCAAAATTATAGAGAAATAAATGGTGAAATGTATACTGCAGAAGGACAAAAATGCTAGGAAATTCAGAGAATATCCTCTTTATTTTTGTGCCTTTGTCTTGCTTTTAAATATTTTATACCTGGTAAAAACAATAATCTAAACATGAAAGATCACTCTATTTGCCTTATGGAATATTTCCAAAAAGTAATTGCATTTGTCTGGTTTTGTGTATGGCATAGTTTCCTTGACTGCCTTGAGCTGTTTTAATAGATGGATAATCTAGTGAATCCCAGCTCCAATGACTATTAACATTTTTATTTGTATTGATTTTCTCCTATTCTACTGAAGGCATCAAGTTTATAACAAGGATGATGAAAGTATTGCTCAGTCATAAGTCACTGTTAAAAAACCCCACCACTTCTCTTCGAAGTATCTGGAGTAAACATGCTCTCCATAAATCCTGGATCTATTGAAAAAAGCCAGGGACACTGACCACCCTGCAGAACAGGATTTCAGTGTGTGCAGTGGTTCAGAAATGGCCTTTAAAATTCCGCTGTTGTCATTGCTGCAAGGCATCTAACATATAAGAAGAATGTCCCAATTCTGGATCTCAGACAGACTTTACACAGACAAAGTGCAACTACAGTTTTCTGCCCTCTCAAATTCTATCATAAGTCTTAAATAGCAATAAACTGATGCTCATCAGTCCCTGTTTCCTCTGAAGCTAAAAGTTACTTCATCACTGCTGTGTGAAGCTGTGTGCAGAAGGTACAGAAAAGAGTAAGGAATGGAAGAGGCGATACCAAAGAATTTGTGAATGTCCTGGTTCTGGCAGTAGCCAGGAGTGGCATGGCCTACCTCATGCCATTTCTGGATTCAGGGAGAGGGAGTCCCTTTCAGGTCAGGTAGCCTGGCAGGGTTAGGCGTTTTTAGGGGTTCCACATGGTATAGTGGTGAGCACTTGTGTGTGAATCATTCACCTCTTGCACACTTACATTATTAGTATTGATACTATTATTGTTCAATTTCTTATCTCAATGCTGTTTCCAGTAAATTAGTCTTATCACAGCCTGTGATACCTTTTGTCCTTCCAATTATCCTCTCCAGCTCTCAACCAGAGGTGAGGGGATGAGGAATGAGCAAGCAGTGCACTCTTTGGGGTGTTTCAGTGAGAACTGAATGGGGAATACAATTCCTCAACCATAACAGTGAACCATGTGTGTAGAATACAAATTAGCAAAATGGACCATTTTCTCATGTGCACTGCATAGTCTACCAACTGATTTACCCAAGCTGTCAATATATCTACAATATTTATTGTGGAATTCTGTTCAAAAGCCTGGCATTTAAAAACCTACTAGTGGGCAAGCTGCTAGAAAATGAGACTATGAGAACTGGAGCTAAATTTCTGAACTGAGCAGAGTGTATACCACATATGTTTTAAATAAAGTTTCCCATATGAATGCAGAAAATTGATGTTATATTTCCTGGATATTTTTTTTTCAATAATTTAAAGTACTTATGTGGCTGAAGAACAACATAATTTACACAAGCTTTTAAAACAGCAGGTCATGAAGTATTTTCTCCAGAGATTGTCTGTATATAAGTACTGTGCAAAGCCTTTCCTTTTCTCTGGAGTTCTTGAGTCTTCAGAATAAAAGGCACTGCCATACTTGTCCAAATATTTGTTGAAAGAACTTCATAGGAACTATTATAATGTCATAACTAGATATAAATAGCTTAGGTATAGTAAAATAAAGAGACTAATGCTTTGGTTCCTCTTAGATCAGAACCTCTAAATTGTGCTCTTAATAGCTAGAAGATGAAGTGAATAATGACCTGAGTTTGGTGACCTACAGTAGATGCAGATGAATACAAATGATCTAAAGTTCTAATGTATTTTTAGATCTTTTTAAGGATCTTGCAAATTTTTTGCATTTTCATAGCTGAGATGAAAATCCAAAGAAGATAAAATATTCCCAGTGACATTATTTTCACTAACCTTCTTGATACATAATTTGTATATAAAGCAGACAACACTAAAGAGTTTGCATTTAAGCAAAAAGACATTTCTGAGAAATAGGTCTTACTAGTAAAACACTCAGCCTAAGAAGTTTTTGGTGCTGAAAAAAGAAGGTAAAAGCAATCAGAGTACCTCCAATTCCCTCATTTTCCTGCTTCCATTTTGTAGTGAAGATTTGCCAAGTCATTTATCTTCACAGATGGACAGATCATTCCTACATCATCCTGCTCATGATGTGCTTTGTCATGTGCATATTCTGCTTTCTTTCCACAGTGTTTCATATTTCTCTTTTTTTGACTGTGTTACCCTAATTGCAGTATCCTCCAAAATGCTTGCAAAGTTCAGATGCTCTAGCAAAATATTGGTATTTATTACCTTTCCTCCTTGGGCTATTTGTCCCATTGTCTTCTGTATCCTATGTATCCAGTTCTAATTTATCTGCTGGGAAGGCAAATGGCATTTGGAAGCATCAGCAATGTCAGGGTTTATATCAATATGCATGTATGCAAATTGCATCTGTATAATACAACGTGCATAAACATCCACCTAGGTCATTAGATCCACGTTTTCAGCTTAGGCACTTTCTTCAGTAGACTATAGTCTTTCTAAATAACTTCATTGCACTGTCTTTAAGGACGCAAAACAAGAACAGTTTTGCACTTTGATACCATTCAGAACGCAATACTGATTCTGACATTGGTATTTCAAGGCTATTGGCATGACCAGTGTATACAAACATCAAATAATCACCTGCATATAAGCTTTTCATAGCCATACTGAATGATATACACATGAAGCCCTGAATAAAGATCCACAGGTCTGAGCACAGTCGAGTACTAAAACTTAATTTTCACTAAGTCCTGCCAAACCAGCAGAAATATTTCAATTAATTTTTTTTTCTTATTGTTCAACTTAGTATTACCAGGGCTAAACTTTCCATTTCTTAGAATATGCACCAGCTTTCCAGGATCCTGTATACTATTCTGTTTCTCCCCAATCTCAGAGGCTATGATGTGTTCTAGGTGTGGTACCTGCAAATGAAGTTCTGTAGGGAACCAGAAGTTGTTGTGCAAATACGCTTTAGAAAACTTTACTCCTATGATCTCAGCTAATGAAAGATCAGGCAAATTGAAGATACAGCTTAGGTGATGGTTTTATCAACAGCCTGATGAATTAGGAAATTTTTTAGGCAGATACCACTGGAGGCTGCGAGAAGTCTCTTGAGTCCTCAGCTCCTCCCACACTGATGAGGGCAGTTGAATGCATCACTTTCCTTCATGGCTCTTCCATAACACAGTTCAACCCTCACAAATCCCTCACAAAGACAACACACATTTTTTAATCCTTTTACTTTGTCTAAAGGTATATTAGCTTTATTTTTCTGTAAAATACCCTTCTCTTATCTGACTCAAGCCCTTTTTTACAAACAAGACTACTTTCTGTATTAAGGTTTCTCAGAAAACACATGAAGACATTTTATTTTAACAGACAGAACTCTTAATAGACTTCAACAGAGTCTGATTGGTAAAAGTAACACTGTCAAAATGTAGTCATAGACTTATTGCACTATTACATTCTTAGATAATTTCTAGACATCATAATACTGATGGTTGGCTAGGCAGGAATCTTATATCCTTGGAAAATGGCTATAAATATACGTGAAGGAAAATTCTAGAAATTGAGAACAAAGAGAGACAGTGTCCACTAATGAAAACTATCATAGGTGGATAGATACAAATATTTATCCTCCATTTAATTTAAGAGGAACCTTTCATATCCTAAATTACTGAAAATCTGTTTTATGAACAGTGAAAACAATGGAGTAGAGTCATACAATTGACTTTTACACTACCAATGGCATGTTGGCCTGTTTCTGATAAATATGAGAAAGACAAGAAAAGTAAAATATTGGCAATGTTGATAATATTATTAATGCAATTTTACTTTTGGATGGATGGATAATGCTAATTTCCTGAGCAAGCTTGTTTTCATACTGAAAGAGAATATATTATTGACCCTACTGTAGGCTTGGAGATCAATATCTTTCAACCACTGACCAGTTGAAGCTTCTTGGTACTGTAGTGAATGGGATGCAGAAGAGGATAGCATCTGCTGTTCTGAACATAAAATTCTATATTAACAATCTACTATACAGGTTATCTGCAATATAGAATACATGTATGAACAACTGCCTAACAACAGAATATTGAAGGTTTTTCCCTCTTGTGCCATAAAGTATAAACCAGGTAGAAGGATCAGAAGAGACAGCTTGATTGTTCTTTCACTTGCAGAATAATTTTTTAGCTTTTTAGTTTTCAAAGACCTTTCAAGTCAATACACATATTAGAAAAAAACTACAACCAAGTAATTTTTCATATATATTTTCATTGTTCCTACCTGTTAGGTAAGAAGATCTTTTTGGAAGCACTAATTTGGCTTTTAATCTTAGATGTTTAATTTTAGTCACTTCACAGACTGCATTAAGACTTATATCATTAAATGATGTACAACCTGTGTGACACCATGTCATGAACTAGGGCTGCTTGCTACAGACAAATACTAGGATTTGCTCAGGTAAATGCTTTATGTAATATTCAACTAGAAGGCAGTGCTGAAAACAATTTTGTTATTACACATTATCTTAAAAAGATTGAAAATAAAAAATCATCAACTATGAGGCCGTACAACTAAATATAAGTAGAAATTGCCTCTGTGCAAGTTTTAAAGTCACAATGGAAAAAGTTGACTCCTGCTTTTCAATCTGCTCCTTGTGTACCCATACTAACTTAATCAGTGATCAGAGTGTGTAAACAGTGGGGCCCTTTAAATCTAATCTCCCCAGCTGAACACTGATGACAGAAGAGGAAACAGGAGGCTTACACTGCAGAAGGACCAGAATCCAGCAATCTTCAGCAAATTTACACCAGGGATAAATAACTTGTCTGCTGTAATTAAAAACCCATAAATATCAAAATGTGCAAATGACAGTGAAAAACTTTGTGTATGCACAGAGGATGGAAAATTATTATTTATGTGGTTGGTAAATTAATCACAGATACTACATAGACTGTATAAATTAATCTCTAATGTTAACCAAAAGAGTAGAAATGCAAATATCTATAAAGAAGAGAACATAGAAAAAAAGATGAGTTGAAAAAGCAGCCCTCTGGAATATCTGTATGAAATGATCCTGCATGCTGAAGAATCTTTAAAGCTTCCTTCACTGTAAAACGTGTTGCCACTCCAACCTAAATGGTTCTGTGATTCTCTGCTTATGTTTAACAGGAAACAGGGAGATTATGGTTTGTAATCATAACAGAATTTACAAGTTCCTTTCTTGAAAAGATTCTTTGTAGGCATGGTCTCCTTAGGTGAAAGAGCTAATAAAGCCCATGAAAGAAACATCCCCTGGTGGTTCAGCCCACCAGGTGGAGGACTCCCCCCCACAGTCTAAGAGACTGTGGTCTGAGCTAAGGAGACCACACCCTCAAGAGCTATTACTGGATAATTGATCTGTCATTCAAGTCCCCAGTTTCTGGAAGTTTCTGTGTTACTAGGTTGGGAATTGGTTCTTCCTCCCTAAGCCCTCCCCCTCTCCTTCCCCAATGGTTGTATGTCCATGACCCCTCCCTAACTCCTCCCAGTTACCTATGTCTGATTGGTTGTAAGGCTGATATATAATGTAATGCTCTGCTATTCGGGGATCTCAGGAGGAGACCCCTCACGAGGAATAAGCTCCTTGGCTGTCTCTCTCGGGTGCCACACCTAATTCCCCGCCTGCCGCTCGTGGTCTGGGTGCAGAACCAAGATCCCACGCCCACCTTCTCAGCCCCTCTGGCCCCAGAGAACCTGGGGTCCAGAGTTCCCTTGTCTTCCTCACCTGGAAGTTAGAGGATTTGAGGTCATCTGGGAGGTCTCGGAGGACCATGCTGAGGAGGCCCCCAATAAGTAACCGCAGAGCGAGGAAAGAGAGGTCATACACCCTTCTCTTTTTATAATTTTTAATAATTCTTCATTACATGAAGCAGTGAAATTTTGACTGACCAAGAGACTAAAAGTCTTTCCCCGCAATAAAATAATAATCCAGAGACTGATTCCATAGTTTGAAATTAACTGTTAGACCATAGAATTAATTCCAGGGCATTTCAAGCCATTAGGGAACACAGCAGATCTCCAGTTCAACGCACTGCTCATAGCTCGTTGCTGAGTGTTTTATCCCATGGGAACTGGAAACCCTCCAAGGAGGGATTGGACCAACGGACTCATCATTATCACTGCGGAAAATCTTCTCTTTGTTATCAGCCCCTCTGTCCCTGCTCAGTTTTGTGTTGAACAGAATACAGGACCTTCTCCCTTAAGCCTTCCCCAGTCCCATAAGCACCTTTGTCAGGGCTGTACCTGCCTAGGACTGGCTGTGCAGTGCTCCTGCCCCAAGTGCGAGGGGGTTCCCTCAGCTCCTTTCACCTGCCAGCCCTGGTCCCAGTGAAAGGCAAATCCTATTCTCACTCATATTGACCAAGCACAAGGATTCAGTACTTTTTCTGACTGATTGAATGAGTTGTGAATTCTTCCCCAAACATTTACCAAATTTTCATGGTCTCTAATGCATGAAATGAACTGAAATTTATTATTTGCACATGAATTTAAAAAAAATTAGTTCTCATAAATAAAGGGTGTTCAGCAATCTGCCCTGTCAGCTAGCAAACTTGACTGTCTTTCTCAGAAGAGCAACTTCTGATACATGTGGTACAACACAGACAAAGCCTGGCAGTGTGATATCAAGGACAGACACACCAGGAGGATGGCACTGTTCTGGCAGGTGTGCATGCAGTTGGACATACATTTATTCTATTTATTTGAGTAGCTGACTGCTCTGGAGGGGGCTGCAAGCATTCAGATAAATTTCCAGGTCTTCTCTCTGAACTCTTCCACCTGCAAAAAATGCCTGCAGCCTACATAGTATCACTCTCTCTGGTTCTCAGGAGTTGTGCAGAAATCCAGAGAGAAAATGAAAGTAGAGGTGGAAAGGTAGGTGAGCAGGAAGGAGGAGGGGAGCAAGCTGTTTTTCTTTTTCTTTTCTTTCTCTTTTTCTATTTTTTTCTTTTCTATTTTTTCTTTTTCTCTTTTTTTCTTTTTCTTGTTCTTTTTTTCCCTTTTTCCTTTTTCTTTCTTTTTCTTTTTCTTTTCTTTTTCCTTTTTCTTTTTCTTTTTCTTTTTCTTTTTCTTTTTCTTTTTCTTTTTCTTTTTCTTTTTTCCTTTTTCTTTTTCTTTTCCTTTTTCTTTTTCTTTTTCTTTTTCTTTTTCTTTTTCTTTTTCTTTTTCTTTTTCTTTTTCTTTTTCTTTCTTTTTCTTCTTTTTCTTTTTTTCCTTCTTTCTCTTTTATTTTCTTCTTTTATTGTTATAATAAATGAACAAAAAAGCAATATTTACAAATGCAGATTGCAGTTATTTTCCATGAGCATACGAATTAATATTAGTGGCATTAGGTCTTATCCATAGTGACTGTTTTTTTTATAACTCCAAACAGAGAGTAAGCCTTGAAATCTGATTGTCTAAGTAAACAGGCTCTATTAAGAAACTATAAACCAATTTAAATGAGTTAATCTTTTGAATCCAGATGAGATTGCAAACAATGATAGGCATTAATTGTGGCTACATAATATAACAAGAAGCCTGATGTATTCAGTTAAGAGCCAGGTAGGTCAATATAACTTTTCTACTGAAACCAAAATGTTATAAAAATAGGTAAACAAGTTACATAGCATATGAGGCAAACAGTTTATTGTTCTGGAAAAAAAGTTGTTCATTATTTGCCACTTGCTTTAGAGAAAACAAGGAAAACTAAAATACAATGAAGCATTACATGTAGAAAAATTGGTTTTCTTTACCAGGAGAAAACAGATACTAAGTATGAAACAGTGAAAATATTACTATGACAGTTGAATGATAAATAGAAAGGTAAAAGGTAACCATCTGGTAAACCACTAAATTGCAATGTTATGAGCTGTGAATTTGATCCACAGGACATTTAAATAAATAATCTTTGAAATCAAACTCATATTTCTTAAATCAAAAGCACATAGAAACATTCTTATTTGTTTTATTTGTTCTATTCGATGCACAGTTAGAACATGCATTGTATTTGGGAAGAAGTTCTTCACAGAAAGGATGACTAGATATAGGAATGGGAGACTAACAGCTACTGTGCAGGGTAGATCAATATTTGGTGATGGCCAACAAGTCTAAAGAGAAATATGTTGGATGGTAGTTAACTTTAAATGTAATTTCTGACATTGTCAAGGCATAAGGTTCCTGCTGCAGCAATGGACTTTCCTCACTCTTCCATTCTTATCCACCTGTCTGTTCCTTTCTATACTACAATTTCCTAGCCTCATTTTCTCAGTCCACCTTTCATGTATATGTATCTACGTGCTTTTTAGATGTTCATTCAGCTGTGAAGAACACTAGGAAAAAAATAAATGTGATGAAGGTGAGAAATTCATTGCTACTGATTTGTAACAGACACCTGCTATGAATAGTGTTTGATTTACTTAAGTCTTGAACTGGTCTCCTTTGATGAATACTGTAAGCCTTTACTTATAGTGTAAAAATTGACAAAGTGTGGCTGCAGCTCCTGTTCATAAACACAATTGTTCATCCATTTCAAAATTTTAAGATAGGGAAGGATAGTAGATTCAGAAATTATAATAAAAAATAATAACTCTTTTCACACAGTACACAGTTCTGATTCAAACTTTTCTGCAATAGTATGGCTTTGAGGTGAAAAAAAACCCAAATAAGGATTTATATGTCCAATAAGATAAGTAACCAGAATGGAAGTTAATGAAGGAAAAAGTCTCTCTGCTTTCTGCTAATGAATTTGGAACTGAACACTGTCAGAGATGATATCAGACAAGTAAATCCTGAACTACACAATATAGCTCATTACTTAAATCTCTTACTATTCTCTGAACTGCCATAAAGGGACAAGTACTCTGTCAACAGGTTGTCATTTCTATTATTGCTGGACTATGTGTGCTCCTTGTAAAATGGTAGTGGGGTCTGGAATGCCACAACACTTTTAAATTTCAGTGATTCCTAATGAAAACATATAGAAGCCAGAAATGTTGTTAAAAGTTTTAGAAGAGTAAAGATCTTCCAGACGCATTGTAAAGGCCAGAAAATATCCTGCTTGAGATTACAAAACCAACTTGTAGCCATCATGGCACAACTTGCCCTGTTTGACTCCTGTTAGATATGCTGATAGCTTGATAGCAAGCCTGGAAGCAAATGAAGCTGATAGTTGTCATATCAGACTTTGTCACCTCAGTGCAGAGTGCACACACTGAGGCATTTATCTGGGATATGGGAAGATCATTACCCACTTCTGCTCTTCAGAGTAGGTATTTGACCATATTTTCCTTTGCAGAGTTTCACAACCACACGTGCAGAAAGTTATTCCTGTTTTTCTGTTCTCTGATTCACCGAATGGTTAATTGTATTTCCCATTTCAACAGATGATACTAAGCAAAGATGATCCAAAGACTGTTCCAAAATCACATGGACTCCTGAATTTGAGCCCTAAACTCCTATACTTTCATTAGGCCCCAAGGTCTGATCATGGGAGGAGAATTTTTTCCTCATTTTTAACTTTCTTATAATTCAGAAAATTATCTTCATGCTACATATTTCAATTTTGTTTTCCAGCAGTTAGGTCTTTTAAGTTATGTGAAACCATCCTCTCCATTACCAAGACAGTTTTGGTTTTTTACCTTAATGTTTCTTATACAATATTTCTGGGGGAGGAGACTGCTGCTTTGTTTCTTTTTCCTTCACTGTTTTTAAATGTTTGGTTTTTCGGTCTCCAAATGACAAGACAACTTCAGCATGAATTTTAAAGTTGTTAGAAATAATCAAATTTCTGTGCTAATTTATTTAATGCAAAATCTGACTTTGCATCATAGAATAGCCGTGTTAGTTTCTGCTTTGCATTGCAGTCCAGTGGAAAACTAACTCATACAAATAATTTTCTGTTTAAAAGTTTTGAATAAAACTTGCTAACCTTGTCATACTAAGTAACAGGTAGAAATGTCACCATTGTTTGCCTTGGACAAATAATCCATGTACTTTATGTATAATTCATCTGATCTTTAAAAATATTTAACTGTATTGAATTTAGATAAATTTCAATACTACGGTGCATCAAACCCCTTTATCGATTTACATCTGCACCTCATCAATTTAAGCCTGTGTCTATATCAGTCTAGCTCAGTGTTAACCCTCAAAGGTTTGGAGGCTGATATTTTTTATAGCAGAGAGACACTGACATTACCCAAGTTGTACCATTCTGTATCCTCCTTGTGGCCTTCTTGCTACCACTCTGAACTTGAGAACCCACAACGAATGAAGGCTGTACATCCATCATTAGCTGCAGGGACACCTATCCAGTAGTTTTTTGTCTCAGAGCCATCAGATTCTGAAAAGAGATTGAAACACTAGTATAGATAAGATTTAAATCCCCTGGCCAAAATAAGATTCCAATCCCTTCCTAAAACTTCCTGAACATCAAACTTGAAAAAGAACAAATCCGAAAACAAAGTCTCTTGAGTAGCAGGGATAGGGAAAGATGATCCAAAGTAAAATTCACATATGCACACAGATATATACACACATTGATGCATGCAGAATCCTGCTGGCACTCCTCAGCCTCAGAAAGGAAAACATGTGGGCCTGGTAGATTTTAAGATAGTTTCTTTGTGAAAAATACAAGCTTTGTACTCTCCATTTTGCATCAACCCATAGCCAACACTTAGAGGGCTCTGATATGGCAGATCAGAACAAAAGAGTTGTGGGTGGACATTTCTAAAGTAGGGTGATTTTTTTTTCCTTAAGACACCCAGTCACTCTTAAGTAAAGAGGCTGAAGGTTTTATGCAACAAAAGCAGCTAATGATACATAGGTTCTCTTTTTTTCAGCACTTAATAAGTTTTCAAGATGAATATAGCAATCCACAAGTATGCACAGGCGTGGACAGAGGCTGGCAAGTGGGATGGAATCTCTTTCGTTGTAAATAATGCTTTTTCTAAAATAGTTTCTCCCCAAATAGCTTTTGAACTTGACAAAAACTTGCAACCTCATGGTGTTTCTACTTCCCTGATGCCAAAACCAAAGAATAAAAAGAATGCAAATCTGCAAAGAAACATTGCCCAGTGTCTTCAGATATTTTTATTGCTCTTGCCCGGATGGAGAAAATATAGTTCAAATGAACATATTGAAAGGGTTGTACCTCCAGGTACAAGCTTTTTCGACAACAGGGACTTGAGATATGAATTAAGTTCCTGATTCTTGCCATCAAACTTTTCAAAGTAGCATGACCTATGTTGTATTTTACTAAAGGGCATTTTGCTTCTATGTAAAAGAAAGAAACAAACAAATAGAAAGATAAAGCTTTATTGTCTTGGGGTTTTATTTTCCCCACTCACACACAAAAAGATTACTGTCTTCTTTCTGTGAAGCTTGACTTAGTTTTTTTTTAATTTAATCTAGAAGTAGTTCTGCACCAGATAATCTCAGTAGTTCTTCAAGTTTCCCAGAGCCAATACCACACTTTCTGAAACACTTTTCCTCTGTATTATTACATATACAGCAGTATCAGCAGATGAGCAGAAATGGAAGGTTACAAGTGCAGATGAAGAAACAGTATTTACTACCACCACCAAAGGAAAACAAAGAAGCAAATAAAAATATAAAAATCCCACTTTTTAGAAAAAATGAAACCTTATCAAACCTGTTAATTAAATGGTACAATCTGTCTAACAGAGTGACAAAGAGGGAGAGAGAATAGCAAGGATTATTCTCATATGTCTCTTCCCTGGACATGTGTTTCAATCTTCCATCCAGGAATAAACTCACCTGAATTTGAAACACAGATATGAGCTGTTGAAAGATTTCTTACACTTCTCTTTTGACATATCTAAGAATATCAAACAGTAAGAAGAACAGTTATTACTGGAAATTGGAAATAAAGGACCTCAGAATTACATGTATTCCTTAACGCGAACTGGACAGCAAAATAATCCAACTTGGTTCTGAAACCTTAAATATATTAAGATCATCCAGATTTCATTTCTCTCTTCCTCTTTCAAAAATTTGTTTTGATTTGCAGCCAGGATACACGGAGGCTGCCAGCAATCTTAATACCTCTGAATTATGGAGCTGGTGTTTGCTGATATGGGCAAACTCAAAACCAGAAGGTGAAGGTGAAGGAGAGAGAGTGTTTCTGTATATAAATTTAGATGTGACTGCAAGTGGGGCATCTGCAGGCATATAAACAGAGATGGGAAGTGACTCCTACATTTCACACAAAATCTGATCTTGAGTGATCTTGGTTTTTCCACCTCCCCCAGTGTAACAAGGTCAGCTTAGTGCATGGGGTAAAAGGCTATTTGTGCTATTACAAAACCTCTTCTGTTTTATGAATAGTTATGGAAGTAAATTAACACATGTAAAGAGCTTTCAAAATTTTTAGTTAAAGACTCTAAATATTAAGTCCAGAACAAAAGTGAATTATTCCAGTCGAGATCATCTTACCTGTCTGAACAAAAGCATACTAAATAAGGTAACTCTGAGCTGAGTGAACCATTATACTTTCTTACTTAGCAGTCACATCCAGGTTAAAAGATAAAGAAATACTCAAAAAATGCAGCAAACTTTGTGACGACAAACAGTTGTCTTTATTGTACAATAAAGAACAAAGATTCAGAAAACTGAATCAGAGAGTTTTATTAGTTTTATTTTTTCATATTAATTTCTAAGTCTTTCCTATCATAAACTACTTCACCTGCTGGACTGCTTTATTTTTGTCAATGGTGACACACTTTTCCACCGCAGATCAATAGCAGATAAAGAAGGTCAGCTCATTATAAAATGCTAAAACCATTGTCAACATTTCTATTCAGAAGAAATGTATTGGATGGAATAGTTTTCCTTCAAAAAGAGATCATATTATGGTCCTCTGTCAGGAAAAATCTCAGACATTCAAGAGCTTTCATTCATCAATTTATTAGGGACAGTAAACAATACAAGAAACAATGTATTAATAAATTTTGATTGGAACCTCAAGATGTAATTATTGTTCCTTGAAATTAGAGTGACATTCTTACATTAGTTGCAATTATGTTACCTTTAAAACAGAAAATATAGAAACAGATGAACTTTTAAAAAA
The DNA here is from genome assembly GCA_013400955.1 of Drymodes brunneopygia. Lineage (NCBI taxonomy): Eukaryota > Metazoa > Chordata > Aves > Passeriformes > Petroicidae > Drymodes > Drymodes brunneopygia. The sequence goes on from VZTZ01044162.1 coordinate 100,087, forward strand.
TTAATTTAAAATGTTTCAGTATTAAGTTCCTCCTGATAATATACTGTAAACACTGCATCCTTGAAAATTATCTCTGCCTTTACAGAAGCATCATGGAAAACTTTTACTTATAGAAACTTAGCTTCTATAATATTAATAAGCACTAATGGGTGTCTGAATCAAATTTAATAATTGGAAAGTACTAACTCTAATACAGCTGAGGTTTCACTATGAGTTTTATGAAGGGCTGTAAAGTAGAACTCAGTATTTCAGTTCACTTCTTGAAATTTTTAGCAAAACTTCTCCCAGGGCTGGCAAAAACAAATTTGAAGGTGGAAGACTTACTTTCTAAGTATAGTGTATAGTTATATGAGAGTATATAATTGCACATACAGTGCAAGGAATAATTAAGGCCTTTATATTAGCAGAAAATGTTGCCTTGAATTAAAGAAAACAACTTTCTTCTAGGGATTATTAGTCATAAGACTGTACCATCTGCACCAGTACAGATCACAGATCTATGTATATCCAGGTAGGAATGTACTTTCTGAGTCATGGGAGAAAGTAAAATAATTACATTGGTCTCTTCCTTTTTCTTTTTTTTTTTTTTTCTTTTTTGATGCCTTTGTCTCATTCACGTTCCTCAGCAGTTTGCTTGGATAAAAGCACAAACAATTTGGTAAGAATTCCCTTCAAGAAATTAATGAGAAAGGCACAAAGATAAACCAGAACAGAGTAATTATTTTTCTGAATTCAACTTTTCAGACAGAGCAACTCAGTGACCCCCAAATTCCCTAGCCTGTGAGCATAAGTATGAGCAATTAATCTGAGGAAAACCACCTTGTTTTCTCTTTCTCCTGCAGCTGGAAATTTATATAGGAAATCACTGCCTTAGACATCATTGAGAAGGAGAAAAAGGACCTGCAATATTTAAAACATGTAGCAAAGAACAATTTCAGAAATGAGTGCTAAGTCCTGAGTCTGATCCTGCGATGGTGGCCTTCGGCTAAGGCCATGCTTTGTCTCAAAAGCATCCTGGAAAACTGAAAAACTGCTGCAGTACAAACCATGGCCGACTGTCCCCACATACAACTTCTTTAAAAAACACAGAAATTTTTACTGAGAGGCAAATCCATTTTTGTTACTCTTTTAAATATTAATTTCTTTTTCTCCAAAGGTTGTCCAGCTTTTGAGGTTATTACCCAAATATTATCCAACATATCTATGTTTGGACATTCTTGGCAAGACTTAGCTTTTCATCTCAAGGCATTATTAAAATATTAAATCTAGTTTCTCAGTGTGGGAGGAGAACATGTCAGGGAGAACTATTGCCCTTTACTAGGTGAAATGATAATGCAAAATTCCTCAGTGCAGCTGTGTGAGTGTCAGTCAGAATAATTTTTAATTCTTTAATTTTGTAAAGGGCAAATCTTAAAAGTATTTTTTCCATCTTCTACAATATATAAAATTTAAAGAATGCCATGATCATCAATCAAACAGTCATAATTACACAAGAGTATGACTTATGCTCTTGGTTCAAATTCAAACAGCTCAGTGCAGAGTAAGTAATGGTCTTATAAAGAATGGCTGATATGTACTCTTTCAATAGCTCACTAAAATAACTATAGTATTGATAGAAAGTTTTCTTTTAAAAGAAGCCGTATAATTCACATTTAAAAAACATATATTTATGCATTATATACTTTTACACACCCACAAATACAATAAGACAACAACTGCACAGACATGTCTTATATCTTTTCAATATATGTAACATATGTGTTTAACATATGTCATTAACAAATCAGTGAAGTTATTTCAAATCAACATAAATATAACTACAGACAGAGCTTGGGTTTTAAAATGGAGAATAGTTTCTAATTCATTTCCTCATGTTAATCTAAAAAATATACACAGCACAAACAGAAGAGTGAGGGGCCGTCTATTTTCAGCACAGCTGTAGCCGCCTCTGTGAGGAACAAATACTTTATCCTGGTTTTGCCAGGGATCTCCTCAGAGCACTAAGAAGCTATGAATTATGCTGTCTGAGAACATTGTTTTGGCCTTCAATGGAATTTCTTTCCTTTTGTTTGCTTCTCAAGTGCTGCAGTCCTCAGATTTTAGTGTTTCAGACTCTTGTTACCTGTCATGCTGGTAGCCTCCTGTTCCAGACAACTGCGGATTTTTCCAGCTAAATTTTGTCACAGTATCTAATATAAAAATACATACAGGGGAAGAAATGTAGTTTACAGAGGGTATGGCTTTATCTCCTACATAAAGAAGCACTAATGATTACACACAGACACACACGGACACTCTCTCCAACAGCTGGTCATTCTTCAACTGTTCTGTAGTGATTTCACCATTAGTAAGTACACAAACATAATTAAAGATCTGCATTTTTCAGTCATAAGGAAAAATTAGAAGTTCTCTTGTCAGCCCCTTGAGGACTTACTGCAGAATTTCTGAGTCCTCTGTACTCTGTTAGTGGTGTGTTTTAAAGTTCAAAGAACTCTAGAAAATTGACAGCCTGATGTAACACAGACATCAAGAACAAAATACCAAATCAGAAAGTTATTTAATAGAACCCTAAACAGGTTTAAAATTATTTCTTAAACCTCTCCACAGTGATTACACAGCTGGCCCTTCGCATGTCACTTTTACTGACTGGAAAACACATTCTATGCAGCAAAGGTTATCTACAAAATTTATTAAAGATTAACTTGATCAGTATTTCAAGACTAATATGCTAAAGATTTCATCCCTAAAATAATTCACTATTTGATTTCCTTTATAATTTATGACACTCTTTTCATTACACTTAAGTATAATCATCTGTGTAGAAAAATGTACTAGAGTATCCTTTTATGAGCATTTTAGCTGACATGGGGATCCAAATTTTTCAAAAAAGTTGCATCAAAACTTTTAAGCTGTAGGCAGAAAGGAAAGTCCTAGGGGGAGTTTAGCTCTTCAGATGGTTCAGAAAATAAAAACAAAATATTGAGATATTTTTTAATAAATAATTTTTTTCTAAACCAATTTACACAGTTTATTTTTCAAAGAATAAGATTTTTTTCTTTGTTTTAAAAATACTCTGGTCTGCTGGTCTATACACAGGCAAGCAAACAGATTCTCTAAAATCATTCCTAGTGGATTGGAAAGGGTCTATGTTTGGACATTTACAAAATAAAATTAATTTTGTTTAGACCAAAAATAAATGTAATTTGGTTTAGACAAAAAAAAAAGTATTCTCACTAGTTTTATGTATCTAACAGGTGTTTAAATCAGAGATCAAAACTTCAAATAGTTAGTAAAAAAAGTAAGTGTCTTGTCTCAAGGTGTTCAGATGAGCTGCCTTCAGAGAAGTCTGTGAAATGAGTGTATTCCTCATACTAGTTTTGAATGTTTTCATTTTCAAGAGAAAAGACATTCTTCAGGTGACATGAGACGCTAAAGAATTTTGAATCCTTGGTAGAAAGGAGAAAAATTGGCTGAGCATGGAGAATAAACTTTCTGTTTGGTTAATGATTGTATTCCATACTGAAAGGATTTGAATCCCTGCATCTTACTTGTCTTTCTGTAAGAGGCATCTTAATCATGCTTTTAGCTTGATGGTAAAAAACTGTTGATCCTCACATGCATCCACTGATGTACGAGTTCAATACTGGAAATCAGGGATCTTAGTGGGTTTTTTTTAATTGTGCATTTTTATAAAATATATTACTGAGGGGGAAATAGACTAAAATTAGTAGAAAAAGCACAACAATTCCATTTATTTAAGAATATGGTGAAAAGATGTGAAGGAAATTTAGAGTCTGTAGGTATAGTTCTAATTATCCTTTTTGGATTATGAGAGTTATAACAAGAAAGGAGAAATTTACAGATCCAATCTGATGGACTTTGTTTCAGTACAGCTAAGCTATGTATAAAGCTTGAGAATTTGAGTTTCAGGAAATTTCCTCAGTGTGTCCTGAATTACTCTTCTTGCCTTATCTAAAACTAGTGGAAACAGGGTACTGGAGGAAGTCTCATAGAGAGAAAAATCCTACAAGTAAAAATAAAAATGCCTTTAATATTTTCATGTATAGAGACTTCTCTAATTTAGAGAAGTCTCTATACATGAAAATTACCAAAAAGTAATGAGGGGCTAGATTAAACTAAAAAATTGAACACTAAATAAGGCTTGCTTTTTGTCAAACTCCTTGGAGACAGCACAGTTTAGTGTTTCATCCCCTCTTCCCTACATTCATAGTAAGTATATTTTCTAAACGAAATATTTATATCCTGCTACCTCCCTTTTGTAACCCATAGCCGAATGATAAATCCTCAGGGTCCTTTGTCCTCTGTAGTTCTGGAGATTGAACCTAGAACTATTGTTTCCTAAAAATACTTCAAATCATCCATTCTATGCCTTACTCTTTCCCCTAACCCAGTGCTTATAAAAAGCAAAGAAACTGTCTTTTTTCTTAAATAACAATATAAAACTATTCATATATTCAGTTCTCAATCTATAATTTTTCACAAGGCTGAGATTTTCTTGGATGACATTTTAAAAATTTCTATTTATAAAACTTATCAGCATGTTCTTTTATATTAAAAAGCAATCAAAGCACATAAAAATCAATACAGTACCAGTATTTTGTTTTCTGAAAAACTATACTTACATGCCAAATGATTTCTTATCTGCTGAAATATGTTTATTATATAATGCACACAGAATGAAAAGGCACTTGTGGCTCATAAAAGTTGCATAAACATGGAAAAAAGACCTTGAAATTAAGTGGTAAATTAACCTGAGATTCTTCTTCTTTTCTTGAATAGATCATTGGTGAAAAAGAAAATTATGTTATTATCATAGAGGAGAAAAAGCTGAGAGCTTGTTTTGATTGAAAACTCTAATTAATTTATCACTTTGTGAATTAATATTGTGCAGTTTGGTACTGAATCTTAATCCAAAAGCTGCAGCATTCCTCAAATTCTCTTTGGGAATGTGTAGGTATTTTCTACTACCAGGTACCCTTCAAAGGTTTTGCCTGTTATGGACAGACTACTTGAAGTCTGAACAGGAGCATCAATATGCAAAAAATGTGTAAGAAAAAACCCTCACTTATGAGCCCCAACCTTGGTGTTTGACTGCTAATACAGTACCAATAACCTTATTCTCTGATATCAGAAGCTGGTCCTGTAAAAAAGAGTTGTTCTCCTCAAACTAATACATGATGAAGCAGTGTATTCCTTCCAGAAATGCCCTCTGAGTTTAAAATTGCCGCTGACAAGGATTCAGATACAAGTGGAAAACAACAACAACAACAACAAAACATATATATATACATACACACAAATATGTATGACTTTCAGGTCATAGTGGTCAAAGGTCAGGAAATGGTTCAATATGTATTGTTTCTTCTCAAAGAAGACAGGACAAATAGCAATAATTTAAAAATATGCTTATGCCTGTAAAGGTTTGAAATCTGCAGTAAATCTGAGCTTTCTAGAAGTCTAAGTTTCTATACTTTCCAGGGATAACAAGAAAATCATATAGAAGTAAGCAAAACTTGAGTACAAATATTCCAAGGCTCTTTCTCTAGACTATGTGTATCAAGATATAAAAACAACATCTATTTAAAATACATATACTTTTACTGAAGTCTGAAACTGTACTCCTGAAAAATTTTTATCCTAATTAAAAACTTTCGTCCGCAATTACGTATGCGAACAAAGCATATGTAATAAACATTCGTGTTTAACACAGTCAACTCCCATTGTAAGGTTTTCCCAAGGAAAAAAAACCTTCATTTATTTGTGAAGAAAAAAAAATCAGAAGCATGAAAAACAGATAGACTTTGCAGATAAGTCAGTTTTTCAGGGGGTTATTATAGTCCTAGATACTTTCTGAAAATAGATTAATGACAGAAATAGCAGCTGATATAGTTTGGACGATGTAATATATTTGTGTGATATATGTCTGAGGAACATAGTGGGACTCAAGTAACATTTTAAAAGTTCACATATATTATGTAGAAGATTTGGGAACATAATGCACCTATTTGGTTGTTTTGTTGTTTTTTTTGCCCAAGGCTGTCAAGAAGCTTTTTGTTTTGAACTTTTGTCTGTACATACTTCTCATCTTCCCGGCTCATTTTCAGTGCCCTACAAACATAAACTTACCAATCCATTTTAAATACACTAATATCATAAAAAGTAAGAAAAAAAAATCCCAACACTCTCTTGAATCTACTGTTTAGGAACATGCAGTCTTACAGTAGATAACATGAACAAGCACCAAAGCAAACATGAAGACTGGCCCGTTTGTTGCTGACTCCTGCCATGAGATTACCACCTAGTACATCCTTTTGACCCTCTATTTTGTCCCCATGTCCTTACACACATTTACAACTACTTAAGAATTTTCTTGTTCATCCTCCGACTTGGCTTTGTTGAGCGATTCTGATTTACCTGAAAGCATTTCATTTGGCCCAATGAGTGCTCTGCTTAGTCAGGTGAAAGGACAAAGAGGTGACCAACAAAATAATAAAAAGAATGGTCATTTTGAGCAGTTGAGAGCTATGAACTCTGAATCCAGACCCTACTCAGTAAAAGCTTGCTTGGAAACTGAATAATATATAGAGATGTCACATCTTACATTTGTCACATGATGTCACATGCTTAAGATCCTCAACACACCTTTCAAAGTAGGTTCCTTTTGATTCCACAAAAATAAACAAACGATAATTTTTCAGGACTGCTTGTCACAAAGATCCCATTCTGCAAAAATGAAGTTTAGAATTTAACTCATATGACTTCCTTTCAGGGATTGTAAGATTAGAATTTTAGCCACAGCGAAGTTAACCTTTTCAAAAAATTCTGATTTAACACTGCAATGAAATCTTCATGGTTAACAAGACCATAAACCTTCAATGTCTAAGAATTTTTCTGCAGCCTATGGCTTTGTCAGCATTCCACCCAGCAGTCCCCTTCTTCTACATCAAGATTTATGTGACTGAGAGAAGATTCATAAGATAGCACAAAATGCTGCACAAAGCCCACTCCTTTTTTTCTAATCTTTTTATCTGCATTCAGTTTATTAAACACATACAAACAAAGAAACAAGAAACACCCAAAACATGAATTAGATACTTAAATGTAGGCTATAGAATTTTTAAGTTCTCAGTGAAAAAATTTACTCTTACACTTAAACAACAAAATCCATATTTGTAACAAACTTTATTTTTGCATTACAGATTTGGGGATTTTTTTTACAAACTGACTTCTAAAGTGTGTAAAAATATTATACACAGCACTCCAGGCATGGATATGTAACTTTCTACATACCAATACATATTTTGTATGTGTGAATATTGTATCTAGTCTTAGTAGTTGGAAAGGGTTTAGAAAAATATCACAGGGCATCAAGTGCAATTTGTGGAATAAGCTCCTTGGCATTGGACATTTAGAAGATGGAAAATTAGATGCATGAACAATCATGGGTTTACAAGCCCTAACTCCAGAAATTTTTTTTCCAATTCTTAAATAAAATATGCTGTAAAGCTAATCTGGTTCATCTTCTAATTAGAGATGAGGTAATGTTCAAAATCAACAGAATCAGGCTCAACCTTGTTAGATTAGTTTTTGGCTACGATAAACCTCTGTCTCATTAATATTAATCTGATACCTGGAAGTGGAAGAGTTTGCAAAATTTTGAAATGTCACTATGGCATTATACCTATCCCACTGCTTGGTAATGGTGCTGCTTTGAGCCTAATTTGAATCTGGAAAACATCATTATGAAAAGAGTTTCTTGATGATATCCCAGTCTTGATACCCCATATGCAAGGTACTGAAAACCACAAAAGTTATAATAGGGTGCTGAAAATTCACATTTAACTGATAGACTTTTAGCAAATAATATTTCCATGAAGGCCAGCTGAATCACCAAAGCACAATCACTGTAAGTCTGAGATATCTGCTTGGCTCAGCAGTTTTATAACATAGATCAATTTTGCATTACCTCCTTCTGGCTGTGAGTGCCTGAAAGTGCTCATAGAGGGAGATCATAAAACATTTATAGGCCTAAGAATGTAAATTGCAGCAAGGAGTGAATCCTCAGTCTGTGGACAGACATTTGAAAGACATTTTTCTGAGAAGTCTGTGGTAATAATTTGCCCCATACCACTTTGTATAAAATTTTCATTTTAATTTTCTTTATAGAGTTTATCTTTGATTAGTACTTGGGATTCTAGAATGTAACTGTAAATGATACATAGACTGAAAATAATATGCAATAATTTGCTTATTAATAATGCCCCATGTACCAAAAAAGGTGGGAAAATAAGCAATGTTTCAGTTCTTCTCTAAGTGATAAAGCCAACAATTAAAGAAGAAGAAATAGAAAGCTTAGACTGACAAAAGAATGTATAGTAGAACTCTGCAACAGAAGGGCTCGTGTATCTCAGATTAAATAGGAACAGAAAAATGGTTTATTTAGTTTTATTTCACATTACAAAGTTCACATCGAGTGTTAAAAATGTCCAACTTTCCCCACAACATTTTGTCATTAAAATAAGAAATTCCTTTTAGTTAAAACATGCTAGAGTCATTGATCTCCTAATTAGGAAGTCCATTTGAGGCCTTTGACCTCACAGCATGAACACTTAATCCTATCTGAAAGTCTACCATATAAAAATAGAGCAAAGATTTCAAGTCCTGAAGCATATAGTAATTCAGTAATAAGAAACTCACAGAATTCTCAGACTCGTTTGTGTATGGACATCTTACGTGAATTTCGGAATGGTTTACTAATACAATAAAAGGGATAAACTTTGCTAGATGGAGAGGATCATACCTCCTGGCAATCATTATTAATGGGTGTGACCTCTGTCACAGATCAGTGCTGAAACTATTCTATTAAAAAATGAGAACCAGGGAGAAAATTAACCATGAAATAATTATTTAAATCCTGCATCTAACCATAATGACCCAGCAGGTTGCAGGTACTGTCTGCAACACACAATTCTGTTGGGAAGAAACTATGAAATAAGGAAGGTAAAAAAGTCAATAGTGCTGACAAATTATATCAGGAGAACATCAAATGCAATATCAATCTTTATTGGTGGCAGAGGACTGATATACATATGCATGAGAAAACAGAGTAGTCTGTCCTACTGAACCATGCTTCAACCTCCTCTCCCACAAATGTTAAAAATCTAAGTTATTAATTCAAAAACTAAAAAAGTGCTAGTTTTGAATCTGATTATAACCAAGTGACTAAGCAGCAGGCAGATATTCTAGGCATATATACATGTTTTTAGGCATACATATTTTTATATGTATATACATGGGGATGGTTTTTAGAAGGCTTTGGTGCTACAGAATCACACAGAAGTTGACCTTAGAAGGGATCTTTTGAGATGTTTTTGTAAAACTCATATACCTTTTTTCATGCACCCAATTACAACTGAATTTTCTTCTTCATCCATGACTAAGCTATTCTTTCAATCCACCTCATGCAAGGCAAACAGTGCATTCTTATAATCAAGTGCACAGAAACCAAGAGAAAAAGAATCAGCAATTTGCAGTTCAGTTAGAGTGACATTTAATAAGCTCTGAAGGTCTTGTCCGAGTGTCAGTGAATGTCATATGCTGATTTTATAATATTTACTTCTTATATACTTTGTAGGTTGAAATGGCATTTATAGGTCTTGCCTTTCTTTGATACAGAAAATTGAAATCTAATATCTGAAATATCTACCTTTTTTCCCCACAACTTACCAATAAAATTTGGGACCTTTAACCACAGATTGAGTTTGGCCTTAGAAATTACAAGAAAAGCCTTGAATATCTGTGCAGGCCAGGTACTGCAAGTATATGCAAATGTGTAAATGTATGAGACAAAACATACAATTGCATTCCTTACCAATACCAAGGTTTTTTGTTTTCTTTCAAATTTGGAAGTCATTAAGTCTTATCTGCATAACGGGGATAAAAGCTACTTGACAGGGTGTTCAATAACAGATTCTATTCTTTGATTCCTGGTGATGCAAATAACAGTTACATACTTTTCTTCCTCTGTCACCTCCAGCCTTCTTCATGAGCCACCATCTCCAGCTCAGCTCCTCACTTCTCATCCCAACCTGCTTCTCACTTTTGCTCAGTGCTACACTGTCCTTACAGTCCTTCCTTGCCACCAAACTTTTCATTTCAGTACCTGTTCTTGCTAAGCTCTTTCCAAGGATTCATCATTTATTTGTCTTTCTGGATTCTGTTATCACCTATGGCAGAAAAACAAACATAACACCAAAAGCAAAAGTTTTCCTCAACCCTTTTAAGCCCCAAGATGAAACACTTACAGGACAACCCATCTTACACATCACAAAATTAAATGCTACATTCTAAAATTAAAATATTAATGAATTACATGAAAACCATGGGTTTGGTTTTTTGGGTTGATTGGTTGGTTAGAGAGAGAGAAACACATCATCTGAACTAAAAATCCACAAAATTACACAAAGCTTAAAAAGGGTAGTTTAAAAGTTAGGTCTGATATTAGAGGTAATGTGGTTATCTGAGCCTCTTTAACAATATTGGGTCGTATATGACAGATCATAATTTTCAGCAGGAAATGAGATGCACTCAACAAAGTTGTTGACTTTTAGAACTTTTCAAAGTCAAAATATTATTTTTTCTGATTGCATAATGAGGTCAGAAAAGTAACAGCAGGGAAATAGCACAGTATTCTTGCAGAAAAATCTGGATCAAATAAATGAGTGCAGTTTTCACACTTCTACATTCTGATCCTGAACACCAGATTCTACATCAAAAATATATAAATTCCTTTAGCATTAGTAGTGGTACTGTCTACAAGTGGTGATTTTTGTCCATCACAGCACATTATTCAGATTCTGTACTCATGTTTGTCTGTTAAAGCTACAGTTTATGTAAAGCATTCAAGATTATAATTCATTTTTACAACCAATACCAAGGGATTGTTCCACATCCAAGTGCATCCCCCACTTGTCTTCACTGAAAAGAGTAGATGGGGTTTTTTGATCCCTCCAGATTATTTCCACATTTTGTCAAAAATTAGACCATGAAAACAAGGCAATGCTTGCTAATAACTAACTCAACAAGAACATCATATTTCATTGCTTTGAGATGAATCATGAAGTGCCTGTAACTGTGAGAATCAGGGCAGAATATTTCAGAAAAGCTGTATAAAGTCCAAAGGTGTGACAATTTTAGTTCCAGACAGTTTTGCTCCAAGAAAATCATGAATGATAATTTATAACATTATTTTTAGGATTACTTCAGTCATGACAAGTCTTAGGCTAGTATTTCTTCATTCTTGGTGCCAGTTATGATATTCTAGCAAAGATGGAGTTGGAGTATTATATATTTGTAGCCTCTGTATCAGGGAGCATCTTGCATGGGATTAAGGTAGAAAAAAACCGCACGCATCTAGGAACAGAAGTTATTTTTTTAAAATTTTGATTTCTGGGATGAACTTTGGCAACTTCACAGGTATTATCTGCTTATTGATCTTAGCTATTCAGGCATATTAGCATTAACACCACTGTAATTCACACATGGAAGATGTGTCACGTTATCATGGAATTTCGCATGATAACATACAAGTAACTTCTGGCTCTGAATTGCAAGTGGATTCCCACAGTCATTGGTAATCCAGTAGGGAAAGAAAGGTAGAAAGGATGAATGATGACTCATGAAGCTACTGTTTCAATAACTGGAACAAGCTGATAGGAGGCTTATTTTGATATGGGAGGAGGCTTGGAGATGTGGAGTAACAGAAGAACCTTCCCACAGAATTCAACTTTTTCTTTTTGCTAAAGCAAGCTGAATTAACCTAGTCTTGCTCCCTTTAGAAATTACCAGAGAACCTCAATCAAATATGATGCTTTCTGGGGAGAAGGAAAAGAAAAGACATTGAAAAAATATTTTATAAACAGTAGCAATGAAGTATTTTATGAATAGTAGCAATGGTAAATAAGTTGGAACCTGAATGTGATTTCATTGTCATTGCTTACACTGTATTTTAACTTGCTCATAGTTACTGCAGCATGAAAATATAAATCCACAGGATTTTTATGAACAATGTATTACATTTTCCCTTCCTTTGGCTTACTTGTGTTTTAATTTTAATATTTCTGAAAAAGTCTTATCTGAGTTTACCTCCATTTTGCCTTTTAGGTTCATGATGATTATATAGAAGGATTTCTGTTAGTTCTTGTCCTTTTTTTTTTCTTCAACCAAAATGCATGATAATAATACAATATCAAACACCTGTTTTGGGGAACCCACAAGTAGCACTAAATGGAAGAGCAATTTTTTCTTTTTCTTTAACTACCCATAAGGAAATGGCTTTCCTGTCTTCCATTTAGTCTGATATTTTCTTATTTTGCACTGTGCTCTTTTTTATGTGTTAATCTTTCTGTATGACTCATGTGTGCTTTTTTTTTTATTCTCTAGCTGAGTCTTTGTCTTATTCAGTATTTTATGACTTAAAACATTAGCCTATAGAAGCAAATACCATGAGATACCATAGAGACAACAACAACAAAAGTTAATTTTTAAACAGATAATAGGAAAACTCCAGACTCCAATCTATCTTTCTTTTAAATGTATTTCCTGGAGGGTAAACAAGATAATTATAAATTCTCCTCTTGAAGGTTCTTTCACATCTATCTATCTCCAAATGTCATTTATTCTTCTGAACTAGGGCATACATGAAGCAAATGACAAAATAATATGTTCTGTGGTCTTCTCTAACATGTAATAGTCTTCCTTATTTCTAAGTAAAATAAAAGTATCCTTAGCACTTTATAAATGGGTTATTTATACACACATGCTATACTAATTTTCTTTCTGAGGCAATGACACTGATAATAGGGGTATTCTCATATCAAAGTAAGAGCTGTTAGGCTGAAAAGACAGTCATACATCTTCCAAGTAATTCTGACTCTGTAGCCTATATGTACAATTTTCCTGTGCTTCAAGAAGGATGGGAGGAATTAGCTTCCATAGTTGTTCACTGTTCTTTCATCCACAGACATTACTGAATTGACAATGGTTATATAATTCTTGAGTTGTCTATTCTGTGAATGATGCACACAGCAGTACAGCCAACGAGCAGAAAGGTATCAGTGTAAGCTAGAAAATAAATTAATTCTCTGAAGTTCAAGTTGTGCAGGCATGGAAACTTCAAATACAAAAGGCAAGGGAACAGGAATCTAATCCTTAATGATTATAATTAGTGAGTGAAATAGTGCTTTAGTGAAAAAAAAAGTTTAAAAGACTATTTAATATATAAAGTGATAAAACCCATTCAATGTTTAGCAAATATTTTCTCACTTACGCTTGAATGTACAGTTCAGTATCCCTTGTAAGCATGTCACTTTTTCATAGGTAATAGATTCCTTTCTGCCTTCCTCACATTTCATAGCAGGTCTTGTCAGTAGTCCAAACAAAGAAAAACCCAATGCACATCTGACACTGCACACCAGGGGTGGTCTTACTTGGGATTCATTAAATACTGTACTGGACCAGATCTTCTCACCCTTTAAAAAGGTTATATACATCTGATGACAGCTTCTGCATCTTGTTCTGTAATGCACCAGAAAAGAAAATAAGCCAATTTCTTTCTTCTTTCCAACTTTATTTCTAGGAACCTGAGCTACAGTGATAGTATCTCCTATCATTTTTATGATTTACCATAGTTGCGCATGAAAAGTTTATGCCTCTTAAGACAATTCTATACCAATTATCAAACAGCTTTACATTGTGCTATACTAAAATTTATTTAAAAGTGATTAATAAACACATAAAAATCAGAGAAAAGTTAGCAATGTAAGTGAACTATCCTGTGTTTCTTCTACATGAATAATCTCATGTCATGTATTTAACTAAATGAAGCATTTTACTAGATAAGCTTGAGAATGGTACCTGGATACATGTTAAGCTTGTGTGACAAGTCTGTACATATTTCTCCACGTGAAATTTAGAGTGTTAATTTAGTCATTTTTTGTTTAAAGATTTGTTGTTTTACTTTGTGATTTCATTTTTTCTTCTTTCTTTTCCTTCTTTTTTTTTTTTTTATGATTTTCAAGGCTGACATATTTTAATGTGGCTTGGAATTTATGATATGCTAGCTTAGTTGTTATTGTTTACAGTGAGAATGTCTTTTTTTTAAAGTCATGAGAAATTTTTTTCACTCACATGCTAGTGATTCCAAAGTGTTATGACCCATGTGTTTGTGCAAGGTGTTGCTACTATTCAACCTCCTTCCCCAGCTAGTACAATTCAGTCTTAGTCAGTCAGTCTGTGTGAGAAGTTGCTTCATATTAAAAAAAAATCTGACAATTTTTTCAGTAAAAGTGCTAAATTTTGAGCAGGGACTAGAAGTTGCAGCTCTGCTTTTGAAGATTATTTCTTTTTCAGAAAGGGAAAATTGGCATTTCTTTATAAATTTCTTAATGCAAAGATATAAACCTTTCTTTCTGTCTTGGTACATGTGGTAGCTTCCGATACTGACTTAGAATAAGGAAAGCTGTCACTTTTACTCTCAGTGTATCCTATTAGACTTAAGCAGACTGAAAGAAAGAGAATAGCTCAAAGAATAAAAGTAAAGGAAGAAGGCTGCTTCTGGAAATGTGGAGGTGGTTCAGGTGCCCAGAGGGGCATTCAGGCCCTGGAGGAAGGAAGCGGAGGATTAAAGATCACCCCTGCGGGGAAGATGGACTTGGTATCCTCCAGGGCTGGGCTGGAAGATCTAGGGGCAGGACGTTCCCTCAAGACATTGGCCACCTCCACAGTCTGTCAAGAAGTCAAGCCTGTCTGTCATTGTTAAGTTCTAGAAAGTTCTGCATTGTTCAGTTGTCTATTGTTCCTCCCCACTGTCTGTCATCCCCTCTCCTCCCCTCTATTGTTCCTGTTGGTTCCTCACCCATTGTTCCTCCCTTGTTCCTCCCCCGAGCTCGGTGCTGATTGGATATTGTGTATCAAATAAAAGATCGGCGCACCAAGAGCTCGGGGTCTCTCGACCTTGGTCGCCCGGAGTGCAGTCAACCTTGTGTTACTGTGTCTCTTTTACACCAAGGCGAGGGGCCTCTCCTTTTTCCAGTTGGTTACATTGTTCGCTCTGAGCGTTGCAGCCTTCTCGCTCAGGAGAATCCTGCCGGCCAGAGAGCTTTCGGAGACACTCTGAGTCGGGTCCGCCTGGAGGTCTGCGCCCACCAGACCAGCGGTCAGGGGCGGACGCGACATGGAAAGACTAAAAAAATTACTAGGAACCTAGGAACTCCAGGGGAAAAGGCTATCAGGAGGAATGGATAACACCTGACAATGGCGGAAAAAGAGTTCTGAATCAATAAGTCTAGAAAGAAAGGAAGCAGGGAGGAAGAGATATCACCAAACTGTCTTTATAAGTTTTGGTACCAGACTGACTCTGGCTGGTACCCCTTTTCTAACATAATTCCTTACAGAAGCAATGAAAATGTAGAGGAAGCAGACTGAAATAACATATATCAGTTCTTGCATCTAATTCCACTCAAAAAAAAAGGGATTTAGGCAGAAGACATTGTATCTGGGCTTCTGCAATCTTGTGATTCCAAGCAAATTACTACAACTGTTCTGTAGAGATGGATTTGAGACTAATTGCAAATAATGGAAAAACAACAGCAAAATCCAGTTAAAAATATCCCTCTTGCAGCCACTCTATGCTACAAATGACCTGTTAAGTTTGGTTTGATTGGTGGCATCTCCTAACTCGTGCTACCCAGCATCTAACACCGCTATTAAGAGCTGTCTCAAAGAAACAAACAATAACTCCATATCCGTATGTTTGTTGATAAAGGAGTCAGCAAAGGGGAATGCATTTAAAAGTTTAAGGGGGAAGCAGATACTCTATGCAGGAATAAGAATGTATGCTTACAGGCTGTCAGTACATATACCAGTGAGATGCTGGGCTTTCTCCATGACACTGGCTTCCACCTCAACTTGTCGCCGAATTCAAATGTGAAAATGTTGCCAGCAGATTTGATGTAGAT
Source organism: Drymodes brunneopygia (assembly GCA_013400955.1). Classification (NCBI taxonomy): domain Eukaryota; kingdom Metazoa; phylum Chordata; class Aves; order Passeriformes; family Petroicidae; genus Drymodes; species Drymodes brunneopygia. The sequence goes on from VZTZ01044162.1 coordinate 116,124, forward strand.
TCACCTGAGCAGCAACAGTGGAAGGGGTGGAAAAAATATTAAAAAACTCAACCTGTCACATCTAGGCTTTGTTGTTAAATCTCTCATTTACAACACCAAAGTTTATTTTCTCCAGATTTATAGAATCACACACTCATAAAAACACCAGGGCAGGAAAAGATCGTGTCCAACCATTAACCCAACACCTCCATGGTCACCACAACCCCAAGTACCACATCCACATTCCTTTTGAACATTCCAGGGATGTGATTTCAGCACTTCCCTGAGCAGCCTATTGCAATGCCTGACCACTTTTTCAGTGCAGAAATAATTTCAAATATCCAATATCCATCTTTCCTAGTGCAACTTGAGGGCATTTGCCCTTGTTCTGTCTCCTTTCAGGCAGTTGTAGAGTATGATGAGGCCTCCCCTGAGACTTTTCTCCAGGCTAAACAACCCCAGTTTCCGTACCTGATTCTCAACAGACTTGTGCTTCAGACCCTTCACCAGCTCTGTTGCCTTTCTCTGGGCACACTCCAACACTTCAATATTTCCTTGCAATGAGGGGGTCAGAACTGAACACAGAAATCGAGGTGTAACCTCACCAATAGTGACCGCACCATTTCTGATACAGGCCAGGATACTGTTGACCTTCTTGGCCACCAGAAGGTAGCCAGCATGTCTAAAGATAAGGCATGTGATTTTGTCTTCCTTTTCATCCTCTGCGAATATTTGATAGCATCAAGTGATATGGTATTTTGAAAAAAAAAAAAACCTAAAGATGCTCCATATCCTAAAGTCATATAAAAGTATAAGCAACTCTCCAGAAACAAAATAGGTCCCTAGAAAGCATATTTTAAAGTTCAAAATGTACAATCCTTCTTTTAATCTTAATTGAATGTACAGATTTCAGTATTCTGTTTAAAATACAATCTCATTTTGGCCATTTTTATGTTTTTCTTGCAAGCCTTTAATTTCTTTCCTTCTTTCTAGTGCCAAAGAGTTTCACCGGCACATAAGTAGCAATCTGTGGTACTAGTATATGCCACACAAGTACCAAAAATTTGTTTTAAAATTATTTTTGTCCAAAATCTGGTACTTTTCTCTGCAATCTTTCTGACAAAATAAAAAAAAAAATGTAATCAGTACAGTCAAATTCAAGAATCTGGAACTTCAGCAGCTTTGCTTCAATGTTTCTGTTCTGCCATCTCATTTTTTTTAAAACTGGCAAGTCTTCACCTCTGTCTTTCATTTTTTTTTCATTTATCAGCTTTCTAGATTAATGTTGTACTCTACTTAACACATGATTTTCCTTAAACAGGATGACCCAAACCCATCCTCAGAAGTTAAAGTTAAGCTGCACAGCTCCAAAGATGCATTATTGCCTTCACTAAGGGCCAACAGTTTGCAGCTCTGTAAACTTGAACCATGCTGCACTCGGCAAGTGTATTTCAGTTTTTCCACGTTTCTTTCCATGAAATGCAGATACCATTAATTCTCATCCCTAAGCCATTTAATAAATAAATAGTAAATCTTTAATTCTAGAGGCTGGACCAGTGTACCCTATATTTTTGCCATTAAAAGGTCGACAGATGCTGTTTCCTGTTACAAGAGCTTGCTGGTGTATCAGTCTACAGTTTGTACAGAGTGAAAGAAAAGGCAGCATTTGTAACATATTTATAGTTTCAATGAATGTTTCATTAACTCTGTCAGCAACTGAGCCAGAGTGCAGACTGGAACACTTTTCAAAAACATTGCAAACCACTGTAATGGTCAACTCTAAACAGAAAAGTTGCATCAACAAGCCCTGACGGGCTAATGTATTTAAGGAAATATAGAAAATTGATGTAAGTCAGAAACCCAGGTAGGAATCAGAAAAGGTTGCAGAAGCTTTTTGAGATGTAGGACTGATGTTTCTCCAGAAGCCTGAGTTCTTTAATTCATTTATTGCAAGCACAGATGGATGCACTCATGACATTCTTCCTGTGGTTTACCAGCATAAAATTTTCTGATAAAACTTTTAGTCCTTAAATATATAGCGACAGTCTTTGATACTTACTAGTCTGCCCTTCTTTTGATACACTACTCAGGACTCGCTGGATGCTCACCACAGCTCTACTGCCAGCTCCTTAGTTCAGCTCCTGGCTGAGTTGCAACAAAGGCAGAGAGTTAAATCTTGCAAATCACTGATTAATTTCCACTCTCATCTATATCACTTTTTTCTTCATCCTTTTTTTAATATAAAATACACAATAAATTACTTTTGAACTTTGAAGCTTTTTCTTTTTCAAAAACTGCAACTGCTCTTTGTGGCAAGCTATTATAAGTAATAGCTATGCAAAACAGTTCCTTTTACTGGTCTATAGAAAAACCAAGATTTATTCAAGTTATGACACATGCAAGTGATTCAGGTCAGTATGAAACCTCCAAATGCACAGTTAATTTCAGCTGTTCCTACTGAGCTGTCAGTACATCTTATCCCAAATGGAAGACATTTATCCCACTGTGCTCCTGGCAGGACACATACATTCCTCAGATGCTTCATTCCTTGCTTCTTTAAAAGGCAACTGTCATCATAAATAGTGAGCAATCCCAGCTCTTCTGGGAGATGAGAGCTCTTGACCAGGAAGGTGCAATAAAGATAAAATTAGCATCTGTTTTCTTTTCACATGTAGTGCATGAGAAAAAGGAAAGTTTCCCCCCTGCAAATAAACCATGTGGACTTCCACAGCGCTGTCAGTGTGAAACTGGACTTGGCATGTGGGAGTAGGGTAAAACAACACTCCACTTTTTTTGTAACTTCATCATGGTTCTGTTTTTGCATTATAATACAGTCCTCTAAAATGAAAAATTAAAAATAAATAAATAAATAAAACAAAAAACAAACCAATCATCTAAAAAAAAATAAAACTACAGAAACCCCACAAAAAAACCCCCAAACAAAACCCAAAACTAACCAACCAACCAAACCACATAACAAAACAAAAAACCAAACAGGTGAAAAAAACCCACCCTGAAAGGGAAAGTTCTTATTTTGAATTGGGATGTATCTCAAGTATCTTGTATTTATCACATACTGGTAAGATATTCCTCAGAAAAGTTTCAGCACCCTAGAAACTGGTGAAAATAGGTGACTTGTGGCCCCATTGTCAAAAAATATGTATCATCTGAGACCAATGTACACAGAAGAATTAGTACACTCTGTGAATATGAAAGCAGGATTAAATAACTGAAATTGATATTCTGTCTAAAATAGATAATTTAACAGGAAAGAAGGTTTTCTTTTTTAAGCAACACAACTTACAGTTTTATTGATACAGGATATTTTGATCAGTGATTAAAAAGAGGTGTCCATCTATGTGAAGTTCAGCAACAGGAAAAGTAGCCTACCAGTTGTTGAATATTCAGCAGATGAGTAAAAGATTTTAAAATAATCTATTTTATAAATGATAAATAAGGATTAATAATCATTCTATAATTCATGGCTAATTATTTACTTCACAAATCTTCTCTGCCTCATTCTTTTCAAGAACTCTGGTGTCCTTTATAATGCAAAGATTTTGTAAATTAGTTACTGCTTTCTATTTCAATTCTCCCTTATACACCTTTTAATGCAAATATTTCTTTTAAAAGACTCCTATAAAGCTGTGTGCATCTAAATCAAGGCTAAATATATTTATGGGAAACTATTCTGGCTGCATCTCTACCTTAGCGTCAAACCCTAGATATCTGGACACCATTGCCAATACCACAGTGAAAACGTTGCCAGAAGGTCAGAGGAGGCAATCCCCCCCTCTGATCAGCAGTGGTGAGACACACCTAGAGTGCTGTGTCTTGTTCTGGGCTCCCCAATGCAGGGCAGGTAGGTGCTTACCAGGGCTGCTCCACTGAAGGGCTGCAAAGATGATGAAGGGGCTGGAGCTTCTTTTGTGCGCAGAGAGGCTGAGGGAGCTGGAACTCCTCTGCCTGGAGAAGAAAAGACTGAAGGATTTTATCTATGTGTGGAAATATTTAATAGGGAGGAGTACTGAAGAAGGAATAAATGTAGTGTCCAAGGACAGGAGAAGGGGCAACAGGTGTATGTTGAAATACAGGAAATTGCATTTAAACATAAGGAAAGTCTTTTTTACTGTGAGGATGGTCAAGCACTGGAAGAGGCTATCCATAGAGGGTGTGGCATCTCCATCTTTGAAGCTATTCAAAACCCCTTGAAGCATCACAGATACATCACAGAATATTCTGAGTTGGAAGGATCCTATAAGGATGATCAAGTCCAACTCTTGAGTGAAAGGCTCATATTGGGATTCAAACCAATCCCAATCGCACACAGCCCTCAACTCTATCTGATTCTCCTTGATTGGAGTATGGGAGCAGAGAGTAGGAGGGAACTGGACAATGTTATCTACAACGTAAATTACAAGGTACCATCCAGGTCATTGTAATTATTTGTTTCAGTGAAAGCAGTATTTAAAACTAACCCCTAAGAAGCAAACAAAAAGACCAGGAATAGGACAGAAATTGTGGATACCTAGTTCCTAGGCACAAGAGTCTTAACAAGCTTTTGCTGATTTGCTTTAGCCATCTGATGTAACATCTGATGTAGCATTTGATGTAACAATAGTTAGAGTGCCCAGGCTTAATAGCATCAGTTTCTTCGTACTGATGAGTTCTTTATTTTTTATATTCTTGACCTTTCTATGTGTTTATCTAGTAGAAAAATCAGCACAAGTATTTACAGAGGCTCAAAAGTAATAAATCTAATGCCTATTTCTAAAATATGTTTGCTTGGATTTAGTACACAGGAATGATAAGGAAATCAGCACTGTCAGGTCAAAACTAAAGGACCCACTGTTTCCACCAGAAGCATCATAAACTGAATTATGAGTATTTGGGAACTTTAGATGAGACAGACTGGAAGCAAATCCTTGAAAAAATCAGTCAGAAATTTAAATTCACCTAAGCTTCTACAGGAGGTAATGGGAGTAAGAACTGAAAAATGAGGCAGCTAAAACTGTCAGAAAAAGCCTTCAAGGCTAATTATTAGGCAGAACCTGAAGATGTAGAGAATCTCATATGTATAATGCCTGTAGGTAAACATGAAACTTGTCAGCAACTTTTCATTTATGGATACAATTAAGAAGAACACATTCTGGCAATGTATTTTACTTTTGAGTGTTATATGTGACATTTCTGATAAACGTAGCTTTGAGTTAGGAGAATTGTGTATCATCATCCTTGAATTTGCACAATTTACGTTTTTTACATTATAGGCCAAAACCAGATAATTTCAGATCATTCATCTTTCTCATGAAAATGAACTGTGTTCTTTTTTTCCTGATATTTTCCCTTACAAACTCTGCATTGACTGTTAGAATTTCTCTGGTATCACACTTTTCACACTAAAACATGGGCATCACACATCTACCTTTCTATCTCCTCTACCTTTGCAGCTCTAGCCTCCAATATCTCTTATCCTTTTTCACATATCCTCCACTCCCACCAACTGAACTTCTGTTGAAAACAGTGTTCATTTCTGTCTCATCTGGATTTTCCTGAAGGGAGAAAGAGAAGTATGTGAGGAAAGATATTTCTTTCTCCTTTCTCTTGTCCCCTGGGAAGAATTACTATAAATCTTTTCTTTGTTTTCATATTGAAATAAAAGTTAATAATTTTAACATTCCTTCAGGATAGACAGGGGACTGTTCCAAAATACACAGTGACCACTTCTACTTATTGCCTGTCATCCTCTTGATCTCAGCTGTCAATGCTCTACTTACTGAAATTGGACCTAATGCAGCAAATTATAAAATACAATGGGAGAAAGACAAAAATAAAATATTTGGACTCCTTCCTTATCTCTTTTTAGACCAATTCCAAGGCAAAAATTTTCAGTAAGCATATAGGACGCCTTTACGGCCCTAATGCAGGTATAATCCCTTGAATGAAATCAAACATGGCTCTGTAGAAGGGAGAATCCTCTAAAGACCTCTTATATCACATGAGCAACCTTTCCCCTGACAGGACTCAGAGACACTGGTAATTAGAAGCCAGTCCTGCTGAATAACAAAAATGCTCCATAAATATGGAGCATAACCTTGGGAAGAGGTAAAAAATAAAGGAAAACAAGTGGAGCTTTAGCCAGAGAATTAATAATAAGGCAGATGGTCCTTTGGCTTACAGGAGTCATTTGACACATAATAGCATTGTCTAAACTGGGCTTCACTGCAAATATCGGAGCAATTGACATATTTGTAGAACAGCAAGGAAAGTTTTACTTCTTTCTATGGAATTCTACCTTATTAAATTCTAAGGATTTATCTTTTATATACTTTGTAGCATGGAGCGTGATTGGAATATCAATTCTGATTTCACTAGTAAATCATACACATCAGGAACCTCTCTAGCATCAACTGCAATTCAAGCTATCTTCACTTAAACCTTTTACGAATAAATTGTTGAAATAGAAAGACAAGTGAATTTACAAATTAAGATTATGTTCTTTCTTGTGTTAGAGTTTTAGAGAACTTTGTGTAAGAAGCACAACTGCCCTCTTCACTGTACTCTGCTGCTTCCACATGAAGGCTGGAAACTTCCCTCTTTCACTTCATTGCCACCGTAATAACATCTTGGGTTCAACACAGCTTTAGAAATTTACATTCTGTATTTAAGACAGTTTGACTGTGGTTTCCATCTTACTCTAATCTTGCTAAAACACACATTTAAAATAAACAAGTCCTTTCTGTGACTAGGCAATACATAGTGCACTGTCTCTCAAAACATTTGCTGAATAATTTGGGTTTTTTCAGGTTTCATCTTTTCCTCTTGTAAGTATTTAACTTGGTAATAAAAATAAATAGATCTCTCTTGAATTTTTATTCCACTGCCTCTTTATGATTTTCTCCCACATATCTAAGTTGCACTTATTTCTCTCAGTTGCCAACACAAATATCCTATTCATTCTAATTATCATTTAAATTTACCCATTGTTTTGACTCTTGAAGTAAGGTCAGACAAGAATTTTCCATAAGCCCAACTTTCTGACATTCCCCACACCTGATTATTTTACTCTCACTTGTGCTTGTGAGCCCACAATTTTTAGAAATAATACTATTCTTTCACTAGAATAGAGCAGTAGGCTAAAAGGACAGTTAGCTGAAATTAGAATCAAAGCCACAAAAGCTAAAGAAAATTTTAGGTTAAGGTTACCTAGTTAAATACAAAAAAGAAATATTTTTAGCAGTCAGTGTAAGGCTTTTAGGAATAACATTTTAAATTCATTAACTTTTAATTTCTACTAACATATTTTAAAGAATTCAGTTTCAAATAGTCTGTCCCTTGGAAAAATTATACTAGTATTGAGGACAAACAATTTTTCAGAACAGAAAACTTGGACAGTAGAAAATGTGTATTCAGAAGAAAGATACACTGAAATTAATAGAGTGACAAAAAATCATAGTCACATCCAGCAAAAAATGTCTGTCTTCTATCCTAACAACCTGTGTTCAAAGTTGGCCAGTGTTACTTCACAGGGAAGTGGGTTAAAAATAATGGGTATATTTTTAATTTGGAAAATTTTACTGTAATGTTAAAAAAGGAGTACTTTGTTTTCTGAAAAAGATCAAAGACAGCTCTAAAGTCACTCTTCTTTCCTAAAGTCAAGAATTTTTAACAAAGGATGACACAAAGTCCCTTGATCTGAGTACAAGACTCATTTTCTTCTTATCGTAGATAGTAGTTTGTAACAAGAGTCTCTTGAAAGATTATTTTGATTTTCCTTTTTTCCCCTTAAATTTTATTTTCTGTAGCTGTTGATGTTACACATAACATAATTTTAAGACAACATCTCCCACTCAGACCTGTTTGTACTGTGGGTAGAACCAACACCTGCCACTTCTCATTAGCTCTCACTTCATTGTTTATTTTCCTTATATTTTGCTGTACTTTTTGCTGGAAACTTCCAGAATACAAAAATTTGTTATTGCCTCTCTGGGGTCAAAAACTTATAAAGCTAAACATTTGGTAAAAAGAAGCTAATCATATTGGTTGCATTTACCACCTCTTGTGTTGTACTATTAAAATAAAAAAAAAGGAAACTAAAAAACAAGTATAAAAGCAAAGTCTATATTTTGAACACAGGGATGCAGTAGTTTTTTAATTAGCTCAAAATATTATTGAGACCGAAGGCTTAGGAGTGTTAAAGGTAAATAATTATACATCTGCACATATGAAAACAACAAAAATCTGAAAGACCTCTAAAAGTGCAGAAAGTTTATTTTGTTAGAGAAAGCACAATTCCCATGTTTCAAAGGACAAGGCAGGAAAAGCTGCTTCTCACACAAGCCTCTGGTATTTCTGGCACTATCAAGGAGATAATACCAGTGTAGGTAAATCAATTATCTAATTCACTATAGTTATTTTTGCATCTATAGTAGATTTTTGTGTCTCTAAGCCAAAAGGTAACAAAAGGACAGTACCTAAAACATGCAAAAGCACAGAAAAATTATCAGCCATATGAGGAAAAAAAATCACCACAAAACTGAAAAAAACTCAGTGCTTGTAGTGTATATCAAGGAGAACTGAAGTAAGGAGAGGGTGGGGGAACAGAGAAGAAAATCACATAGCTCATTATTAAGTCAAAGGATTAATAAAAGCGGACTGTATTTTATCAAAGTTCCTCAGTTTATTAATCAATTTAAATGAGACTCTTTCCATTACAGTGAGAATAGTCAGCCTAAAATCATGACTGCTGATTGATGGATTGAAAGTGGATTAATTTTAGGGTCGTAAGAAAATCATAAAATGACTATTCCTCTTTATGTTATTAACCCCCAAAGAACTGCCAGATATACTGCAGTAAAATGAGAAAAAAAACAAAGAGATTGGCAAAAAGATTTTTTTTGGAGGGTCGAAATATATATTCTTGAGAAAAATACAGTTTAATGCATTTTTCTTCCAGATTAACTCACTCACCAGTATTTATCACAAATATCTAGGAACCACAATGTTACAGGGTTGTACACGTCATTCCATACATATCTGTGATGTACACACAAGTCATGCTCTGACAAATAAGCAGATCTAAGACAAACCTTCACTATTTCTGGTTTCTGATATTGATTTGCCTTAAGGGAAACAAATATTTAATAATTAATAAAAGAAACATTAATAATATTTATTATTGTTATTATAACCTGTATTCTTAAGCAAGAATGACTGATAGTTAATGCAATATCAATGTTATGGAGAAAAGAGATGCAACAAAACTCTGAAAATGAACATGATCTTATACAGAATTTTACACATCTAGATACATGCATATATACGTGTTTTGGACAGCCTGCATAGTGTCAGAATGTGAAACTGGGCATCAAACTGGGCATTCCAAGTCGGGAATTTGGTCTTCACTAAAAATGCTTGCTTCTCTAAGACCATGTAATGGTCTTTTGGCAGTCTCCACTCAAAGCCCTGCCTTCCACTGACCTTCTGTTGTGCATGCGCACACATCCTTCTCCCTCTTCAGCTGGTGCTCAGGTGCCAGATGATGTGTAGCTTAGATGGAGAGCCTGCAAAATTCTTCAAGTGACAGATTATGCTCAAAAGTCAGCTGTTCATGTATTTCAGTAGACAGCAGGAAATCTTTGGAAAACTCATAGCTAAAAACCAGAGTGTGCTGATATTTTCAGACATTGCTTTCAGTTTTAACTATGCTTATTAACAGGATGATTATGGTTGTTCACATGGCACCAGAAAAATGACCAGTTCTTAAAAATACTTTTTCACCAAATAAAAGCAAACAAACCTAGCTGAATTCAGGCTGGTTTTGTTTTCACTTTCAGATAATGTTCTGGGTATTTTGGCTTCTGAGATTGAATAATATTACAGTAAAATAACCACATATTTTTTTACAGGTTAGAGGTAGAAATACTTCTTATACATCTTCTGTTTCATCAAGTACTTATTTAAAATTGAAGTGTTGCTCCAAGCCAAATACAAACAACCTTCAGAATAAACACGTTTTATCAGGGAAGTCCCTGTGGCTTGGGAAATTGTTCTGAGCAAGGTCAAGAACTTCCTACTTGTGTATCTCTAAGGATCTGACAAAATTAGAGTCTGACTAGGAAAATAAGTGCCTTTGGAAACTAAACTAAGAGGTTACTCTTAATACCTAACCTGTACTGTCAGCTCTCTCAATTTTATTCTGAGGATTATAAAATTCTTCTCAAGTTCTGATTGCAGAAGTAACTGTATTCCAAATGTACTTTGGTTAATGAGTAGTCTTATATTCCTTGAGAATGAAAGTTAAAAATAATACTAGTTATGAATAAAATGTTTTTATTCATTTTCTGGTTGTTTAAATTTGAAGTACATGTTTTCAAAGGCTCCTAACTTCTGAGACCCAACACACTGAATTCACGGGATGATGCTTCTGATCCTAAAGAGGCTAACATTTAAAGCTACACTAGCTAGTTATCTTGTAAATCTAAGCCACACATAGTCAGTTAGTGTGATTGCAAATGTTAGTTCCCATTTAATAGTGAGTATTAGGGCTTCTGTCGTGTCTCCTTGGCTAACTGCATTTTAAAATTACCCTTTACCTATCAGACAACGAATAAGAAGGAAGTACAGTAGAACACACTTATAGAAAGAAATGAGTTATATTTGATGGCAATATTGGTTTCATGTGCTGAAGGTTGCCAAAGGAGCAGCCAGTCACACTCACACACTAACAGGTGGCAAGAGTTCAGTGCTACAAAGTCTGTCAGAGATGCAGAACCACGGGTGCATTTTTAAAAAATAGGAGTGCTTATACAATTAGCTTTCCTATGAAGCCTCCTTTCTTGATCAAGTTAGTCCTGTTAAGGTGGTCCTGGCTCTTAAGAGAGAAGAAAGCACTTGTAGATACATGGTGACTTCTTACACTACCACTGATACAGTGGAATTATGCTTATTTAGGACTCAGAGTCAAATCTCAATTGGTAATTAGTTGTAATTGCTAGGCTATTCTGGTGGTATTAAATTACCTCATTTTAAGATCTGATCCATTATGTTTCTAATTTTACTCTGAGTATTTTGTCTGATAGTACTCATTTAGTACCACAGATATGCTAAGAAAAAGTGACAAAACAATGAAACATATACATAATATTGGAATCTGTAAAAACTCATTGAGACTATGAGACATTCTAAACTCAGAAGTCTAAAAAATCAGCCTCCTATTGAGTGTTTAGGAATATTTCCCTATGGACATGGAAAAAAGTAGTCTGAAGAGAGCAGTATCCCTTATATACACCACTAATAAAACACATAGTCCATGCCCTTATTGTGTTTTTCACCTCCACAATCCATTCATGATGAAGACATTTCAACCCAGTAATAGCCCATGATATAAATAATTAGAAATAGGATGTTTCCTATTGACATTCTTTGTTCTTACTCTTTTATCTAGTGGATGTCTTGCAACATAACACCAAAAGAAGGTGTTTATTTCCTTTTTCTCTATAGTAATCTGTACACATTTGACATTCAGTTATACATTTTTTCAGATCTCCTGTAAGTAAATATCTTTTAACTGGTGTTGAAGGGTGGTGTTTCACTTTTGCAACATTACTTTTAGGCCATGTGTTTTCAAACATCCTTTAAAAATAAGCAAATATGCCTACCTAGATAATATTCTATTATAACTGAGAGGAAGCTGAGTATTAATGAAAGATCATACTGACTTCCCGCAAGCAATAGACCACACAGCTCCTGAATTCATCATTTAACTCACAAAAGACCAGAGCAAGATGAACAACAGGACCCAGAGGGTCATAATCAATGGGACAGGGTCTGGTTGGAGGCCTGTTCCTAGTGGTGTCCCCCAATGCTGAGTAGTGGTCCCAGTCTTGTTTAATTTATCCATCAAT
>VZTZ01044164.1:647-17196 GCA_013400955.1 Drymodes brunneopygia
GGGTGGGGTGGAGGAAGTGGGGGCAGGGGGAATGGGTTTCACAACCAGTCAGCTGCTAATGTGATTTTTTGAAGTAACATAGACAGCCACTACCTGTGTTTGGTCCCTGTAGACCTTATATGCAGTCATGAGGATGAGAAAGAAGCAACTAGCTAGATGTGGTGATCCAAAATGCAATATTGTCTTGAAAGGAAAGTTCATAATGTCAGAACTACTAAAACCCAAATGCAACCCAAGATAGTACAGAAACTGGAAAGAAAGGAAAACTTTCTGCTGAAACATATGTAAAAAACATAGCTCTGAGTTTCTGGTTGCTGCATAGTTTCGGGATGCCTTAAACCATAAGGCAAAAATTTCCTAGAATGGGAAGATTATGGCAATACAGCTTGAGTCTTTCAAGACATTCTCTAGGCAAATTAGTTTTATAACATAAAGATTGTATTATGACTTTTCTCGAAGTAATGCAGGTACAAGCTTGTTCCATTCCAGAAGGTTCTATCATTAATTTATTGTCAGAAAGACTAAGCTGCTACTGAAGAGTTATTTTCTTTTGAGAATGAGATATTAGCCATTTTCACAGAAAGACTTTTAAAACCTTTGTCATGTGTGCAATAGTAAATCTGCTGTTGCTGAATATAAGTCTCCTGGTTTTATGGGGCTTATTTCATTGGAAATGGAAGGTTTGGGATAATTTTGCATTTCTCCAATACTATAAAAAAATATTGTAGGGCCTTTTCATCTTTTCCCCCAAGACCCATGGCTTTATTTCACACACATCTCTTTGTATTGGGTTTGCACGGCAAGGTTTTGGTAGTGGGGGTGCTATGGGGCTGTTCTCTCTGAGAAGCTGATCTGCCAGCTTCCCCTGTGTCTGATGAAGCCCACACAGTCCATCTCCAAGATGGACCCACAAAGCAGAGCAACTTGTTTTATGGTTCTGACATCAATTCTGCTCGTTCTACAGGGAATAACCCAGAGTAATACTTGTTGCTGAAAGTCAGAGGCTGTATCAGCTCTCATGCCGGCAGGCAACTTTCACAGTGCTGTGGCTGTGAAAAAGGATACTAAATAACCCTAAAAGGAGCATAATAGTCTGGAGACAGAGTCCATGAGGAAAACAAAATCAAAGCGTTACACACGTAGCTTTACCAGTACTGATTCAAAAAATGCTACAAGTTTCACTGGTGATAGAAGCAAACTGTGGATACTATTCCTAGATAATTTTGACACATGGTGTCATTCCAGCTCACATAAGATTAGGGAAGCTCCAAGTCAAGTCCAAGAAGAAAAGATACTACGATCTTGACGCCCAAAAATGTAAGATACCCTAAAAAGAGAGATTTCAAGTGAGTGCTGCTATTCTGTAAAAGGCATAATCCTTCCTTTGTTTTTTTTTTAAAAACATGGTCTTCTCTGTTGCAGTTAAAAAAACATTAAAATATTTGATGCTGTTTTCAAAGCACTTATAAGAATACATCAGATCCTTCCAGTTTGGGTTTCTAAAGATATGTCAGAGGCAAATGCAAGGAGAGATTCCGGTAAAATCTTAATGCCTTTGGCTCCTGTTTTCAGGTCCTCAAATTTAAGGTTATTATTGATGACTGAATTATAAGTATTACCCCTATTATTACAAATAAGTGTTTTCCCACTGACTTCAGAAAACAAAATAAAAGATAATTTTAATTTTAATAATTTAATTTTAATCTTAACTATTTTGGGGGTTCAAGCAGAAAAGTCTGCCATCTAAAATAAGCCAAATATTTCATTTCTAGTCCATTACAGGTAATTTGTCTGCAAAAGTGTTATCAAGCCTTAGAAAGAGCTCCCTTCAACTGTTTCAAAGTTTAGGAATCTTACTTTACAAATTCACTGTACGTGATGAGCATGCATGCAGAGTTCATATCTTCTTTTTCACAAAGAGTTCTGAATTGCATTAGCTTTCAGATGAAAGGTAGGCAGGAGAATTAAGTGAGATGCTGGCAGTCTGCATGAGCAGCTCCCTAAACATCTGACAATGAAAAACATCTCTCCATGTCACTTACAAAGCTTTACTCATTAACTCTGTAAGTCAGGCTGATGTTTCCAATATGCACTTAGTTTTGCATTTTCTACCAGCATACATTTACTTATGAGAACTCCTAAACAAAGAAAACATCCATAATTACAGGGGCAGAGGTTTACAAGGTGGCTCACATTTGATGACCTGCTGTATTTTCTTCTATTTTCCTTGCTAATGCTATGATTTGCATCTCAACATCCAAGTACATGCCCATTATAGGGAGAAAGCAAGCTGTACTTTTCTTAATTAACCAGTAGTCCTATAAAGCTTCAGAGGCTGGTATTATTTCAGTATTTCAGAGGAATATAGACTAATCAGTAGCCAAGACAAGAATAGAAGAGCCCAGCCCATGAAAAACTGGAAGTAAGTCACTGGGCAATGTTTTCTGCATCATCTGATCCTTCAAAACATTTGATGACAGGATGTCTCAGAGATGCCTGTGACCTTTGACAGAGGAGATTGTTAAGGAATTAGGCTAGGAGGTAGCACCATGTCCATATCAGACTCTCCTCCAGTGAATCGAGGTTGTCTTAAGAAATCCTTACATGGGAATTTGATTCCCAGAAATGTGTACGAGTCAACAATGTCAGGTTCTGGCAGCTCCAGTCTATGATGAGTATTTCCCCTTGTGGAGTAAGAATCATCTGGCCTGCCTGCCTCACACATACCAGCAGTCCACTATCTAATTAATTACTTCAGTGTTGAGTCATGCCAAATGACACTCCTAAGGGCAATCTGGTAACAGGAACTCAACTGTCAGCAACATCACTGCATCGCTGGTGATGCATCAATTATTCTTCAGATGTCGTAATTATTGACATCTATCATTTTCTTCTTCAGTAATGCATTTGGTGAGGAACCACTGCGAGGTTCCGACAAATCCTGGAATCCCTGATCAGTCATACTGCTTAAACTGCATCTCAATACCCTGCAGGTACTGTGGTATTTTTATTTCCTCTAACGTTTATGAACACAAATTCATTATTATTTGTGAAAGAAGAGGTAGAAAGCTTCCAAAATCTCAATTAAAAACTCTGAAATTCATTCCAGTTATATGACTACCCGGAAGATCACCAAAATCTCTTCGATGACTTTTGATCTCCTTTCTTTTTAAAAAATATTCTCATTACTATAGTTTACTGAAGATGAGCATTTCAAGGGGTCCTACCCCTGCATAAATCCTCTGTTCAACGAGTTCCTGAAAAAGAGACAAGAAAACCAAACTCTTGATATTCAGAACTCTTATAGTCTGAGTTATAAAAGCTTAATGCAGTTCCAAATACACCTTAAGTCAACATTAAACAAGAAAATTACAATTGTTCCTTTTACTCGTATTAGACATGTCTTCAGTAAATGCAAACTCCTCTTCCCTTGCAAAGCTGCCATTTTGTAAGCTGACTCACAACCACCATGTTAAATGGTGTTGCAGAAATGATTTCCAGCAGTCCATCCTTTAACCACAGTTACAACCAAAGACAGAAGGCTTGCCAGAGCCAAAAACTGTCTTCAGATAAGCTGGACTAAAACCAGCCAGCAAAGCTCCATCAGCGCTAGTACCAACTCTGAACAGAGCATCAGGAGTGTGACATGAAGACTGCAGAGGACTTTCCCCCTGTACAAACATTTTTGTACTGTGTTGCAACGCACCATTTATCTGCGTCGCTCTGCTCACTCCTGGTACTGACAGGTTGTGCCACCACTATGACAAGAGAACTCTTCCCCTAATTTTCTCATTATACAGCTCCTGCCAGTTCCATCACATGTTTTCCTCTCATTCCAGGATTTCCTCTCACCTTTTGACAAAGGGCAAGACCATTATAAATGTTTCCAAGTGGAAAAACACTTCCCATACATATGACACTTTCAAAAGCCAAGTTCACTTTTGGTGACAGTCACGGTTTCCCCTTCAGAGAGACCCTTTCTGAAGTTAAATCCAGATTATTTATTAACTTCCTTCTACCCACCCTCCCACCTGGTCATCTGCAGTGTGTGCATGGGATATTCCTTGTTTACTCTGCCCTTGTTGACGTCAACTGGCAGGACAACAGATGTGACGCTAAGTCAGATATCACTGCTGTCCTGTTGGGAAGACTTACCTGTCAGCGAAACACGACCTTCAGATCCAACTTCTGAACACACCTGACAACCTCCTTTTCTGACACTAAACACCTCTTGGTGTTTTCCAGCTTCACAGGACAGACATGGGGTGCCTATCTGCACCCTAAGGATTAAGTTTGTATTTCCTTCATTCCAGGGCAGGGATGGGTAACAATCTCAGAGCTGAATTTCCCCACAGAGGATTTGAAAAACGTAGTTTGAGAATCAAGTTTTTCATGCTCACTACTGCAAATCAGGCAAAGAACCAAAGCAGATGTGGAATAGCATCTTGCCACAGGTTAATGTATATATATACTGTCAGTTAATTGTAAAGAGAAAGAAGTCAGTATACAAGAAATCAATCCTCTAAAGACAGTTCCTGCAACTTCAGTTAAGTTCTTTGTACAGCTTAACACTGCAATGGAAACTGGGAAGGGAGGAACTCTGTAAGCATCACTCTACTGTGCAAGTCTTTTCATACCAGAGAAAACTATATCAGATCTAGATGAATCTCTGAATTCTGAAAATGAAAAGAAAGTGTGAGACCAAAAGTCTGCAGGTTTTTTTCTTTACAAGACATTGGTAGCAACAAAGTCACAAATCTGTCATACACACTTATACTTGGTAAATAAGTATTAACTGTTCATGAACTGTACTGGTGACAACACTTGTTTCTTTTTTGTGGGAAAATAAACCAAAACCAAACCAAAAAACCCCAAACAAAAAACGACAACAACAAAAACCCAAAAAAACAATAAGAAAAAAAACCAACCCCCTGCCAGGCATAAGGGTAAGACCCCATTTGAAAATTCATAGACAGAAGGTTGAAAATTCTTCCTTCAGAAAACCTTTACAGCTGCTTTAGCTTTTCCTAGCTGTGTTTATTCTGGACTTCCATGTAGACTTCCAGGTAGCAATAATACTTCCAAGAGTCATATAATACTGAATTTTGAACAATTAGACAAAGAGGCTTTATTCCATAAAAACAGGAAGTTCTTACATGTATGAAATAAATAACTATGCTTACAGATAGAATTTCTGAATATTTTCAAAGAAATTCTGTTCCTAATACACAAAAATGTGTATTAATACAAATCCCCACGTGCATCATCATACATAATGCCAACATTTACATACAAGGATGTTAGATGTCAAATCAGGGTTTGGAGCAGTTTAAGGCAAAAATTGGTTTACCATATTTGAATGCATATAATCTCTTCTATAAACACAACCTTTTAGATCTCTGTTGTTTCAAAATTCAGACTTTTAAATTGTTCTCCAAGCACATCAGAATCTTCATCACTGTCTGCACTACTGAAATTTTTATCACAATCCAGCTCATCCTTCAATTTATTGCTCTCTTGGCCATTTTTAGAAGTCTCACTCTCAGTTCTGTCTTCTCCTTTACCAATCCTGTAGAAAGCAAGAGGGATGTTATCACTACCCACTTCTGGACTTTAAACAAGAATGGGATGGAGCATAGAATATCCTCCAGGCTTTCCATCCCAATATAGGATGGAAGATGGCAGGAGGTGGGAAGGAGGAGGAGAGGGGCAATAAAAGTCCCTAAAGTTACTTCACTAAATAATTACTTACTTTAGTTACTTACACTAAATAGTAAGGATATAAAACACAGTGAAGTATCCATAAAAAAGTATTTAGTACAGAAGAGATTGGAAAGAAAAACAAATATTTCAACAGCTTGATCAAGTTAAGCAAGTTCTGGACTGCTGTCACAAACTAGTAAATTAATGCTTTATGTATCATGCTCAATAAAAAGAGAATGCTAGTAAAAAAGCCAAAAGCCTGCTAAATATACTGTGGTAACAGTGCTAATATCAGTCTTTATTTAGTTCTTCTGTTCACTAGTAACTGAATCATCAAGTGGCAGACTAAATGCAAACAGTAACGTGGCTTGTGCATATTTTATGATGTTTTACACCAAGATCTATTTTGAAGTGCTTTGCTCTTAAGAAGATATACAATGTACCCATTGGTGTTAAAATGTCTTATCCAAGTAGGACTTTTTTTGGCTCAGCCCCACTAATATCAATAGGCATTTCACCCCTAGTGTCATCTGAAGAAAGTGAGGAAAATGACTCCTACTGATTCATTATTGAGAATATGGTATGAAGTACAACAGCTTCTTAGCAGTTTCTAAACAAGGTTTTTTACAGCCTTGTAAATTATTAGTACAGGACTGAAACTATGTACCTTATGATCTACTTACGGAATTACTATTTCTTCTTGCTTCCCACACTTAGCACAGATTTCTAGTTTACCAGCACATGGTCGACAAATAATATGATATGGATCTTTTACAGTCTTCTGGAGGCACTTCACACTGTGAAGAGAAAGAAAACATGATTAAAAAATACTGCGGACACTTACTAAACATACTACGTTGAAATAAAATATACAAAAGAGGAATAAACACTGCACAAAAGAGGAACAACACATAAAAAGCTGGTTTCAAATTAAACACTTATGAATTAAAGACTTATGAATTAGAAAAATAACATTGCCTATATGTTGTCATTGCAGACTCTACATTTGAAAAACGTTGCATAACAGCAGCTTCTTCTTGTGAGTTTCCAAAGCCAGAATATTTTCCGACAGCTCAAAAACAATATGATCAACAATTAACAAGAAGTATCTTCACTCACCATTTTTTAGGTTTTGTCAGTAGTTTGTACTTTCTGAATTTTACTCGCCACTCCAAGATGCCTTTGCAATGCTGACACACTCCATCATGAAGCTTAGCATTTATTTTCTGAATAAATAAAAAAGAATTAAAAATACATTGGCAACTTCCTGCTGTACAGAGTAAAATCTTGCTTAGAAAGCATTTTTACCCATCATATGATTAATACAGTGTTATAAATATGTTTGCTCAATATCAACATTAAGCATTTCATACACATTTATGTCTAGTAATTTTCTTCAGTGGAAAGAGTACCTTGAGGTTAAAGACTAGATAATTGTTATTATTATTATTACTATTATTATATTCATAATAGTAGTACATATTTTTGTTATTATATTATTGTTAATTGATTACTGTACTTTATTCTTTTCATCTCTACAAATATTACAAAATAGATTTAAGAAGATGTAAGCCATGAAATACACAGTTTTTGTCCAAAGACAACTTACAAGACTCAGCATTTAACTTACTATTGCTCAAGCTATCACAATACCGCATAGTTTAAACAGTCTCAGGATTTTTTCTCAGATAACAATAAAGTAGAATCCACACATTTTTGCAGTCAAGTTATTCAATCTCTCTCTAATCCTAGCTTTCCTTTATGAAAAACATTTTTGCTCTCTGTACCCAAGATAAAATCTTTAAAATAGTAATTTAAACCATGGTATCTTTTTGAGACAATGAAAAATTTAGCTTAATATCTCCTACAACATTTTGTGTTTCTCTTTCTCAGAAATATAAAATGCCAACTGGACTGTAGTATTTGCACATGAGAAGTTAGTCTGAGATGGGAAATGGTACCACACCACACTCTTACCTTAAATAATAAGCTATATCCTTGTATGCTTAATCTAATTTTATTTCTTCTCTATCTAAGAATTCCAGCAGTAATGTTATCTATCACATGGGCATTCATATTCATCCAGAAATTTAAAAATAGAAACTTAATGATTTAAAAATGCATATAATAAAAATATATTTTTCAAATTAATTAAAAAATGGCTACCATATCAACATTGCATTATTAAAACGATTTAAATCACATCTACTTCTTAGCACACCTAAAAGGACTGATTCTGTATCAATCTGGATTACAGTTTACGTTATTCTTTCAAAAACCAAAAAAAAGTTACTATGAATACAGCATCTTCTGAAATAATTTCCTGCATTTGTGACCCATAAAAGCTTCTTGCTACTCCACAAAGCTCTACTTCAATACATAAGACAAAAAAACCCAACAAGCCAAGCATTAAAAACACAGTATCTTATTTTATTCCAAAAAATGTATACAGCAGAGGAGACGCTACTTTGAAGTGAAACTATACTCTGGCACTTGTATTCCATTGTCTCCTTTTTTATTAAACTTACACATCCAGTGTGAGTTTTCCTATGGTGTGGTTACCTGAAGGTCTGGTGCTTTCTGTCTCTTTCAGTTAAAAGAAAACTATTTTCTACATGATCAAATACAGACTTGACATATTAAGAAGCAAACCAAACAAGGTTTTGCATAGTGCTTGAATACTGAATACAGAAAGCCATGGTTCTCATGCATTATGAATATATTTTAAAAAAAATACAAGAAATTAATTAATGTGCAAAATTTTTGAGAGAAGAAAACTCACTGGTAAGTTCCCAGCAGATATCTGTTAAAGGCAATTCAGTATCTTGCAATTTAAACCGTTGTGAGCAGTGCCTGTATTCAGTTTTCCAAAATTCAAGCAGTTCAAAGACAAGCCTTGATTTCAGTGCTTGACCAGCACAAAGTAAGGCTCCAACCAGTATAGCCCACATAAGCTTCCAACAAACCTGCAAATTAGTCTGAGCTTTCCAGTGCTCCCCCGCACTCACCTGACTTGCACTGATTGGTAATGCAGGAGGGCAGTAATTTGTTTTTCCAGGTGGGGATATATTTATTATTACCAGATATTTTTAGTTTTGCTAAAGCAGAACCCAGTGAACGCCAAAAGACTGCAGTAGCTTAAGCTGAAGGCAGGTGGTTGTCTTTCCAAACAAGCAGTTAGATTCCTGATTGAAAAAGATGTCCTTTCCCCTTAACATATCCTGATGCCACAGCTGGGGCTGGGGTCAGGAGCCATGCCATGCAGTGATGCAGGGGCAGGCTCAGCAATACCTAACACACCTGGAATGCAAAAGCCTGTGCTCAGGACTGCACGCCCTGAAGAATGAAACAGAAACTACTTCAGAAACCTCTCATCTGAACCAGCTCCAAAGTTCATCAAACAGGCAGCCTATTACAACTTCTGCTAAATATTTGTGTTGGAACAAGGAAATATGCATAGTTATTATTCATGGAGCTTTATAAAGCTCTTTCCCACCCCAATACTCTTGTCTTAATCTAGCTCCGCATTTCTTTTTTCACCATCCCAAAAGCCAAAGATGTCAAAGATGAAGGGGCAGTACAGCAGGGCAGAGACAATCCAGGAGGTTCCCAGAATACATTGATGACAACTGCCTTCTCCAAGGGAGAGAAGAGCCAACAAGGAGAGGTGCCGGGCTGGACCTTGTTCTCACCAACATGGAAGGGCTGGTGAATGGGAAGCTCAAGGGCAGCCTGGGCTGCAGTGATCATGAAGCAGCAGATTTTAAGGTCCTTGGGGCAGTGAGGAGTGTGGGAAGAAGATCACTACCCTGGACTACAAGAGAGCAGACTTTGGCATCTTCAAGGATCTCCTTAGCAGAGTGCCATGGGATAGAACCATGGAGGGAAGAGTGGCCCAAGAGAGCTGGATATTGAAGTGTTGTCTCCTTCAGGTTCAAGTGCAATGCATCCCTACAAAGAGGAAATCAAGAAAGAAAACCAAGAGGATAGACAAGGAGCTCCTGGAGAAACTTAAACAGGTAGCTTTCAGAGGGTGTAAGCAGGGAAAAGTAGTCTGGGAGGAACACACAGAAATTGTCCAAAGAGCCAGGGAGATGGTTAGGAAAGCTAAAGTACAGGCAGCAATAAATCTGGCCAAGGACATCAAGGGTAAGAAAAAAAAAGGTTCTTTATGTACGTCAGCGATCAAACACAGACTTGGGAAAATGTGGGTCCTTGCAGCGGTTTCAGTTCGCCTATTCAAGTTTCTGGCCAAATGCCAGCACACTTACCAAAATTTACCTGATTTTACTGTGAGATAAGGATTAGGAGTAGGCAAAGCAGGCTTAAACTTTAAGAATATTAAAAAAGTTTATTAATAAACCTAAAACAAAAGGGAAAAAACAAGAAAAACCAGAACAAAACCGTTCAGACCACCTCTCCTCCCCCCACCTCTCCATTTCTTAGCACTGACAATACAAAAAGACAACACTTTGACTTTCAGCCAGTTTACCACCTCTGAAATAGTCTTTGTCTCAGTTCATTTAGGGAGAGAAGTCTCTTTTGCTTATATCATGGATTCTCTGTAAGAAAATACATTTTTTTTATGGTTCTTCAGCCTCACCATCAGCAGNCCTGGCTCTGCGAAGCTGGCTCGGCCTGATAGGGCCGGCCTGACCCAAGGTGACAGAGCAGGGTCTGAAGCAGAAGAGCCCAGCGTTGCCCACTGTAGCTGGCATGTCAGCCCGGCTGAACTGCCTCTGCAGAGACCCCAGGCCATACTTCAAGTATGGGGCATTTTAATTAATCATTGGCTCAGCACATCTGAATACAAGAGAGACTACAACTCTATAACCCTACCAGGCAGCTGGTCTAGAAAGTCAATAGAGAATGATGGATTGAGCTTTACCTGTGTCTGTCTTTTAGATTCATTTTGCTCAGAAAAAAAAAAAAAGCCCATGATATTTAAACACTACCATTACTAAAACAAGCTGCTAATTTACTGTGGGTTTTTACACCTAATTCAGCATCTCCTCTGACCAAAAAAACCCACAACATACCACTTTCAAAAGCAATGCAGACTTGAAGAAGTAAAGAAAGCTGTCCCCAATGAAAGATCTTAATAGTCTGTTTTTTCAGAATTTTGAAATTGCTAAAAAACATGTGAGGGAAGTTCTCATAATAGACCAGAACACATACTTTTCTTGTTCCTCAGTTCCCAGTCAGAATGGGGAAGTCATTAGTAAAATCAAATAAACCCTTCTGGTGCTTCCTTTTCCTATTAATACTTACTTTTTAATATATTTTGTATATTGTTTAAACTTTAGCAAACTCAAATTTTCTTCCTTTTGCCCATTTAATAGCTTGCTTTCCCTCAAGGGTATAAAAAAACCCAACAACCCACACAAAGACCTGAAAAAGGCTTGCAAACTTCAGTATTCTTTTCCAACTTTTCTACCCAGCTTTTATGCAGGTAGTCAGGCCCTTAGACACAAACAGAAGGTAGTGCTTGAAATTAATTTTTTGGTGTAAAATTCATTTCTTGGTGTGAAAACTACTCCAACATGTTAGATTATGTTTCTGTTGCAGCAGTTTCTCTGGGGTTTTCTTTACACTTATTTCCTTGTTTTAGTCAATAGCTCTCTCTTTCCTTTAGTGTACTTTGCTCCAAGGACAAGTGCAACTCATCCAGTGCTTACAGGACATCTATGCACTCTCCAGGGAAATTACAGTTATGCAATACAGACATACCTAAGCAGTCTTAAGGTATGAAGCCACAAAACATTTCAAGTGCATACTGTATGCACAGCCAGTTGTACATTAATGAACCAACATCCTCTGCTCAGGTAATCTAATATTAAAACACCTAACAACCTGCCAAAAGCAGTTCAGAATGTATTGAAGTAAACAAATGCACCTACACCTACTAACTTGGCACACAAAATAATCCCTAGCTAAAACCAGCATTAAAGCGCTCACAGGTAAGATGTAATGACAGGGCTTCAAAGAAGCTTCACCATCTGTTTGTAAGCTTCTAATTATATGTGAACCTATGGGTATTTTGGTTTCCTCTATTGAAAGCAGATTCCTGCTACTGAGCACATTATCAGTGGTCTATTCTGTAGTAAATGAGTGTAATGCTAATGCCACCCATAAACTTCCTTGTTAGAAACACAGGTGACATTGCTTCAATCAGCAAGGATCAATGCAGCACAAGGATGAATGCAGCACATGGATGAACACAGGATTTCTGAACAACTGAACTTCTCAGAAAAACAAAACTCCACAGAATCTCCAGTAAAGCAGTTACAGTAGGTCAGTGCAGAGTCTCAACGTGAAACTGAGCTACCAGATGCTAGATTTTAGGGTTCTAATACACACTACACAGGCTGAAATTGTCCTCCACAGAGCTTCACTTGCTCACATATTGTATCAGCATTACTTGCAATTCCTTTTTCTACAGATATTTTCTCATCAAGTGTATTTCAAAATTTACGCAACATATGGATATAGCATTTAAGAGAGCACTGAAAGGACTCTCACCCTCTTCCCCAGAAAGAATGGGAAATACACAAAGACACATAAACACACACACACACACCAGACACACCTCCTGCACTTATTAACACATTCTTTCTCTCACTGTCTGCCCCACCTCCAGGGTTGGGTTGGAGTCCAGAGCAGATGTTATATTTGCTCCTACTCTCCCTACACGGAGGGCTACAGCCTAAGACTGAATGTACTTCTGAACTCAAAGTAATAGGAGTGGCTAGAGAGTAGACTTCAGCCTACCAAGCAACTCCACGTTGCAGCAAGAACATTATCTAAAAAAACTGCAATATGGTTATCTAACAATTCCAGTCTGCCACTGGTTTATCTCTAGCTCCCATCTGTGCTTCAAAATACGATTACTAACTCAGCATTTAAGCTCTGTATTCAGCCGTTCTGTTCCTAGTGCTTTCCCACAGTCTCAAGCAGTATTTCCACTAAAACAAGTAATTTATCCATGAACCCAGCTGAAAGTAACTGACTTTAACACTGTGGTAAAGCTGAGGTTCAGACGTAATAACACCTGAAATTTAGGGAAATGTGGATTATCATCTTGGGTGTACTTAATGAAGGAAAAGAAATGGAGAAACAAATCAGTCATTTGAGTGTAAATTTGAGTCACTTTGTGGTTTACCATCACACTACAATGGAATTCTAAATGTTCCCATTAAATGATATTTGCCTTCATTTCTAGAACTACTGCATCTTCCATGATGACTTATGTAATACACTTTACATAAAATGTATATTCATATAACATAATGTATATTCCTCAGCTTGGTGCTGCAAAGAGCTATTTTGGAATCACCATGCAACGTGAACATCCATAAACAAATTCCAAGATTCAATAACTAACAAGACAGTGTCTTACCCTGTCCTGGCTATTCCTTCTTCAGGTCATCCTAAGATGCAAACTTTTCCAGTACTGTTGTACGTTGTTTCCCAAAAACAGTAGAGAGGCAGTCTACTTTGTTGCAAGGAGGTTTCACCTCAACAAGCCTATCTCAGAGCAATGCTGTAGTAATGCTGTAGTAAAGACTGATCATTAGAGGAAAGACAGATGGATCTTCTAGCATGTTCTCAAGTAATCAGACCTGTGGCCTTTAAGATTAGAAAATGGATGACACGGTCAGCTTCAGACAAAGAGCACAAAACAATTCAAAAAACCACTAACCAAGTGGATAATGACTGCCAGCAGAGAAAAGTGAAAATACTATTAGATCAATTTCCTCTGCAGATACTGTTTCACTGAGACAAATAGCAATAACACCATAATTAACCACCTCAACTCCACCCACTGTACAACCTGAAGCTACTGTAGTAAATATTTAATAGTTAATGCAGTGCACAATTGCAGAATGATCCAAATTTTAAGCTGATAAGCATTTTGCAGCCTTTCAAGATAGTATCGCATTGGACAGCATACAACAGTAGACAGGCCAAATACAAAACACCCCATATGATTAACAGCGATTTACAGGAGATCCACTCTCTTTGAGGAACTTTCAGCAGTCTTTGATCTACTGAGCTAATGAGAGATAGAAAGGAGTAAGCCCCACTCCTATATCATTCCTGTGATAGAATTTCTATGATTTCTTCCTTTTCCTCATCACACCTTGAACATCCATAACACATCTGATCATCCAGGACTACAAAAGACAGAGATGAAAAATTGTCATCATTCAGCATAGTCCATATCCAAACTATGACATTAATCACCACTTAATCTTTCCTAGTCTAACTTCTTTAAAATTTCACAAACAGCAGAAATGGGGCTAGTCATCATTATAATGACCCGTGTATCCTTGTCCCTGGCCAAGCCAGGGTTGATTTTTCCAGGCTAGGACACTAAGGTTGCTCTATACCACCTCACATAAATTTCCAGGAATAGGGGGAGAGGTTCCTTCCAGGTCAAATAGTGAGTGTGGTCTGGTACTGCCAGGGGTCCCACATACTGAGCACTTGTGTGTGAATCATCTCTTCTACACTTGTTGTTTTAACTGTTCATTTTCTTATTTCATTTGCTGTTTCTAGTAAATAGTCCTTATCTGAACCAGTGATTTTTGCCTTTTGTGCTTCCAATTCTCTTCTCCAGGGCTATGCAGGCAGAGAGGTAGGGGGAGGGGTGAGTGAGTGAATGAGTGATGGATGGATGCATGGTTAAGAGTGTTTCAGCTGGAACACTAAATTGGGGAATGTAAGTCCTAAAACATGGCAATACCTTAGGACTTGAATTTGTACATGACAGTAAGCCGCAAGAAAAAGGAATGCATCCTTTCCCCTTACCAAACATTATCTAACCCTAGAATAGGAAGTACATTCTTCAGGATGCTTCTTCCACACACTCAGCCCTCTCTATGAGCTAGCAGGCATAGAGAGAAAATAAATAATTTGCTTGAAATGGAAATATAAAAGAGACAAGTTGATGTCCACAGCAAACCTTGGCTTACATTAACAAAATATATTTATTTGAGTGCATGATATTGAATAGCCCGTTCTAAAGGATGTACATTATTTTCAAAGAGAAGAAAAACAGAAAAACAGCCATGTGCATTTTAAAGTGATTATTTCAGTTACAAAACTGATACTAGAATTCAGTTTCTCTTTGAAAACTTCTGACAGACCAGCTCTCTAGGATATTTTTGTGTATGCATTTGTGTGTTTGTACCCAGACAGAAAATACTCTCCTATCAAACAGAGGTCATGCAGTGACTCACACAACAAGAAACACTGTCACTGCTTAGAATCCTAGGAAAGCAGCCTGTTCAACTTGCTGAACCAGTCCTAAAAAAAAAAAAAAATCTAAAAAACCAACCAAAACAAACACACAAAAAACCCAAACCTCCCTCTCTGGTATCAAGGCTTTAACTTACTACTTTGTTTCCCTCCTCCTAGCTCTTTTTGACAACCCAGGAAGGTTCAGTTAAATGGATATTGATAAGAAAGCAGTAGCACCAGAAAGGATCTCCTAGATTATTCATCTTCCGTTACATCCTAGTCACCTTCTCGGTTTAGCCTGCAAGTTGAAACATCCCATTTGGTGGTTACTGCTCAGACACACCGCTTGTTCTTCAGCCCCTTCCACATATCATGTTACCAAAACTACAAGCACAGAGCGTGTTTAAAGAATATATTGTAAATCATTTCCCTTCCTTGCTTAGAATCAAAAAAGACAAAACAGTCTTCTGAAACAACAGAATGAAGATGATAACTTTTGTAGCAGAAGTGCTGATAGACTAGCTGAAGACACCTTTCTATCTAACTAATCAGAAGAGCCCCCCTTTTTTAAAAGAAATTAAAGTACATATGAAAGTTATCTCAAAAGCATGCAGATTGAAGCTGGATATTTATGTGTGATGGGGGGAAATTGTTCAAACTAAGCTCTCAAACCATCAAGATTTCTGAGTTATGAGCACATAATCACAAACATTGAGAAGACCAAACACCTTCCAAGAAGTCATATGGATAACGTGCCATGGAACATTTAATTACTGCACCCACTGCGCAAAGTGCTATATTTCAGTCTTTCTCTTAATAATTCTTTGGCTTAACTAGGTCCTTTCCTGTCATAAGTATGATTCAAACTTCACACTACACATTTGCTTGCAGTGACAGCTGACTGAAATGCCTTGTTACGATTCTCTCTCAGCAGCACTGTGCCTGATGTGGGCAGGCCCGGGCCGGAGGCATCTCCATCACTAAAAAGGAGCCTCGGCATCCACTGCCGCGTGACTCCATTTGCGACCCCGAAACCTTTCAGGACGTGGCACCAGACTTCACAGGGACAGGGCACGGCTTCAGAGGCCGCAGAGGGATCTGCCCACACTTTCGGCAGGAAACCCTTCCCACCGCTCCGGCCGCAAGCGCTCCGTCTCCTGCAGATGGGTGGATGTGCCGCCGAGACACCGCTGCGGCCCCNCGCTTTCTTCGGCAGGGGCTGGGGCGCTGACGGCCGCCTCCCGCCGCGCCGTTACTCAGCACAGCCGGCGCCCCCACACCCTGCCGGCCCGGCAGTCGGGAGAGCGCGGGGCCGCCGAGCGGAGCGCCAGGTGCAGGTAGGGGCTGTCCTCCCCCGGCGTTGCAGGGATGGACGGTGTGCGGCTGAGCCGCTGCCGCGGTGTGCGGGCGAGCGGTTTCCTCCTCGCAGGTCTGGCCGTGTCTCTTCCCCCGTTCGGACCGAGGCCCGTCCGCGCCGCCTGGCGCAGGCGTGTGGCGGCCCTTGGGGTGAGCGGAAAGGCCCGCGGCGCCCACCGGCGTTTCCTCAGACAGGCGGCGGCGCGGCTCCGGTCTCCGGCACGAACCGGGCTGAGAGCTGCCG
>VZTZ01044164.1:17288-49359 GCA_013400955.1 Drymodes brunneopygia
GTCCCCGCCTACCTTGCACCGGGCGCTGGTGTCGTACTTGTCGTTCTGGAAGGCATGCGCGTTCTGGTGACGCTGGGGCCGCGTGCGGGACACGTTCCCCCGCTCCGAGCTCATCCCGCCGCCCCGTGCCCCGGAACCGCTCTGCAGGCCCGCCCGCCCGGGGCGGCACCGCCGCGCTGNTTTCCTCCTCGCAGGTCTGGCCGTGTCTCTTCCCCCGTTCGGACCGAGGCCCGTCCGCGCCGCCTGGCGCAGGCGTGTGGCGGCCCTTGGGGTGAGCGGAAAGGCCCGCGGCGCCCACCGGCGTTTCCTCAGACAGGCGGCGGCGCGGCTCCGGTCTCCGGCACGAACCGGGCTGAGAGCTGCCGGCCCCGGCCACCCTCCTGCCCGCGTCCCTGTTCCGCAGGGCTCGGGGGTCTCTGGGGTGTCGCCTGCCTCAGGGCGCCCCCGGGTGCTGTGAGCGATCTGTCCCAGCGCTCCGGCCGCCGTGGTCTTGCCCTGGACTCCTTTGTTGGAAACGGGCGCCCTGACTTGTGACACTCTTGTTAAAGTCTGCCTTTTCGCGGCTCCAGACAGTGCCTTTGAGTCACTGCTGTGGACTTCGGCGGAACCCTTTTCAGATGCGGACACCTAGGAAGTTAATTTAGTTCCCGCCAGCCTGGTTAAATGTATTCCTTCAGCTTCTGCTGTTGAGGGCGGGAGTGACGCTGGCCTCAACATTGCTCTCAGGTACTATTAATATAAAAATTTGAAGTATTTGGTCAGTAATTAACCAGGAAAGTTCATGACTGCGGAAATGGGTAGAACCACCTGAGCGCGGAGCGGTGCTCGGGGCGGAGCTCGGTGTTGGTGGCCGGCCGGCCTGCGCCCTCAGACACTGGGCTGGGCAGCCGAGACACAGCGGGGCTTCGGCGCCGGGCAGCCGGCGGGTGGCTTTAGCAGGGCAGATCCGGGGTGCGGAGTCTTGCTCGGAGCAGGCAAGGCATTATGTAATCGACTTAATCCCGCAGTTGTCTATCTGGAACCTTTAGAGGTTTAGTTTGCTCTTCGGGTGATAAAGAATGTCTGGGTTTTTCAGTTAGTGTTTCCTGTATTCCCTTTCTTTTTTCAACTGTGCCGTTAAGTTTGATGTATACAAAGTAACCAGCAGAGGACGAGTAATGTCTCCCTATTAAATTAAGAAAGCTGGAACTTGTGAGGCTAGCAGGGGTGTTTATTTGTTTAGAATCAAATTAACCAAAGTGAAATTTTGGTTCCATCAGGCTTCTCTATTTTCCTGTAGCATACTTTGTTCTTTGAAAATTACCTTAAATAGTTACCTCGCTGTATTTCTTAGTATATGCTTTTCATAATTAAATAGACTTCCTTTGTGGTGATTTCTGGACTTATTGAGTATTCTTAATAGTCACTTAATCCTTTTATGTGGTACTTAATCAGACACTGATAATTTCTTTTTCAGTAGATATTTTGTTGCTGGAACTAGTTAAAGGATGTTCATATCCTTCTGTTCCATTTTTAACATAACGCAGGCGTTAAATATGTGTACTTCACTAGTGGCTTGAACTCAAGTATTCATTGTATTGTGTTCAATGGAAGTGTGAGGGGAAATGCTTTAGAATTTCTTATTTCAGCAGTGTCTAATGGACAGTAAGGATGGAAAAAAAACCTCAAACAACAAACCCACAACCGAAATACATACAAATTGCAACCAAACAAAAGAACCCCAACAATTTTAATACCTTGCCCGTTATGGCTTGAACAACACTTGAAGTTCCAAACCAGCAGCTATATTTATGAGTTTGACTTTGTTCTTGTGAATAGTTCAAATGAAATAGACAATTTAATTTACATATGCAATTAGAATAATTTATATTTAATGCAAATATAAGATTTCTAGATAAGTGTTTTCAAGGGTTGGGCTGCTTTTGAGACTAATACATAGTGAAGTACTCAAAGATGTGAATAATTGTGTTCCCCTTTTTTGTTGTGATGTACAGAGATAGGAGGACAGGAATAATTGCTTATATGAAAAAACTGCATTTGTGTTATCCTAGGAATCGCAAGATAAATGCTTGAGGTGTTCTGTAAGATTAAATAGACATTTTCCCCCTTCTGTCAGCCTTTATGAGAAGACTAATTGACAAAGAACGAATTGGAGTCACTGCCTGTGGGCAGTTTTACATCTATAATTTTATATGTTAGGTCTTTATTCATAAGAGAGTTAAAGAGATAAAATTGATAAAATTCTCTGGCCTTCCTTTTAAAAGCTATCCCAGAAGGGGTAAGTAATACAGCTTGGGTCTCTTTTATTTCTTAGCCCTTATTGCTAAAATAGAAGAATTTTCTGCAGTTTCTTCCACAGAATTTTTGTGCTTAATTACTATGAAAAATGCAGTATAATTTTAAAGGGGATGTATATTTCTTAATTGTATTCTTTTTGTTGTTAATGTGTTTTACCAGCTGTGGGAACTGTGCTTGTGGAACAGCACTGGCATTTTTTTACTACTGAAATGTCAAGTAGAAGGTGAGATAGAGGTGTTGATCTCGGAATCTGATGATGCCATAATGAGCACAGAGATTTACATCAGACACGCTCAGAAGGTTTTAGATTATACCTTAGGTATGCACAACATACCTTAGTCAGATGAGTCCCATTAAAGTTACTCACCTGTTCTTGTGGAACCATATGCTTAAGATAATCTGTGGTCAGAGTTGTTTTTGCCTCAGCTTCACTAAGAATTCAGATAAAGCACACATCCAGCCTATTCACACACTCATGTGAATCCAATCCATCACAGTGAATGACAAACCAGTTCCAGTATAATAGAAACATTGTTTGCATTTGGTTGGAACTATTCTCCTGTGTAAGTTCAGTAGGTGTTTTGTGTCAAATTGGTTCAGTTAGTGACCTGCTGTTTTTCTTGGGTCTTCTGAGTGAAGAAAGTAGCATGTGTTTGTTTTAAAGAAAAGAGTTGTTGTTAGCCATGATTTAGTTGGAGAATGACTCTGGAATCAGAATCTTTAGTTTCAGTAGGCATATTTTCTATTGGATTAAAAGATCAATATATAAAGCCTGCATTAGTCTAGCACAGGGGAGAAATAATATTTCATCTGTGGTCTTCAGCATGTCATTTGCTGTATCTGGTGGCAGCCCATTTTTGGCACATTTAAACTATGTTGGGGGGCAGTGCCACCACATCAGCTGATTCACTGTGGTTTACTGCAGTACTGCCCTGTGCGTGAATCCCACATGCCAGTTTCCAGTCTTCTGAAATTACTTCGACAAATAGCAAACATTTTCTGAGCGAGATCATCTTTGTAGTGTTGCTGGGCTGTTTATACTTACAAATAATGTAAACTCCTATTCTAATTCTTTCTGACAAGTGGATTGGGAAGAAATAAGAAATTCTTTAGCTCTCATTGTATGCTGGTATAGAGTGCAATCTACTGTTCCTGGGCAGAACAAACTATTTGTATCTCACTTTTGGAGGTACATATTCTTTTAAATTTTTCACCAAAAAATAGTAATCATCCCCTTAGAATAAAGTATAATATCTAACCTTGCCTTCTGTGTTTCTGTAAAGGTGGGAAAACCCAGTTGGAACAGATCCATTTAATAGTTTCTGACAGAAATAGAAGTGGTTTTGTGTATTTGGTCATAAATACTTGGGGAAAAAAGCATGTTGAGGCATCACAGGAGCTTCTCTGGATTGTGAACATGAACTCACTAAGTAGAGGAGAAAGAAGTTGCTTCTTTGGTGCTCGTAACTATAAGAGAAGTAATGAAGGAACATACACACCACCACCCCTCCCCCCTCCAAAACAACAGGATTTTTACTTTGTGAAGACAGTCCAAACCTTTTGCTAATGCTTAGGCTTCCTCCATAGACTCCTTCCACTTATCCTGACTTGTAGGTATAACTGAATCTTAATGTTCACATAATCTCATCTGACGGGGATGAGTTATTCCAAATTTCAGTGACTAATTATGCTGATACACAAGATTATTGTTACTTCAGCCAGCAGGAATGTGGTCTTTTATTCAGGATCTTCTTTAAGAGCCTATCTACCTTCGTACTGGAGCTGATTAGTACTTCCTGCCATATCCTCTAAACTGGTAGTGTTGATCTCCCATCTCTAAGCATGTGTTTTGAAGAAAACTGGAGACCTGTGGTGAAAACTCTTAGCTGCAGCAGCCCCTTTTTTTGTGCCCTCTTTTTTTGTAGTATTCCAAGAATGCTTGTGCTGTTTGTCCGAATGTCTCGCTGTGCCTGTTTTTGCTGCTGTGAAAGTATGCTCCATGTAACATTGTATGCAGTATGCATTCATACTGTACCACCAGGAAGAGGCCATTCACACATCCAAAATACAAGTAGTTGTTCTGTGATACATGTTAAAGTGTTTTTGCAGAAGTATCCTTGAAGCTTTTTTAAAAAGAAATTTACGCATGAAAACTATGCTTCTGTACAAACTTAAGGACAAAATTTGAAATATCTAAATATTTTTAGGTATCATAATTAGCAGTAAGATTTTATTGTTGGATAAGCCAAATACTTCTGGAACAGCATGGTACTGTAGACAACTGAAATCTGCTTGTTTTGTAGCTTGAGTCAAAGCCAGGATGTGAAACTGTGTTTATGTTCACAGGGACCTGTCAGGAGATGAACTTGAGACCTGTAGATAGATTTGGTATGAAAAAAGTTGTTTAAGTTAAAATGAAATGTCAGATACCTTAACACAAGGAAAGTAGTGTAAATGCTTACCTTTGATGTGCTGGTTTCCAGCAGGGTACTTGTCAAATTTCATTGCTCTTCTTATCACTGAGAAAAAGTGCCTCAACGAAGGATTTTCTCCCTGCTCTAAATTAAAGGAACACAATGTCTTCTTTAAGGGCTACTGTGTCTTTACCTAGCTTGCTTTAGGTGTAGATATGTTTACTTTCCTCCAGCCCCCCATGGTTAAATGCAATGCTTTGAATTGGTCTATAGATTATGTTGCTTTAACAAATATCTGCAATAGAGCATTTCATTTCGGATGTGTTTCTTAAAGCACGAAAAAAAGAACCAAGTTGTGTCATTAGTACAGTCCCAATTCCTATGTGCAATATAACTAAGAATTTCTTTGAAGGTTTTGGAAATGTTCATGTCAGCAAGTATGAAGAGCAAAGATAAGTTTATGGCTACCTTGTCGTGTACCAAAGCTCTACAGTGTTTGCTAAGCCAGAAGCATCATCTTGTTTTGTCTTCTAAGTTCTGGCTTTCATGCACCTTTCGTACTTCTGGCAGTGCTTGCAGGAACCCATACCTCGTGATTGCAATACACATTCTTTGTATCTAGGAAATGCTGTTGCAACTTTTAGCTGCAGAAGTCTGCATAACCTTAGTATGCTGCAGCTCTGCAACATGTTTTAATTGTTCTTTATCACATATGTATTTGTCAATGGGAAGAACACTTATTGTCTTAAGATGAGGAGCTTCATTTCTTCCAAAGAAACTCTGAAACTCCTACTTGTTCTTTACCTGGGTAATCATGTTTTACTTCTGATATCTGGCTTTAGACTTACCACTCCCCTTTAATGATATACTCATTGTGAAGTAACTAATAATATCAAATTAGATATTATATGGAAATAGACATATATATATATATTTAAGTATTTTATTTTGCTAAATGTTCAAAAGTTATGCATTATTTTCTGGAGACGTTATGTTTACATATTTTATTAAGTTGTGGTTTTTTTAATGTCAGTCTGTACCAGAAACTGATACCATTCTCTCTTCCCATTTCAGACTGGAAGATGAATAATCTTTCCTTTAGTGAACTGTGTTGCCTGTTCTGTTGTCCACCATGCCCAGGGAAAATTGCCTCCAAGCTGGCATTCTTACCTCCTGATCCCACATACACACTGATGTGTGATGAGAGTGGTAGTCGCTGGACTTTACATCTCTCAGAGCGAGCAGACTGGCAATATTCTTCTAGAGAAAAAGATGCCATTGAGTGCTTCATGACTAGAACATGTAAAGGCAACAGGATTGCCTGTATGTTCGTGCGTTGCTCGCCTAACGCCAAGTACACTTTGCTCTTCTCACATGGAAATGCTGTTGACTTGGGTCAGATGAGCAGCTTTTACATAGGACTGGGTTCACGGATTAATTGCAATATATTCTCCTATGATTATTCTGGATATGGTGCCAGTTCTGGGAAGCCAACAGAGAAGAATCTGTATGCTGACATTGATGCTGCTTGGGTGGCTCTTAGAACAAGGTAAGACATTAGTTGCCATTTTTCTTTCACAGCATGCTTGTCAAATGATTTTACTTCACGTGCAATGGTAGTTGAAACAGCAATGCTCTGTTCAGAATTAGTGGATTCATATCCAAGCTGTCTGCTGATGCCTTATGCTGAAGGCCTTGCCAGTATTAAGCAGTATCAGTGTATATTACTTAGATACTGGAAAAATTGAAATGGAATTAAATTTAATAAGCTGCCATTTAGTCTTGAACAATTAGAGGATTATCCCATCATGGCCTGTAATCTTCTCAACTGCAAAATTTAAAAAGGTGGGAAAAATCCATAATAATTGATACGCCTGTAACTAACTTACAGTTGTGATGTGGATATGAGAGAATGCAGATTGTTTCTTCAGATAATTTTCATTACCTACTTTTTTTGTAGGGAGGGACAGAGTAAAAGCTGGTACAAAATAACTTGGTGAGACTCTTGTTTGTGTGTGGTGTTGAGATGACCTTTGTTTTAGAATTCTGACTAGCAGCTACAACATTTCCAAAAAGAGAAATATATTTTTGCTTTATATAGAAAGCTATCTTCACAAAATATAATGCATGGGAGAGGTTGTAATGGATCTGTGTAAATACCTTATAGTGGGATCAAAAAAAGAGGAATTCAGAGCAGTGGTATTAACTCAAGCAGAATAAAAATGGACAAAAAATGCAAATGGGAAGATGTTATTTCAGCATTTTCTCTGTTCTAAGCCTCTGGTTTTGTGGGAGATAAAATAGCAAGATGAAAGACTTTGAATGCATTCACTGAGATAGGTGAGAATCCTAGAGAATCCTGCACCAAACAAATGCAGCTTCTCTAGTTTGAGAGCACTTTTCACTGTAATTTGTTCCATTTAGATCAATATTCTTCTCATTTTACAAATACCCAAACTACAAAAGCTATTTTTTAAAACAGTATGCAATCATAAGAATAACTGCTCACCAGAAAATCCCAGCACACTGTGTATTTTACACCAAAAAGGTATAAAAACCTGAAGTGTGTTGTTACGGCTTGGTCCTTGCAACTTGAACATCCTGTTTAATAATTATAGTATCAGGGATATGACTTAGTGTAAGGGCATGTGGGCTCTGAATGCTGGATCCTGGTGATTGTCATAGTGAGTTTAGAACTTCTTCAATGTAGTATTAATGAGCAGATTACCCCTTTCCAGTTTAAATACACATTTGGTCTTGCATTCCTTTTACATTATAACAGTATGATACTTCTTTTCAAAGAAGCATATGTTGTCCATGTATTAAATAGGGAGAAAAGCTTATTATCATAAACCTCATTCAACCACAGGGGACAGGTTTTCAGCCTCATCTATTCAAAAACATGCACACTGTGTTGC
Source organism: Drymodes brunneopygia (assembly GCA_013400955.1). Classification (NCBI taxonomy): domain Eukaryota; kingdom Metazoa; phylum Chordata; class Aves; order Passeriformes; family Petroicidae; genus Drymodes; species Drymodes brunneopygia. The sequence continues at coordinate 24,919 of VZTZ01044164.1, forward strand.
TAGATTAGCTTTTGGTGTTTATTTTTATTACAGTGGGAAGTTGAGATATGACTGTTCCATAAGCCAAGAGCTGCTACAAGTTGACTATGATTTGTCGGTGTTAGGTGATCTGGAGGTTAGCTTCCCAGTGAGATACCCAGTAACATTTACGAAAAGCATAATGTGGTTTGTGAATAATGTGGAAGACAGTCTGAATTATTTAAGTGTAACAGAAAATGGAAGAGAGCTAGATGGTGAAACACAATGCTTCATGTCAGTTTACAGGCTCTGTTTTATAAACTAATTTTATAAACTAATTATTGTCTCTTCTTCCTCATAATGAATGTGTGAATAGACAACCTGCAAGGAAATGTGATTGTAATTTGAATTCTCACCTCAGTTCTTAAGCAATGAAGTGCACTTTCTCTAAACGAATAAGTTTGTTCATAATTTATAGGACACAGGCTAATGGCTTTAAACTGAAAGAGGGTAGATTGAGATTAGAGATAAGAAAGAAATTCTCTGCTGTGACAGTGATGAGGTGCTGGAAGAGCTTGCCCAGAGAAATTGTGGACAACTTACCAATTCCTGGAAGTGTTCAAGGCCAGGCTGAATGGAGCTTTCAGCAGATTAGTCTAGTGGAAAGTATCCTTGCCCGTGTCAGGGAAGGTGGAATTACAGGATCTTTGAAGGTCCTTTACAGCCCAAACTATTCTGTCCCATCTAAGCGTGCTCTTTTCTGAGCAGACATTGTTGGGGAGACCTCTTAATATATCTTATGTTCAAGAATGACCTCAACTTAGTTGCTTTTTTTTGTCTGCGTTTTTTTTTTTATTCCTAAAGAAAATTAGGTAATTCTGTAGGGTGTATAAAGTTTACATTTGTCTGCCCAACTTGTGATTTTCACACATGTGAACTGAATTTGGTGTACTGCTGAAAAAGAGATTGGTGTTACTAGTTACACCTGTAGTACTTGGAACAGCTTTCCAGTTGGCCAGTCTGGTCTCATCCTTGTATCTGAATGTTGGATGTATCAGGGAGAAGTTCAGCACATGACTCTGGATATACTGGCTCACCGTTTGATTATCCAGCTATGGTATTCTCTTGAGCCCTGAGACAGTGCTCAGCTGTGTTAAAATACTCAATGAATATCTGGGCCAGAACAGAGCCTTTGAGCATTTACTGCAGCCTTGGTTCACTTTCATAGTATAGCCTGTGCCAGTTTTACACTGGCGCCATCTCTAACATTTATAACTAATTCTGCAAAAGCAAATTAATTCAACAGATTGTTTGCAGGCTAAATGTGAGTATAGCTGCGACTCCTTGGAAATTACTATTGATGAGATAAGAAAGGCACCCTAAAGTTTTAAATTGTGCCTCACAGTTTGGGATGTGATGAAGAAAAGAATGGAGAAGTTATCTTTGGAGATTGGTTAGTTACCCATAGCTCTCTGCATTCTGTGTTCTGAAAGACAGAATCGTAGAACCCAGCACTAAAAGGTGTTTCTGGGGTAATAGAATTGCTGATGCAGACTTAATTCTGCAGTCAACAAAACCACTTGTCGTAAAGACTTGCTAGCATCTTAAGTTTTGTATTTTGGAAAGACAGTCCACATACTCATCTGTAAATCAGCACAGCTGTCCAGTGGGGACTGGACACCTGTTCCAGAAGTAGTCTGGAACTCATACTGAGGGTGATGAAGAGATTTTGCTGTGAATATTAATATTTATGTAAGTGAATACAGAAAACTAATTTGGCAGCCTATCAGAACAGGAAAACAGCAGATCTAAATGCTAAGTTGTGACCCTATTCTTTACCTTCTTTAAGTATTTTAATAGGAAGCAGTAGCTACCTGTGTGGATGATGGCTATGAAAGAAGGTAGTGTGATTCGCTGCCTTCATCAGGTTTGGAAAAGCTGTACATTATTGCATATTCTTGTGCATGGGACTATATAAAAGCTGCAAGTGGGGACATTCTTTTTCCAGCTCTCATAGCTACCAGGTGTTGAAATACCAAGAGTCATTTTGGGATACGCCTGTTTTCTGCTGCCCTGGTCTCTGAAGGCTTATGATGACACCCTAACAAGGGTGGAAAGGTTTAACCAGCCCCAGGCAAATGCAGGGCAAGTGGCGCTCATTCAGAAACCTCTGAAGACTTGCCAGAATTGCCTCATGACCAGATTTACCTGTACAAAGCCAAAGAGCCCTTTCATTGTTGCTTATCACGGACTGCATAATAATTGAAAAACTGAAGGGTAAATCTCAGCATCAGATGATGTATCAAAGTGGACAGAATGTCCATAACTTGAACAGCTGGGTATAGAAATAATACTGAATCTCCTTGGATGCTGGCCAAAAGTGTTCATTTGAAAATTCACAAATTACTTTTTTTTGTTCAGAAGTAGAAAGGAAGGGGGGGTTCAGCCAGAAGTTGACATACCATAACTTTGTACATTTGGAGAGAAATTGAGGTTTTATTTATATTGATAGGAAAAAGTAGCTCAATTATCGTGGAAGAGAAATCTTGACAATGGTGTATTGGTAGCATTTTAAAGTTTAGAAGAGGCCAAACTATCATGAGAGAGGCAGAGAAAGTGCAGTTTGTTGATTACTGTGTGGACAATGGCCTTGCTTCTCATAAAACATAGTTCCTTTTTTCCTCTCCCAATGTAAAATATTGTATGCACATGAAGGGGAGTGCGCACATCAGTTGAGGCAGAGCTCTGTGAGTTTCATTCATGGCCTGGAATGCTGATAGTTAAAGGTGTGGATAATGTTTGTGCCCTTCATGTTCTGCAACTTGCAGCTGTAATTTCATGTGTTATATCCTTGATGACAAAAGATTCTGAATGTGCATTGAAATTTCCCTCAGGATGTTCCCCCTTGTTCCATGTGCCCCAAGTGCTGTGTTGGTTTTCTAAATGTGTGTGTTGCAATAGCTTCACAAACTGTAGCTTCTCTAGAGCATCTAGTGTAAGCCTAAGGATGTACTATGGAAAATGTACCCTTGTAAGCTTGATTTTATCAGTACTTTATTTCATTATTGTAAAGCGGTTGAGTCTTCTAGATTAAGAGCAGTAGTTCAAAAGTAAAAGATAAATTAGTTTCTGTCTCCCTTATGTATATCCAGATCAAAATGGCAGGTATTTTTTAAGAGCCTGACAGTGTAGCATGGTAATTTCTGCTGATATTTGTTTCTTAAAGGTAACTGAAGCTAAAAAATAAAAACAAAGAAAGAAAAACAAACAAAAAAACCCTCTACCTTGTCACCACCAGATATGCATTTTGTAGTTTACTTATTGCACATCATGGTAATGTGATACATATCCAGTAAAAATATAAAATAAAGTGAATATCTAATTTAAGTGTGATCCAATTAAAGTGTTCAAGGAAAGGTCAGACAGCACTTTGAGCAACTTGATTCACTGAAATATTATCTCCCTATGGTAGGGGTCTGGACTATATCACATTCTAGCTTAGACTGTTCTATGATTCCATGAAGAGAAAAGAAGAGAATGGAGGGGGAGAGAAAAGGTGAATCACCACTAAGAAGTGTTTAGTAAAGTGCAGAAAAGGTCTTGTTACAAAACCAGAAATATCAAGGAGATGGTGAAAGAGTTTCTTTGAAATCACATGAATTTCATCACAAAGGAAAAAAGAATATTTCATTGCTGTTTAGCAGTTCTTTTGCTATCAGAAGCTGAAAAGATCAGGCCAGGAGTGTTTAGGGTTGCCTCTTTTGCAGGAGACCATCTATATCTGGTATATATATCTGGTCAGCATATGTAGGGCTACAGGAAAGGATTCTGGCTTCTTTAGCGTTAGCTTGGGCCCTGGTTCCAGGCAGTGGAACAGCTGGGACAGTTACAACAAATTATTGGCTTGCTCCTTCCTCAGCCCACCAGTGGCATGCCGTTTCCTGCCTGTCCCTGAAGACAGGCAGCACAAAAGAGCACAAAAGCAGTTGCTCCACTGCTTCCAGACAAGATTTATTCAGTTCCTTTCACTAACTGTTAAAGCCTAATGAGGGGAAACACATTGCTGAAGCTGCAAATAGCAAAGTGGTTCTTTTCTGTTTGACAACAGCTTAGATTTGTAGTGACATCAACCTGTGCCTATAGCGTGGTGATAAGGCAGAAATTCGTGAGTGCTCAGATACTCTGTGAGGATGTCAGGAAGCTTATGTGAGCACAGGTTCTATGTCAAAACTGCTCTTTAGATTCCATCTGCTTTCCAGGTAGGTAACCTTTAAGTGTGTGCACATAAAGGATGAATCGTGTGTTGAAACGAATTGAAATCTCAATTGCTCTGGGAAAGAGAATGATGTTGCAGTCAGCCTATAAACTGCAGAAAATATCTGTCAAGTTTTGTACGAGATTCTGCCCAGAATAACTTGCCCATGAGGAATGGTGCTTTCTCAGAGAAGGTACATCTGTGCATAGGTACCTTTAAGGTTTTCTTCCAAGGTTCTTTTTAGTGATCGTGGCTTAAAAAAAAATCCCTAAACCTAGAAACACCATCCAATACCATCACCCCCACATTGAAGGTCTATCTATGCTGGCACAAGTTATCTCAGATTACTTGAGTGGACAACAGTATTTACATTTGTCCTATTATCAACATAATGAGCTTTCAAAGATAGCAACCATTTTTACAGCATATCTTTGACCTCTTGTAACCAGAGGAGCTACTTGAATCATATGGTTATATAAATGTCACCCTTCTGCAGAATGGCCTGTACTTACAAGGCACTGATTAGAACAATGTTACTGCGACTTTTTCTCTTGATCTGACTCTCCTCCTTTGGGAGACAAGGTATGTAGTCATCTGATAATTTGATACAAAACTTCTTGGAGTTTAACAGGCATTTATGAGTCTATCAAAAGGACTAGACAAATTTTATGAGTAGGGAACTTAAAAACTGTTATCTTTTCAATAACTTTTCTGTTTTAGATTGTAAAGTGATATTTCTGAGAGCTAGCAACAGAGGGACAGTTGGGCTCTTTCTTTTTTCCAGACATTTCAGAAGCCTACTGTATTAGGCTTGCATGGCCAGGCTTTGGTAGCAGGGAGCTACAGGGGTGGCTTCTGTGAGAAGCTGCCAGAGGCTTCCTCCATGTCTGGTAGAGCCAATCTCTGTCAGCTCCAGAGATAGTTGTGCCACTGGCCAGGCAGGGCCAATTAGAATTATGATAATGCCTCTGGGATACCATATTTAAGAAGAAGAGGGGGGAAAAAAAAGCCACTGTGCAGTTGTAATTTCAGCCAGAAAAGAGTGAAGTGAGAACATGTGATGGGATCAGTCCTCCAGACACCAGGGTCGGTGGAGAAGGAGGGGCAGGAGGTGCTCCAGGCACCGGAGTGGACTCCCTGCCAGGCCGTGGTGCAGACCGTGGTGCGACACCTGTACCTCTGCAGCCATGGAGGTCCACAGAGATGCAGAGATGCACCTACTGCCCAGGAAGGAGTGCCACACCAGGGCAGGGGGATGCCTGAAGGGAGGCTATGACCCCATGGGAGACCTGGGGAAAGAGGAGCTCACACTGGAGCAGCCTGTCCTTGAAGGACGGCACACCATGGAAGAGTGATCCATGCTGCAGCAGTTTGAGTACTGTTGCCTGTAAGAAAAACTTGCATCTGAGAAGTTCGTGGAGAACTGTCTCTCATGAGGAGGATACTGTGGTGAGCAGGGGAAGGACTCCTCACCCCGAGCAGCAAGAGAAACAGCACGTGATGAACTGACCAGAACCCCCATTCCTGTCTCCCTGTGCTGCTGGGGTAGGCAGTAGAGCTGGGAAGGAGGCAGGCATGAGGGGAAGGTGTTTTTAAGGTCTGTTTTTACTTCTTATTATCCTGCTCTGATTTTGTTAGTAATAAATTCTAGCTGGTTTTGCCCATGATGGTATTTGATAAGAGATCTCTCCCAGTCCTTATCTCAACCCATAAATCTTTTGTTAAATTTTCTCTCCCCTGTCTAGCTGTGGAGCGGAGCGAGAGAACTGCTTTGGTGGGTGCTGGCACCCAGCCAGGGTTAGCCCACCACACCTTTTCAAGAGAAAAGGGAAGACTGGAATGAGCAGATTTAATCTCTATTTTCCAAGCTGCTTGGAGTTTATTTGGAAGGCAGAGGGTTGATTATTAGGTTTTCATCCTTTTCAAGCCAGAAAAGGAAGTTCTTCAGAAGTCTTATTCAGAAGGCTGCTTTGAACCACCATTTCTGGTTATTGACTTCATTATTTTAGTCTACAGATTGCAAAACATGTCGTTTCTGGTGGGCACTGTGAGGCAATATATTTGACTGTGATGGAGAAAGGATTACTTTAATCCAGATATCATAAATGCTTTTCTTGGCTTATTTTTTTGTAACCATAATTTATCCATCTTTAGGCTGAAGGAATTTGATCAAAAATAGGGGAAAGAATAATGAGACAGAGGAGAATATATGTTCCAAAATATGCTTTTTAAGTTGTGCTTTAAATTCCTGTGCGATGGCCTGTATCTTGTAAAACTCAACATCCAAGGAAATGCAAGTGTGGTAATTGGCAAGGTTTGTTATTTGAGAACTGTTTTATCATAATGTGCTGTGCAAACTGCATGCCTCACTAGTGATGCAATGTGTCAGGTATTACGGCGAGTTTTGTTCAGATTACGTGGGAAGAAGGGAACGCTTTACTGTGCTGTCAGAATGGACAAATGTGATGTGAATTGGGAGACAGAATTCTAAAAGGATAGGTGCTAAGATGTTCTGAGGTGTTACAGAAGAGATGCAGAAATAGTGAAGACCTTAGATTCATTTTTTGTTTCAAAGCTTTAATTTACTGTATTTATGTGTGTTGGAATTTTCAGAAAATCTTGTTAGTGCTTGAAATTGCTTATTCTTTGAGAACTGTTTTGAGAACTGTTTTGAGAACTGTTTTGAGAACTGTTTTGAGAACTGTTTTGAGAACTGTTTTGAGAACTGTTTTGAGAACTGTTTTGAGAACTGTTTTGAGAACTGTTTTGAGAACTACTGCTAGTAGTTCCAGGCTGATGATGAAGACTTAGTGTTTTAGAAGTCTTCATTTGATCATGATCTGATTATGACTAGAAACTCTTTCTAGGAAACACTGATAGTAATTAAGTAGTCATGATACAGCAAGATTCCTGTGTCCAACAGAGACTGCCTCTGTGCTAATACTTTAAAAGCTTTTACATTTCATTCTATCAGAACCCGATTTAAATAAACAGATGAATATTAAATAGACAACATTAGTTGTGGACAGTGGGTTTTAAACCCAATTTAGAAAGTTATTGGTGTGCCTAATGAAGTGTGCTACTGATACGTAACATTTAAGTAATACTACAATCTTGAAATCTTCCTAGATACATGTTTTTTTATTAACTGTATCTTATATACTGATGCAACTTAGAGGACTTTTTTTCTGACTTCTTAAGAAGTACTTGTGCATTTTGGGGGAAGCTGTTTTGTTTGTTGGTAATTTCAATGGCTTGGTACACATGAAACATCTTTTTTCCTAATGTTCCTGATTTTTTAGTCTCTTAGACTTTACTGATTTTAGTGTTTGGTTACCTATACAGTTATTGTACAGTTATTTACCTGTGTTTTTAAAATACTGGATAATTTTTCATTACTTCTGCTCCCCTGATGTTGCTGGAGGTATGCAAAATATACTAATTTGATAATTTCTTTGTGGATGTGGGTGTTGTTATATAATGTTGACAGAAAAGATGCATGCCTTTATTGTAGACAAGGTAACAGGTGCACTTTCCTACACTTGATTTTCATTCCTTTTAGAGTTAAAGTTAGTTTAGTTTAGTTAAAGTTTTAGAGTTAAAGACAAACAGCAAACATACCTCATGCTGTTCCAGAGTGACGTTGGGCTAGGCTGCTCTTACTTTAGAAGTTGAACAAGTTTTTAATAATGCATGAGAACAATGATTTGGGTTTGGGTTTTTTGGCTTAGTTTTGGGCTTTTTTGGGTGATAGAGAGGAGTTGGTGTGTTTTGTGGGGGTTTGGGGAGGGCAGTTATTGTTGGGTTTGGGTTTTTTGTGTATGGAGTTTTCTTGGTTTTGATATTAATGCAATGTAGCTTCCCTTCCTCTTCAAGGTACTTCCATTCCCAAGTATGGGTACACTGTTGTAGTCCGACCTGCGCTAAGAGCTCCTGGTTAGTGCAGGGCAATGGATCAGCAGCTCACTTCTTTTGCAGCCACTGTTCTTGGCCATGTTACCATTCTCTTTAGAGGCTTTTCCTGTGTAACTTGGGTAGCAATTGCTCTTTGTATTCAGTCGAATGCCAAAAAATATATTTAACTGGCTTGTATAAGTGTTAACTAGATATTTCTTTTGTTTACCCCTGTTAATTGCATCTTACTAGAAGGGAGACTTTGACTTCAAATCTGTATTCCCTGTCAGGCTGTCTTGCTTGTGGATTAGGTTGATAAGAGCAAGCTTCTTGGCTATTACATGGAATGCTCAATATTGTTATACTGACCACTGTCAGTATGGGCATGCTTTAAGTCCCACTGAATTTCTAGACAATGTTACCAGCTTTCAGGTTTTATCAGGTGTCAGAAGAGTAAAGCTGACCAAATTTTTGCAGGCTTTATTAGGCTGCACTTGATGTTAACCAAAGAGCTGGTTAAGTTCTAACCAGTTTTCTGTTGTAGATCCACTGGAGTTAATAGTAAAGACTTTTAACTGGTATACAAATCACACTGCATTCACAAATCCATATTTAAAAAATTAAATCAATATTTCAATATCATTCAGTCGAAAGGAAAAAAATACTGCAAATAGAAAGTAAATAATCGTGTGCTTTAGTCAGGAATGTCATAGAACAGACTTGCTTGTTCTTCTACTAACTCCTGTTTCATAGTTGATACCCTTCTGAAAATTTTCATCTTCGGAAATGGATTTTTTGCCTTGCTCTGTAGGTTTTGTCTGTTTCACTTTATATGCCACTTTTTAAATATTATTAATTTTCTAGGTATGGAATTCGCCCTGAAAATGTGATTATATATGGCCAGAGTATAGGAACGGTGCCATCTGTGGATCTTGCTGCTAGGTATGAAAGTGCTGCTGTAATTCTTCATTCTCCACTGACCTCAGGAATGCGAGTAGCTTTTCCTGATACGAAGAAGACATACTGCTTTGATGCATTCCCAAAGTAAGTTGTAGGATTTTTTTTTATTTAGCATGCATTTTCTCTATTACAGAAGTTTTCAACTAGAGAAACGTGTAGTCTGGCAAATTCTCTGAAATTTTTTTCAAAGGTTTAATAATACAATTGGAGAAAAATCAGTGCATAACATCAAAGAGAAACATTTGATTTGAAGAAGTTTACAAAACTTTGTAAACCTTCTAGGAACTTTGCATCTCTAATCATTTTAGTGAATATCTGTAAAGAAGTAATTCATTTTTCTACACATAACACGTAAATCCCTAGTTCTAACAAGTGGTTCTATCCAGTGGATTGTTAGTCTGGATAACTGTTGACAAAGCCGTTTACAATACATTTCTGTAAGACTGAAAAGCTATGTAGATCTTAACGGAAGAAAATTCCTGTCATGTATTTCAGAACTATGACATTGTTTTCATAGGTATAATCTTTTTCTTACAGCATTGACAAAATTTCTAAAATAACATCTCCTGTCTTAATAATCCACGGAACTGAAGATGAAGTAATTGACTTTTCACATGGCCTAGCATTATTTGAGCGTTGCCAGAGACCTGTAGAACCACTGTGGGTAGAAGGAGCAGGCCATAATGATGTGGAACTCTATGGACAGTACCTTGAAAGATTAAAACAGTTTGTGTCACATGAACTGGTGAACTTGTAACTTTCGTTGTATATTTACGTGTTTTTTTTCATTTCACTGCAGAACTGCACACCGTGATAAATATGTAACTTAAAAACCTGAATGTTGTGTTTTCAAATCATCTTGGTTGCCTTCATTAAATTTACAGGTAATGATTTGTCAACATAATGAATGAAGGTTTTAATGCCAGCATTATAAACTGGAATTACATGATCATGCAGTTAGACTTGGCAGTCCATATATCTTTGTGTGTGGTTTTTTCTTCTTAGATGTAAAGAAAAAAAATCACAAAGAGTACTGTATGAAAATTTAATTATATAAAACCAAAAGCTGTAAAAGTGTTGCCAAGTGCTTTAGCATATCAAAAACAAGTTTTTAAATATTTTTTAAACATCTCAAAGTGTACTGTGACTTACTCTGCTGCACAGGTGTAATTAAAAAACAGACTTCTAAGCCGTTGTTCTGTAAAAATGTAATAGCCATGAAATTTGAGCAAATACTAATGTACATAATAAGAATAAACAGTCACTGGAAATGACTCATTCCCTGTTATAGAGAGAGGGGGGCAAAATAGATATCTTTTCCCATATTTTTCATTTCTTTTGTGCTTAGTTTTACTTTAGTTGTTTTGTACTCATGTTGTCCCTTAGCTTTCAGGATAATAAAATGTAACCACTCGTGTTCTCAGGAGTCCTAATCTTGCCAAAATAATGCCACAAGTTATTGTTGTAATGCAAGTATTGTTCACATGATTACTACTGACGCCACAAAATACCTCTTTGAAACCATTAAGACTTTCAAAACCTAGAAGACTTCTTGAACCGTGTAGTTTTAAATACTGATTGTCTAGAGCTACAATGTGTCATTAAGATCCTTGAAGTTTATCCAACATTGTAATAAACAGTTTGGAATTTAGCAGTTGTCTGATCAGGCTTAATTTTTGATGTTTAGCGTGAAAGCTTATTGTTTTTTGAGTATTGTATGGAAATTTTACTAATGAGGCTTGGGTGGGGTGGGAGGAGTGCAAAGAAGAGATTATTGACGTTTTTCTATTAACTCATAATGAAATGAACTTAAGTTGCCTTTCCCTTGAATGCATTTTGCGTGAATAAAACTATGAAAAATAAACTTAATTATATGTAGCCTAATTGTAAGCAAAATAATATTCCAACGATACACACTGTGCTTTTAAGGCCTTACGTAGTTTAATTGTCCTGCTTGTTTTTTGTGATTGAGACTATTGTATACTTAAATGTAGCTTTGAGTATTGTGAAAACTTTGGTTAAGATGTGTTGATTAACAGTAAACAATATTCCACAAACCTGTAGTTCTTCCTTTTTCTTTTTATTCAAAGACGGTAGCAGTTGCTTGCAGTATCAAAATACTTAGCGGTTCCCCATTCATTCAAGGAAATCTGACATCTAAAGCAGTAACCCGTTATTATGAATTGCCAGCACATTTCTTTATCAGCAACTACTGTTCTGATCAGCCTCCCACCCCCATGCCTCACCTTACTACAATTTGCCATTCAGCTCACAGGCTTTCTGCTGCAAAGCTGCTTATAAACTTTTTCCTGTAATGAATTCTACTATTTCCTTCTTTGAATTTAAAAGGGCTTCTTGTCTTGTGCACTGTGGTGAGTTGATTGAGTAGAAAGAAATTTGGTCTCAAGCAACTAGGTTCCCGTTTGATTTTTTGATCAAGTATGCTTCAGTGAGTTCTGAAATTCAGAGTATATGCAGGAACAACATTACACTTAAGAATTTTCATCCTAGTTCAAGACTTTTGGATGCAGGTGTGTAACTCAGCTTTATAATATAGTATTTAATACATAGTTTCATTTCCTTTTCTTACTACCTTCCAGCCACTATCTCCAATGGAAATCATTACCATTAAATGTTTGAGTGCTTTCTTTGTGATGAATGAAGCTTGTTTTGGAATTCAGTCTCAGGAATTCACAAATAAAGAGTGTAGAAATGCTATGTTAAGTGATATAGATTTGGCTGTAGTTTGGTTGCCTGCCCATTGCAGGCAAATGATCAACTGTCATCACAAGAACCATCTGATTGTACCAGGGAATATTATGGCACCCTGTAATTGTAAAAGAAAAGGTGTCATAGCAGTTTTGCTGCTTTTGTTTCTGTGTTTTGTTGAAGCAGAACAAAAGATCTGACTAACAGTGTTTTGTCTTCAGTACATGCAGCTGTGCTAGATTGCACTGGTGAGTAGAGATTCTGGTCTCTTTTGCACCATTTATTCATGGTTAATTATTGCCAATTTGCACTGATTTATGTCTATACTGTGTTTTTTCAGATGAGTTGTATATGTGAGGGAATTTAAATGGGTTTTAGGCATAGCCTAGCCTGTAGTGCAGATCGTATTATGGCAGCAAACTTGTTAGTGACAGAAAGCAACTCTGAGATGTTGCAATGATGGGGAAAACATTTGACATCCTGATTGTCTTATCTGTATACCATCGTTTTGGTGACATTGACAATGGGTTGTTGTTTAATGTTACAGATGCAATTGTCTTCTGATAAATAAAGTTGATTCAGCATTCATTGAAAAGACAATGCCTGTATTTTAGGGAAAAAGAAAAGAGTGGTTTGTGAGCCTTGTGGTGTCATTCCTGGTTTGTTTTTTTTTTTCTTTAATAGATGTATTTAACAGTAAACTGTCTTTTTTAGTTTTGGAAACCTTGGCAAATCAGCTTTCAAAACAACTTCATATATGTAAAATATGTGATTACCTTCTAAAGGTGGGGTCTATTTGGTTTGCTGTTACATTCACAGCTACATAAAACTCCCATCTCTTTACTGTCCACTTGTGGCAGCAAAGAATTCTAATGTATGTTCAGTTAGCTACCCTTATTGATTGACTTAAAACCTACTTTCCTTTTCAAGACTTTTTTTATTGGGGAAAATTATTGCTAGTTTATTTTTGGGCTCCTTTGATTGGGTGACACTGGACAACAAGGTACTGCTCATATGGAATATTCCAGGTCCTGCAGGTACTAATTTTTCTCACTACACTGTAGGCATTGTTAATATCTTGAAGTCAGTAATAAGGAAAATAGTAGGGGGCTGATTGGTTGAAAGCTTTGTAGAAAAGTAGTTGGGAACCCTGCTGGGACAGGCTGCCTATGAGCCAGCAATTCACCCTTACACCAAAAGTGACCAACAGCATTCCAGGCTTGATAGACAGAGATTTCCAGCAGGTCCTGGGAAGTGATCCTGCCCCTCTGCTCTGCATTGTGAGTGCAGATGCCTGTGAAAATGCTGGGTCTAGGTCTGGGCTTTTCTATGAGGAAAATACGGATGTACTGTAGGAAGTCCAGTGCAGGGCCACAGCTATGACTGAAGGACTGGAGCGTCCATCATGGGAAGAGATGCTGAGAGTGCTGGGGGTGTTCATCCTGGGGAAGAAAAGGCTTGGCAAGATATTAACTGTTGTGTGTGAATATCTGAGGGAGGGAGTGGAGGGAGCTGGACATTCCCCTGTACTGCCCTCTGAGAGGGCAAGAGTCAATAATGACACACTAAAAACCAGAAAATCTAATCTGAAATTAGAAAGCAACTTTTGTTTTTTTTGAGGTAGATCAAACACTGGGACTGACTGTGGAGTTCTTATCTTTATGTACTCATAACTCAGCTGAGCATGGCTTTAGGCAACCTGCTGTAGCCAACCCTGCTCTGAGCACACGAGTCAGAGTCAGGGCGTTCCTTTCAGCCTCTGTCATTCTGCGTATGCCAGCTCAGGAGTGGAGACTGTTTATTTAAAAGAATTATCTTCATTTGGTGTTCCCTACTTTTGATGCTTTATTTTTAAGCAGCAGTAAGCAACAAAAGAACCCTTTCTCTCCTTGTCCTGAGATCATCACTGTTTGATACACTGCTGCTGATGTAGACTAATACCTTATTTTATACCACAGACAGTGTCATCAGAGATCACAGGTTGCTGCAGTGTACTACAAAAAGATTGAAAAGCTAGAAGCAAAGTATAAGCATGCTATCCTGAAAAAAGTGCTTTAAAGATACCTTAAACTATGTCAAAGATGGAAGCAGCTACTATTAGGTTATGAGATAGGGTTGTTCTGGGTTGTTTCAGTAAAACTGAGTAATAAAGTTGGTTCTACTTCACCTGGTTAGTGTTTGTAAAACAAAAATGAAAAAGTGTTTGCAGGGAAGTTTGTCATGAGCTTGTGTCTATATGTCAGGCTTGCTCCCCATCACTTAAACAGTTCAGATAACTGTGATTGTTTAAAGTAAGCATGAAAACCCATTCAGCTTGAGTACCACCAGTTTGAAATGTCAGTATGATATAACCTTAGAACTCTTGACATATGGAACTTCATAACCAGTTTGAATTGTGAGATTATTAATTGTAAAACAGCCATGAAAAGAAACAATGATTCCCTAACAAATTCTATTGTGTGATGATAATTTCTTCACTGTATCTTCTTCCCTTTTTTTTTTCTTTTTTATTTCTCAGTTAAGGTGTCTTCTTTGTGTGAAAGGAGTTAAAATCCTAGCAAACTTCTGGTTAAATGGCAAGGGAAATGTTTTAAGAAAGAGGACAATGTAAAAGAAATGGTCTTAAAAACAGATTTTTCTTCCACTGAAGAAGGGCCAACCATAAAAAATTATCCCAGCATTAACTTTTTCCCAGGGGCATTAGCAAGATGTCTGAGTCTAATACTGTCTTTAGAAATTTGGAAATCTGGCTTGGAGCTAGAACAGGAGGGTAGATTAAAAATGGAGACTTGAAAAAATGTATGAGTTTCTGTTCTGCTGTATTTGTAGAGGCCAGCACTGTCTCAGTTTGCCCATCATAGCAGGTGTGTAGTAGATACCCTGTCATTATGTTACTTTCGATTCCTAAACAAAAGAATTTGTGTCTTGGTTTAAGGCAAGTTGAAGGGAACACCCTGGAATGAGCTGCCTCCCGTTATAGTTCAACCAATCCCTTTCCACCAATAAGGAATGAATACAAGTAGATGTAAGTGAAAAGGTAAGTTTACTGACAACGGGGACAGCAACAGTGAAGATAAAAACAGCAGATAACCACCAGGTACAAAACTGCTAAATCTCGCATACTCCACAGAACAGAGAGACCCAAAATGCCGGGGACAGGCCCCCAGGGTGACGCCCCACAGCCGAGTGCGTGGCTCGAAGGATAAAGGGAAAGGTGGTGCCGCTCTTCCCCCACCGTCCCCCTGCGATTTGCTTATCTCCAGCTGGAGCTCCCGCTGATGTTCGCGGGTCAAGGGCTGGAAATTTGCGGAAGGACTCCCCCTTCCTCTTGGCAGGAGCAGTCAAGGCAAGGTGCCTGCCGTGGGGCGACTCCACAGTTGTCTCCCGGAGCAGGGACCGATGGATCTGCACTAGCTCGCTGGAGCGGGGCCGCCCCCGCTCGGTACGGCAGTACAGGCGACGTGTGGAATTTGCCTCCATGGGAGCTCAAAACTGCCAGCTGCAGGCTCCAGGACGAGAGAAAAAAGCCGAATGAGAGCTCCAAAAGGAAACGGCTCTGCCTGAGCAAAGACCAGGAAATCAGCGAGCCAGCAAGAGGGGATGAGCTGCTTGCGAGAGTCGACTTTAAAGGCGCCCGATAGCGCCCCCCGCCCCATGTTCCCGGCTGCAGGATCATAAAGAGACAGGAACAATTTTGGGCACAAATACATACGGAATACAATAACATTTTAGGTTACCCCGATGACAGTTTGAGTAATGCTAGAAGTTGGGATGGTATTCAGGCTGTATTTTATGTGTTTCTCTGTAGTCAAAAAATCTTGAGGGTTCAGTTTCAAGGAAAAGTTGAGATTCACGTGTCAGTAACTAAAGCTCTTCAGAGACTTATGATAACACAAGGCATGATAAAACCACAAGGACTGGGAAATCTGAACAGGCAGTCCTGGAGGCAAGTCCAGAATAATGCAGGTAAGATAAACATTAAATGTAATCCATGGTTGTTTCAGACTGCTGAATTATTGTCCTGCCATATCTTCACTTTCTAATGTAAGGAAATAGATTTTATGCAAGGCATTATTCATGCATCGCAAAATCATGTTGTTTTCCCATGCATGTCTGATCTGGGACATTTAGGCTTGCTTTTCACAGAAGTTTGCATCAACAGGGTTTTTCACATGGTTCAGTCTCTCCTTCCAAGTAGCAAGTGATAGGAAAAGAGAAAATGGCCTCACATTGCACCAGGGTGGGTTTGGATTGGATATTAGCAAAAATATTGTCACCAAAGAGACTGTCAGGGATTGGAACAGGCTACTCAGGAAGTGGTCGACTCACCTTCCTGGGAATATTTAAATAACAAGTAGACAGAGTGCTTGGGAACGTGGGTTAGCGAGAGACATAGCTGTGCTATGGTAGTGATTGGACTTGTTGACCTTAAAGGTCTTTTGCAGCTTTAACAATTCGATGAATTCTATGGGGAGTAGCTATTTTAAAAAACAATGATATATGAACAATAGCGTTCAAGTGTGAACAAAGCATTATTACTCACTTCTGATTATTGTTTTGTCAGTGTTCAACAGCTGTTCTGAGTCAAATTGCCCCTGTATGTGGCATGTGAGGACGTGGCCATAAGAATGTGTGTGTTTAATGGCAATTCTTTGTCCTTTTATTTAAAATTTATCACTTGTTCTGAATTGTAATTAGTACTGTATGACTTCAATAAACAATTGGATTTTATAAGTAACCAGGAATCACTAAGGTGTGTTTGTTTAAGAATTAATGTCTTGAAATATACACATTTTATCAAGTCTTGAAATATACACATTTATCAAGTCACATCGTGACTCTGATAGACATACAGTTATTAAATAATTGTATAGTTTCATTGTAGTCAATCATGTGATCATTTATGGAAATGGATTCTTTTTATTAGTGAATCATTCAGCTGGCTGCAGTGCTTTTCTGTGCTTCCCTTTTATGGTTCATAGGAGTTTTTTCCTGTTAGAAAGGTCTAATTAAAGAACCAATTTTGTTATGATGGTGGAAGCTGATCCACTGCACTGAGCTTACAGGAAACACAGAGACATCTGTTTCCACATCTAAGTTTTACATTGTTACAGCTTTCTGCACTGTATTACACTGCATGTAGAGCTGGGATAGGGTGTGCAATAAAGTTTTTATTTAGGTAACATTTGAATTTATTATATGTCATTTTTTCTGCAATAACCCTGTGGCCCACAATGAATGTATGATGACTTATGCTTTTAATTGTATCACATTTTCACATGGCTTGGAACATGCAAACAGATTAGCAACTAATGCCCAGAACATGGTTTTCTTGTAGCAAATTCTTTTTAAACATGCCATGATGTGCCAAGTAGGTTGTTCATCTGTGCCAACATTGCTAGTCAGAGGTGTGAGCTGGAAAGAGCTTTTAGGCTGGGTACTCTCTGTTGTCAGATCTTATGGGCTCCACTGACATCCTGAATTAGAGAACTAGAAATGTTAAAGACTACATCCAAACCTATGCCCTCTAAAATCTTTAGTGTCTGATTGTGTTTATTGCCTTTTTGAACTTCTTGATAGTTATTCAATAGCTACAAACCCAACAATTTCATCACTCTAAAAGAAGTACTTTCTTTCCTCTGTTTATAAATCCATCTCCTTAAATTTTCACTCTTAAATGAATGTCCTCGCTTTTGTGTTTGCAGGATTTGGTGAACAGTTTGCTGACATCTAGCCCAACTATTCCCTAGTAGATTTCATGATTTTTCTTGGTAAAGGAAGTGCTCCCTCTCCTTAGTCATTTACTTGTCCTGTGATACGTCTTGTTTGAAATGTAGTGCACACTTAGGGTACACTGAGAAACTGCATTACTGAAAATATGTGCTCATGCTTTCAAATAATCTGGCAAAAAGAGACAAATAGGTATTATCTATAGAAAAATACAGTGTAAAAATATATATCCACACCCTTGCTGTATTTTATGCATCAGTATTTCCATAGATACTTTTACTGACTTTTGAGACCATTACTGTAGAATAGGACATTTTTATGGGATATAGGTGCTGCTACTGTTTCTGTGATAGAATATTAAAAACAAAATTTATTAGAAGAAACCATGTCTCCAAAGCACTTACTTTTTTTTTAGCATAGTTAAAGCAGTGAAACTAGGTACCAGGAAATACTTTGAAAACTAATTTGAATGGTCATCTTTAGCTTGTTAGTAAAGTTTCCTGACATGTATCATAATACTTTAATGTGATATTTTTGTCAAAAAAATGTGCATAGACATTGGTAATTCCTGTACTGATCCTTTCTTTTTTAACTCTAGGAATTTTTCTAGGAGGAAAAAGACATGAAGTGTCATAGGTATCTACATTACTTTTTTTGGATTACACTTCACAGTGACTGATAATTTCTTTTGTCATTGTGGGTCTTGAAACACCTAGGTTAATAATTTTTAGAAAAGTGCAGCAGCAAAGAAGCAACTAAATTAATAATGTCAGACTTCAAAGGCCCTTGATCATTAAGTTGCCCATTGCCAGATTGTTCATGGTGATGTTTGCTGCTGTGACAGTACTGGAACTGCAGCAATTGCCACCTGCTGATGTGGCCAGTCTTCCCCTGAGTTTAGATTGTCTTGTTCCTTAAATTCACACACTCACTTCTTCCTGCAGGCCCTTTGTTGCCCCTTGCTCTCTTGTCTACCTGTCCCTGTCCTAGTCTCAGTGCTTCCCAAGCCCATACAGCATCCCAGAAATTTTCCAACCTGCTGCCAGAAGCAGATGAGGCTCCACGAAGTGGATGAGGCTCCACGGACTGTGTGCCACATTCTGTATTTCAGTGACACAGAAAAGCGCTGACAAAAAGGGATTTGCTGCAGCAAATGTTCTGCTATTCCTGCTTTCATAAGGGGAGGTTGGTTGCCAAGTAGCCAGAAGGCCAGAGGAAACAGAACACTACAAAAGCACATCTCTGCTCCTAAGTATTTGTCTTCCATCTTGTGGGAAAACAAAATAACAGGAAAGAGTGGATGTGGAAAATAGGAAGTTCCACTGGGGAAAAGGGAAAAAAGTTAAGATAAATGTTTGGCCTGGTGAAGGCCCAAAGATAGATCTGCAGATCAGATGAAAGGAGTTTGTGGTTAGACAGCAGAGGGCAAAACCAGCAGAATGAGACAGAAGCAGGGGGAATGCTGGATGAAGTGAGAGATTTTTATGGAACTAGGCAAAATGAGGAAAAGGAAAAATGAAAAGAAAAATACAAAAGGAGCTTAAAGCTTTTGTCTTTACAAAATTACATTTTTGAAAGAAAAATGTAACTAATCCAAATGGAAGTGGAGCAATTAGTAGATGGAGAAGTGCCAAATATAATGACAAATAGAGAGGAAGAAGGGAAATGTTAAAATGAAAGGAAGTGGAAAGGAGGGGAAACACCCTACATGACTTCAGTTTTTCCAATTCCTTTGTTTTATCATATGTCCTTGGGAAATCAGTTTATTGTGATAAAAGAATTTATGTCTAACAATGGCATATCCTCTGCTTTTATTCACTGATACTATTACTGTACTTGGGCTAGACCAGTGACCTCCAAATGTTTTTGATTATCTACCTCTAAGACCTTTTTGAGCATGCATCCATAATAGAGGCAAATATATTTATTTATAAGTTGTATACATGTACTATTCTATTAATGTATTATGTACAGTATAAAACATTTACAAAAATAGGGATTAAAACAATATGAGATAAAGATGAAACAAACACTATTTTGATTTTTTTATTCTTTTTATTTTATTTTATCTTTTTTATTTGTTAATGCTAAAATCCATATTCCTGCACTCCAGTGGAATGTCTGGCACACATCCTGGGCTGTACTCTTCCCTGTATCCACACATACTTTGGAGAGCACTGGGTTGCATTAGCACCCTAATGCAAACTCTAAAGCTTTGTGATGATCTCTCTCCAAAGCTATTGCTTATATTTCTGATGGCCTTGGTGAGGAGGGTAAGGAGGTGTGGAGCTGTGTCAGCTCTTCATCAGTGTTTTACAGTACTGCACAGAAACAGATTCTGAAACAGCTGGTTACGACTGGTCAAAATCATTGATTAAAATGATCATTCAGCCTGACCACACTTAAATTCTCTAGGTTCTGTTGTCTTATATTTACCGGCTACAGGGAAAAAAAATTAGTTTCCAAAAATAAAAGCACAGCTTACTGAAAGCAGTGAGTATGACTTTAGAAGTTTCTAGTCCAGTTACAGCCAAAACAAACCTACAGCTATTAGATAAAGACACTGAGATTTTAATTTAGTCTTTTATATTTTCCTAAGTTTCTTCTCAAAGTAGGATCAGCAAATTGAGTTGTGTGGATCCTTTGAATCAGACCTGCAATCACGCTTTCACAGGTTGCACAGGTAAGATTAGACCCACTGCTTCAGGCATAATTTTACTTATGTATGTTAACCCTTGGTTTTCAAATGTGTTTAACATAATGGATTTGAAAGTAGTGTGACGTGCAAAACTTCGTTAATAAATTATACTGGGCTTTCTTGAGAAGGGTAATTCCATGAACACCTGCCTTTGTTTTGCCATTTTCCCATGTGTTTTCCTGTGGAAATTTAAAAAAAATATTTTGGGAAGGTAAGAGCTGTAAGAATATAAGCATAGACTTGTATTTAAAGAATATATCTTTATAGCTGTTTAACAACATTTATGCTTAATGTTTGTGTAGTTCATTTTCTTATGTCAAGAAGCAGCAATTTGAAGCAGTAACAAAAGGCAAATGCTGATAGTGAAACAAAACTATGATAAAACAATGGATTATTCAAAGGTATTTTCAGATTAGTTTACATTTGAAAGCTTTCTGACATTCTTTATGCCCTCTGCTGACATGTCCCTGATTACCAAACATTTTTACATTTAACATGCTAGCCCAATAAATCTTTGTTACCGGCAGATTATCTAACGTGATCTACAGTTCAGTTGAAAGGCTCTGGGTCTGAATGCTCTAGAAATGTTGGAATTTATACCACCACAAAAACTGGAAAATTATATTAGCCCCTTCAGTTGAGTTTATATTTCAAGCATGAAATTGGATTTTAGTGTTTGGGGGAGGTTTCTGTCTTTATATGTTTCCTTGTAAGAGTCCATTAGTGTTACCGACCAGTCATGGTAATGGCTTAAGGACCAGAATGGGTAGATCCCAAAAAGATATGTTTAATCTTCCTGGGCCTGACCTTTCTGCTGGGAACATTAGAAAAGGGAGTAATGGTTACAAAACAGACACTGGTTTGCATTGACTTGGACTGAGAAGATTGCTTGTCTTCAATATGTTTCCCCACAGTGGCATTGGGCAATTCCTCTGTGCTTTGTTTTCAACTCACTTTATAAACACAAATCCATCATTCTTTTAATCTGCTGGAGTGCTGGTTGAAGTTGACTCAAAGATAAAATGGTGTGTATCCTGTTGGGTCCCTGCTATCCTCAAAGTAGTATTTAATGACTATACTGTTTGTGAGACAATACTGGCAGAGTCATAGGAAGACCGTACTGCATTGTGACCTAGATTATTATCAATCAGATAAAAAAGGAAAAGAGGCCTACAGAGCTGTTTTATAGATTTAGTTGTAAATAGAATGTATTCTATAAAGTTTGGTATGAGATCTGTTTTACAGAGGATGTTTATGAGTCTTTTCAACAAGGAAGGGCCAGTAAACTCTTTAATATACCAATCCAATATATTGAAAACATATGTTGGACCACAAAAAGTCTTGGGTTTATCCCTCTCCCTCAGCACAAACTAACCCAAGTCTGGTCCTTTCAATTTACCTCCTGTGTTTTGAACCTTCAGTGGACACAAAAGTTGTATTTCCAAACTCGAGCTTCAAAACAGAAGCTAAAGTACATCATTTTTAAAAGAAAGCTCAGATTCTGATGTAACCATAGCATTCTAAAGAGAACAAGAGAGTCTAGAGACTGTAAGGCAGATGTAATTGAACTTCAAGCTAATGAAAGAGTCATGAGAGCTGACAACACCAAATAAGCTTGGGTTTCCACATTGACTTATGCTGCTGCTCCTTGCAGGCCCAATTTGAGATTCTGCAAATTGGGTCTTTAGACTGTCCAGTGCAGGTGCCTGAGGTTGTAGCCAATGGCTACTTTGGTGTACATAACATGGGACATCACAGCTTTGACCTCTATCCACAACTTCTCTGAGTTTAATCCATTGTATTTCTGAGGAGATTAAAAAGAAAGATCAAAACTGTTTGTGTCAGTCAGACATTAAATGTAGCAGTCTGCTGCTTTAGCTTTATCCAGTCCATAGCAAGATGCAGTTTTTTCATTGCTGGTGTTTTGTAAATATTCAGAAGAGCCTTAAGCCACAGAGAACTTCGTGCTGAAAGTTCTGTTCCTTCTAGTTCCTGTGGAAAGTCTAGGAATCATCTTTTTTGGTGCTAACTTATTCCATGGCCGTGTTCATATCCAAGAAAGTTTAATTCACCTGACAGTTCTATTCAGATCTTAAATACTTCTCTAACTTGAGTTCTAGCTCAAGACTAGTCCAAAGAAAGGAACAAGCCTCCTGTGAAGTTTTGAGTATTGTCAACTGCATATGAAAAAGTCAGTGTTTTATTCACAAAACAAGAAAGAGAAAAGTTGTAGCTGTTTGCCTTCCTCATTGAGGGAACATTTGAAAACATGGCTAGTGAAAAGGACAGCATATATTCCAGGCTGAAAATGGAATTCCTTTAAAGGGAGGAAGAAACACCAGCAAGAAATTCCAGTTAGCAAGTAAATATTCGTTCCACTCCAGGTTTGAATTGGAATATGGCAGTAACCAATAGTGGTGAGGAGTTATCAGCCAAACTAACTTTTTTTCCCCAATTAGTAATAAAGTGTTTGCTAATATTTCCCTTTAAAATGTGGTTACTCATTTTCAGGATTAGCACCCATGAGACATGCAGGAGCCATTCACATCTCATGTCTTTTGTTCTATCAGTCAGTAATCTCTGTTATTAAGTTGATATGCATATTTTGAAACTTAAATGTAGAGTTGCAGGCTTTCCAAGGCAGGTATTAGGATTGTTTGAATATATTTGTATAGTATCTTGCAAGAAACTTAGACACAAAATCGTAAATACCTCAGATAAAATAGGATTCCTTTTTGGGGGGATGAGAGATGAATAGTAAACCAAAGTTTAAGCTCTGAAGACCAGAGAAAACTATACATTAAAAAAATGTAGAGTCATTACTACTGAACAATCCCTTAAATATATATAGCAACATATTCCTGAGTATTTGCTACACAAGATATATGGATCAGGTAGTACTGCTTCTAAGTCAGAAATATTCCATAAGAAGAGGTCCAAAACAAGAGCACGTGAAGATATTTGTGTCTATTTGTATCTGATTTTAATTCATTATCTGTGCATGAAGTCAATATTTTGTACTGAGGAATAAGTTTTAAAAGTGAATGTGATTTCTGTACACTGTGGTTTTCAGACAATTTATAATTTATTGTCACATTTCTCTGATTCCAATTAAGTGCCTTCTTTACCTGGTTACATGTGAGAGACTTATGAAGCTGACCAGAGGTAAGCTCTTATTAAAAATGCAAAAGAAACAGGCAGAAGCCTCTTTTAAAGTCCTTCTTTTTAAATGACATACCAATTAGAATGGAAGTTAATATCTAATTTTGGTGGGTTGAGCTTGGCTGGATGTCAGGTGTCCACTCAGCCACTCTATCACTCGCCTCCTCAACTGACAAAAGCCTGTCCCAGTGCAGGCTTCCCACAGGATCACAGAATCCTTCAGGCATCTTCCTGCTCCAGGCTGGGGCTCCTTCATGAGCTACAGGTGGATCTCTGCCCTCCTGTGGATGTCCAAGGGCTGCACAGCTGCCTCACCATGGGCTGCAGAGGAATCTCTGCCCCAGCACGTGGAGCACCTCCTGCCCCTCCCCCTGCAGGTTTCTCTCAGATATTCTCACTCCTCCCCAGTGCAATAATTTACATGTATTATTTGATTTTCATCTCCTTAAGGGGATATTTAAAACACTAATGTGAAAAGTGTTAATTATGAAACAAATGAAGTAAAATAACAATCTATAACCATATAATAGTCCGTTCTGCATAGCAAGAAATTTGACTTAAAGTATCCATAGCTTTGGGAAACGACTGTATCCCACTCTTTATCATTTTGGTTAGCCAGAATATAAATGTCTAAGAGTTTATGTCTAATTGCTGAGTGCTTCAAGGAGAGGACACAAATTTTCCCAGTCTCATACAGCTTTTTGTTCTGACCAGTCTGTCCAGCATGAATCTGGACCATGTACAGGTGGAGATGTAGTCCAAACCCTGCATGAATCTCACCCCTGCAGCAGCGGCTGATGAAAGCTGCTGCATTGCTTTGGCCTCATATGAATTTTAGTCTGAACCCATGAAAAGGTCTAAGCATTGTATAACTCAGCACCATTGGTTAATCCTTGTGCTTGTAGGAAGTGTAAATATATGGTGGGAAACACCAAGGCTTTACGGAAAATATTGTCCAAATAAGCCTTTTAGACAGCCTCTATCATACATAAAGCCAGCAAGACCTTTTCTGTGCCGTCATTGCCTCTGAGTCTCTAGAGGCTTAGTTGTGATGGCTTTTTGGGGGGGTGAAATG